>CM055029.1:7068847-7133388 GCA_029204005.1 Salix udensis | reverse complement strand
TAGTAATAATATATATACTAGATTAATATAGTCTATAAAATTTTGGATTTTCATAAATATATGATTCAATAATTTACTATATTATTTAAATAACTAGTTAAGAATCTAGGACAATGCACAAATTCATGGAGGACGAGGATAGATTGAAAATCATGAAAAGGTGATACTTTTTTTGAAGTAGTCATGATGAAAACTGTGTTTTCCTTTGTTTTTACAGGTTAACTATATATATATATATATATGGGGCCTAGCGCCAGGGGAGTGGGCGAAAATTTGAAAGATTAGAGCAAAATCGTAAAATCAAACCAATCCGGTCCGATTTTGACGATTTTGACCGAGTTTGATCAAAATCGATTTTTCTATCCGAGTTAACGAGGTTTGATAAAGTATGATTTTACGAGTTAACTCGCAATTTTGACAACCATGTTTATCAGCCTACATTGGCAAGTTCAAATTTATTGGCCAAGTTCAAATTTATTGGATCTAGCATGCTTCACATTACTTAAAGTTTAATTGATTGTAAAGTTCAAGTTTCATTGGGTTTGATTGACTCATCACATACTAGTAATTCATATAAAATTTTTAAAAAGTAAATTATTTTATGATGTTTAACAAGATCATAAGAAATATGTAGAAAAATAATTTTTAGTGTTTAATTATGCCATGAAAAACTAAAATAAAAATAAATTATTAATGTTTTTTTTCAAGTTTATTAAAATAATAAAGATAAAATTTTACAAATACAAAAAAATTAAAGATCAATGAAATTAAAAAAAATACAAAATATTTGAATTAAAATAAATAGCAATAAGAATCAAATCTCACGGGTAAAAAAATTTTTTTTGAAGAATAATTAAATTAAAGAAAACTAATTTTATAAATAATTTCAAATAAAAACAAATAATTAAAAAATAAAAAATTGTTTAGTGAATTTTTTTTTAAATATATCTTTTTAGAAAAAATAAGAAAAAAAAACTAAGAAAGATTTTTCTTTTCAACGGAAAATTTCATTTCCTTGAATATCAAACATTATTATTAGAAAGTGGGGGAAATGATTTTCAGGAAAGTGTTTTATGAAAAACAAACGGGTAAGTCTTTGAACCATGGTTGTCAAAATCGTGATTTTGACACGACATGGAAGGAGCTTCAAAAACTTGGATCGTAAAATCATAAAATCGTACCTAAATTTTTCCGTACAAAAATCGTAAAATCACAGCTAAAATCGTGTAGGTAGACAAATCATAAAATCATAAGTAAAATATTTCTAAATATAATATAACATAATTATGACCATAAAACTTCATTAGTTAAGGTTCATGCATGATTCAAAATAATTGGAAAAATACATTACAAAACAATTATGTCCATAGAATTTCATTAGGTAAAAATTAACAAACTAAAAATAAATATTTTGTTGATGTGATATATAAATTACAATCAGTCTCATGACTGTCATTTTTCTCGTTATTTTTAATACATTCATCAAAAACTATTATTATTGAAAGGATTATCAGTACTAATACTGGTACCAACACCGATATTGCTAGTATTAGCTCCAACTCCAACAAATTATTTCGACATCAGGACATGAAAATGATTTAAAAACATCAAAAAAAATTAAATAGTGTATATATGACTTTTTTGTTGATGTGTTCTCCAATGATAAAAACTATTTTGGAGAACCATTTTTTATCTTATTTTAAATAAAGTTCAATTATTTTATTAATAGTTTAACTATACAATTAACTATATAATTTATAGGAGTAAGTAATATAATTAAATAATTGCTTTTGAAAAACCCTCCAACAATAAAATTATTATTTTTAATTATATTTAAATTAAAAAAATAAATTTAAATATAATTAAAAGACCCACAATATTTGAAATTTGAAATTTAAACTACTTATTTTATGTTTTTCAAGTAATTGTATATTTTTTTATGGTTGTTGTATATGAAATTAATTAATGTTATTTATTATCTTAAATTAATAGGATTTTTTTAAAATTATTTTTTATGCTAACTATTTTTTATGCTAATTATTATTATTATTATTAATTATTATTATTATAAACCCCTAGATTATTATTATTATTATTATTATTATTATTATTATCATCATAACCCCTCCCTCCGTAGAAACCTACTTTATTATTATTATTATTATTATAATCCCCCGTAAAAACCTACTTTATTATTATTATTATTATTATTATTATTATTATAACTAGTATAAAAGCCCCCCCAGTAACGTAACCCTAAATCCCTAAATCCCTTCTCCCACGCCGCCGCCCACCCTCATCTCCTCATCCTCTTCTCCATTTTTTTTTCTTCCTCCTCATCCTCTTCTCCTTTACTCTCTTCCTCCGCATCTTCTCAACCTCTTCTCCATTTTTTTTTCTTGGCTCCATTTGAAATTTTGAATTAGCTTTTGATCCAACGGCAGATTGAACAGATCGTAAAATCGGACCGATTCGGTCCAATTTTACGATTTTAACCGATTTTGACCGAGTTTGACCAAAATCATATTTTTTCTACCCGAGTTGACAAGGTTTGATGAGTTAACTCACAAAATTGTAATCAGCGATTTTGATAACCTTGCTTTGAACACATACTTTCTTGTTTCTTGATAGTGTTTTTGTCATGAAACCGGAAAGGATGAGTCGAGGACTAACAGGAGAAAAGCTGGAAATAGAATTAAAATTTAATTTCATGTAAATAAAAACGACTGCGTTTTGTGCAGCCTCAAGTTAAATTCCCTTAGCTAGCTGGCATTGTCACGTGAGTGAGGCCACGCTGTAGATTTCATCTTTGTCTTTAAACTACCTGATGATAGGAGTAAAACGTACCCGAAGAAAAATATAACAGAATTTCTGAATCCTCTCCTCTGCTTTTGTCTGTCCCACGCCAGTGGCGTGATTTATCTTCTTCTCTCTTACTCTCCTTCTTTCCCAAATCTCTCTCTCTCACGCACTGAGTGTGAAATCTTCTTCAATCATCTTCATCCCGTTTTTAACTTGCAGCAAAGGTGTTACTCATATCGTCTTCAACCTCCTTCTTCTTCCCCAGCTCCCTCAGTTTTTCTCCCCTGTTTCCTGAAGAAATTCTAACCTGCAGCAGTTTTCTACTGACCACTATCCAGCAGAACTGAAGCATGGCAATGGCAAAGTATTCTACTCAGACCTGGAATATTTTCCATCCCATTACTCATCATTTTCCACGCAAATCTCCAAACCATTCAGTTTCGTTACCATTCTACAAAACCCCATCTGATTTCTCATCCTTATCCACATCCCCTCATCTCAACAACAACTTAGCTCCAGCCCATCTCTCTTTCAAAGCCTTTGCTTCCTCCTCCTCCTCCTCGTCTTTTTCAGGTACCCTTCTCAACTCTTCTTTTAATTTATCACATTTCTTTTTCTTTGATAATTCAAATGGCATTTGATAGCATTTCCATGCATGCCAGAGTTCTTTGCAATCTCGCAAACCTGGTCATAATTCACAAGAAATGATTCAATTTGTGTGAAATTGGGGTATACTTGAATCATCTCAAGGTTATTTGAATATTCTCATTGAAATTGTATATATGGAGTGCTGTTTTCTTGTGGGGAATTGTTTTTTTCGATTTCTAAAAATTATTTGTGAAACTGGAAAAAAATTAAGAAATAGGAATCCTGTTTAACTATTTTTGGTAAATATTAATGAAGAAACTTTGGAACAATGTGGGATCAAGTCTAGGGTATTGGAGGGTTGGAGATGGCGGTTAAGGTCTGGAAATCCTACAAAGATTTAGTCCATATTTTGTTCTTGACTCTGTCATTATGATTTCTATTCAGAATTCACTTATTTCATTGTGAATTTCTTGTCTTAGTGAATTTTCATAAGAATATCTTTAAGGTCGTTATATATTTCTTATGATTGGCCCTAGCAATCTTTAAGGGCTCGTTTGTTGCCCCGGATCCCACTAGTGATTGAATATGAGCTCAATAATAATTGCTGCATCATTGGCATAGAGGCCGAGCTTGAGGAAACTGTTCTTGATTAAAAGCCGAAACAATAGCATTTTTGTTAATCTAATTGGTGAATGTAGTTATACGAACCCAAATCTAAATGGAAGTGGAAAAAGGAAATGGTTGATGGTTTCCTTGCTGCATCCCACTTATCATTTTTTCTCTAAATTTTACATCATCACAAAATTATGAGACCTTTTGCTCTCTTAACCCATTGCTGCAGTTGGGAGTGCAGAATACACAGAGGAAACAGCAACCAAAGAGAAATTCCAGACATCATTGAGTTTACCGGGTTGCTCTACCTCATTATCGTTGCTTGGAACTGGTCAGTTACTTTAGTATTTTGAGTACTTATTTCCCGTAGAGACCAGAAACTATGTATCAAACAAACTTCTGTAAAATCATTTGGTGTTTGCAGCCATCTGAAGATAGATAGAATTGATTACAACTGTTATTGTATCCTCAATCAACTCCCCCCCCCCCCCTTCCCTTTTTACTTCATACTTACTGTAAGGAAATTATTTCAATAACTCCCCTGCTCTCATAATGGGCGGAGGAACATAACAAGTTCATTTAAAGAACCTTCATCTCTACCAGAAAACATGGGTGTCAGATAAACTTGTGCAGGAGTTATTATATTCAAATATGCTGTTTGTATTATTTTTCATTCTACATTGGGTATTAATTGATTGTTAATGCATATTAATAAACTGAATCCTACAACAAGTAGTAACTAGGATGGAAGTTACATAGAGGTGCTTTATAAAATTGCCTCCAAATGTAATCATTTAGGAGAGTTCAATGGAAAGGCCTCCCTTTAGAGCTGGAGGATCTTCTGTTTTTCGATGAGAATGGAGGAACACTTTGTTGTAAACAGCCATCTTTCTAAATGAAAGAAATTGATGTGTGTATTTGAGGTGGTTGTCCAACTATAACTGGAAAGCTAATGGTTCTACTGACTTTAATCCCCTGCTGCTGGTATGGTCTGAAGGTCGATGTTTTTGGTATGGTTTTCAGCAATCAAAACTCCAAGGAGAGAAGTTAATGGGTCTGTTATAGTTTTGGATAACCCAAAGTCCATTGAAGTCTCATTGTGGCTTTTGTTATCTAAAGATGTCATTCAAATGTTGTAACTATGATGTTCTTCATTGAATTCAGGATACAGGGAGAAGGTTTTTGCAATAATTGGTGTTAAGGTCTATGCTGCAGGGCTATATGTCAATCCATCCATCTTAAGTACATTGAGCACTTGGAAAGGACAATTGGCCAGTGAGATTCAAGATAATTCAGCTTTGTTTAGCTCGATTTTCCAAGGTAACTTATCTCTCCAGATATGTACTATTCTGCAGAGGAAGAGCATATGAATTTTGCTAATGTAACTGGTATTATCCCTTAATTGCAGCTCCCTTGGAAAAATCATTACAGATTGTTCTGGTGAGAGATGTTGATGGTAAAACTTTCTGGGATGCCTTAGATGACGCCATATCCCCAAGAATCAAAACTGCCACTCCAGTTGACGAGTCTGCTCTGTCTACATTCCAAAGCATCTTCCAAGGTCGACCTCTTAAGAAAGGAAGTTTGATATTTTTGACTTGGCTGGATCCCTCCAAAATGCTAGTAAGTCTGATTTTGGCACATGCATACAAGAACACACTTGTAATTAGTTTTTAGATTTTTGCTGGCATAAGATTTTACACTTATTTTTCCTCTATTTATTTTTATATTTTTGGTTTTCTCCTCTGGATACCATCTAGACCATATTATGATTGTTTCAGGTTTGTGTCTCATCTGATGGGATTCCCTCAAGTGTAGATGCTACAATTGAGTCAGCAAATGTTACTTCTGCACTTTTTGATGTATTTTTCGGAGATACTCCAGTTTCTCCGTCCTTGAAAACCTCAGCAGCCAATGGCTTGGCAACGATCCTCAAGTGAATAAGGTGATTTGGTTTCTTGAAGTTCATGTTACCTCAATTTTTGAATCTTATTTTCTTCAAGTTAATATTTTTCATTTCTTCAGCCTCCATGTTAATTTTTCTTGATTATTTTAGGCTCTGGAAAATCTTCCTTGTCTCTTTATAATTGTAGCTTAGACTGTTGAGAATCTGACATCTCTATCTTGTTGTACCACTGAAGATTCTGATAGAAGAATTTCTTGGTCCATTAAAATGCGTAGCAGATTAGCATCGTCTTTATGTGGCCTCTTTCATTGTAGTTCCTCTTCAATCTTTATAAAATGTAGTCCTTTGAGTCTAGTGCAGGGGCTGGTAGGCTTTTATGAACCATACCATCCTTTTGGCTATTCACCTATTCTCCAATGGAGAAATATGTGACTCGTTTTGTTTTAGTTTTTTGGCTCATGTTAGGCTTGGTACTCATAATGCTCAACATTGTCTTTCAATAAACATCTTTTAATTAATTCTCCATAAAGTAAACATCAAATTTGCTAGAAAAAGGATTAGTCACTAAGTACAAATCAGTACTCTTCCACAATCCTGTCTGATTTAGCTTGCTCAAGCATCTTTGACAATCTCGGCCATGTAGGTCTCTTGGAGGGCTCTGTTTCAAGGCACATGAAATGCTATTCTTATTCTCTTCAGTTGGACTGCACTTTAAGCTACTGTCAAGGACATACTCTTGCCTTTTATCTTCGACAACTGCCTTCTCCTGTTTCAAGTTTCAACATGAAACAAACTACGAGGTACCATATCAATATATGTAATACTAGAGGAAACTAGTAGTTGAGGTACCCTTTCCCAGTTACACAGCCTGTTCTGCATCCACATAAAGCTTGACAGGCATATTTGGTTGTGCCATTGAACTTAACGTAGTTTATTGTTCAGAATTTGTAGCACTTGAGATGAGTTCAATGTGTGAAATATTGCATAGACAGACCATTTTCTTGCATGTCCTAATTAATATTTAAATTTGTTTGAGATGACATTTTTGAATGAGCATTGTGCAAGTCAGAACAACATTCTGTACACCACCATTTTGGGATTTCCTTTAATCTTCTTCTCTCACCCACAAGAGTGTAGAAATGCATTAAATTCAAAGCTTAGTTCCTTCCTCGAAAAACTCTTCACCTGTTGGTTTCATCCCTGTTAGAAGTTCGAGCAGGACAACTCCAAAACTGTATATATCCTCTTTCACGGTCACTTTCCCTCTTTCAAAGTACTCTGCAGAAAAAAAACATGCTTGGAGATATTAATTATTAAATCCCTGTAAAGGAAGAGACAGAACTTACAGTTATCTAGTGCTTTGACATCCCAGCTACTATTGTTGAAACATGAGTCTTATTAGGTTCCATCAATGAGGCCTTTTTATTAACTCAAAAAGGTATACACAAGTTTGTTTGCGTGGGTGTTATGCACATTTTTTATGCCTACAAAACTTCCATGCTACTCACATATATACAACCTATACAATGAGTACTAACACACAAGAATACAACAAAAAAAACTACCTCCCTAAGACCTGGAACATATTCGGCCAGTTTCCCCCAACATATATTAAAATAATATGTTTATATTCTTTAAAAATTATTTTTAAAAGTATTTTTTATTTAAAAATATATTAAAATAATATGTTTATATTCTTTAAAAATTATTTTTAATATCAATATATGAAAATGATCTAAAAATACCAAATTTTTTCAATTTAAAGTAAATATAATTTTTTTTTTTTTTATAAAAAATATACTTTTAAAACACAATGTCAAACATGGTATTAAATATCATTCAAGACTGATAAGCACTAACACAGCTTCGCTTCAATTTATATTGGAAGAACCATCTACATACAATTTCTAGGTGGGAAGTGACACAAGTGATCCTATGAAAGTTTTTGAGATGGCTGAAACTTTTATCATGAAAAATAGATGATTAAGGGTATTCATATATCCTTCAAAACAGAATTCAATGATGAAATCGGTCATGGTCTGGCCCTTTATACCTGAGCAAGGTTTGAATTGAAGCTCAAGTTCTTCCATCTCTATAGCTCGTTTAACCAGATGTCCAAATAATTCTAGCATGTGTAAATCTATCTTAGCGGTTGATCTGCCAGTAATATTATTGTTTGATGAGCTTAGTTTGAAATTTAGAGACGCTCACCAAAGCTAGGGCTACTTTCTCTAGCTTAAGTATCTTGTTTTAGCATCATGGAAAGTCCATCTTGCACACCTACATCTTTCCTTGCAGACTGAGGTCACTTTTAAAATGCCACCTTATTATAGGAACAAGGACAAAATCTTGGCATAATCTACGTTTTGAAGCCTTCCATTAGAATTCTGAGGTGTTGTTTCTATCATTGCAGCAGCTCTTTGTTTTGCTTCTTCTTTCATGAGGTGCCTAATTTGGTGTTCAGTAATACAAAATCTCAAGATCAATGCCGAAGGACAATAGCTTTACAATCTCCATTCAGTTTTGGTACATTTTTAGAATGAGAAAACTACAAGTACTTGAACCAAACTAATTCAAGTTGTTTTCTATAAAATAATAATAATAATAATTCAGGCTATTCAACAGTTTGTTTCAAGATACGAATTCAAAAAATATCCCCAAACTTTTCTTTCCAGATGAGAAGTAAGAAAGTGGAGGCAGGCATTGCAACATCTCTTTCACATCCCATTTGCCGAAAGGTCTCCTCTTCTTTCTGCGATGGTCCATTTAACATATCCAGATTTCTTTGATGTTTTTCCATCTGTGCAGTACTTCATTGTTGAGGCGCAATAGAGTAGTAATGGATTCACGTGGTTCAGAAAAGGGTCATTTTCTCATCTCATGAACAGTTTCTGTATGAAAAAAACTGCATTAGATAACCAGGACAAGCACTTATCTGAACCACATTTTTGCCTGCATGGGTGTGTGAAAGACAAGCATCCCACTTGGTATTTTTGCTAGTTGAAGGATGGGAAAGTTCCAATATTGACATTCCAACTCGAAATCTCAAGTTTCTATTACTAGACCAGAAGCAGAAATACACCTAGAACAGAATTCCCTGATGCCCAAAAATTGAATGAAAGGAAGGAAGCAGCGGCCGCAGCAGCCAAGACAGAGGAATAAGAATATACAGAGATGATGGTTCAATATCACCAAAAAGCAAAAGCAGTAGGATATTCCTCTAAGCCTTCATTGACTTTGTCTTACTATCCTGCATTTCAAGTTTCGAATTATTAATTATTAGTCGAAGAAAGGAAATATGATGCCACTAAATTGAAAAGGATTAAATCAGAAACAGATATCTTGCCTTCCTAATCGAGAGAGCTCAGGCTCCGCCAATAGCATTTGTTCCAGTGATTTCAGATTCATCCCCCCTTTCCTCGCAACTGTAACGACACAACAAAGGCAATCACTTTCTTCAGTCAGTATAAAACAGGGGTTCTTTTTTTTCTTCTATCCTTGTCTCCCCCACCAAAAACAATGCCACAAAATGTAAACATATAAATGCAATGTACAGATAAATATCTGGATATTCAATAATCAAATAGATAAATTTATTCGATAATTTTAAAAAAAAAGGGAAGGAAGTCCACACCTGTAGATATAATCAAGGGAAAGCAACCTGTGGTGAACAGTGTAAATCACTGCCAACGTAAGTCACAATTAAGCTACCTGCATCAGGATGGGGCCAGCTCCTTGAAGTAGGAAACCGCAGTACAAATGTTCCAGGCTCTTGAAGGCCCCTAGGACCCCTGAAGTGACAATTCTGCCTCTTCCTTTGTGATAAATCCTTCTATCCACTTTGGCGATGTGGAATTCCATGTTGTATTTATTGGATCACTTGCTAATGTAAAACATAACAGGATACAGCCACCGCCACATCTTCTCAAAATTTTCTTGGCCCATATGTTCCCGGCATCCAGCAATTCTCCTCAGGAGCTCAAAATCCTGAAACAGTTATTGATTCTGAATGGTTATTACGGTCATGTCTCCAAGTTGTTCCAAAACTCGTGCTTCAGCACCATTATACCATGCTCAGCATAAAAAAGCTCCTTCTGAAGATTATTGATTGAATAATAGTACATCAACAGAAAGATACATACTACCATTAGTTTCCCCAAGTCCTGTAGGGCAGGAACTTGCTTAAATATACTTGACCTTGGCTACAAGTTCATATGGAAAGAGACTTGATAAGTTTAAGAAAGCATGTTAGAGTAGATATTAAAAAAAATATCACAGCATTTATTGTAACTTCTGATGAGTTATTTTCATCCGCACAATTTTCTGTCATCTTTATATTTTTATTTCACTTCAGTGAACCCAGTGACTTTCAAATTGGATGTTTAAAATTCAGATTCTAAGAATGGCGGTGATGGAGGAGGTTAACCCCTGTTGTGTGGCCTTACAAACATCACAAATGACCCTGAAAATATATGTGCCACATGCATGAGGCCATATCATTGCTTCCTAATAATGATCCAAAACTAGTATATTATTTCCAAGCCACCAGTATATCAGCCTCAACATGTAAGTAGCAGCATGGTGTCTGTGTGTATTCACAATGAGTACACATGAAGGAGAAGAGAAAGCAACCTGTTCTGTGAGGGATCTAGTACTGGAGCAAGTAATCCTCATGAATTGCTCTTCAATCTCAAAAATCACCTTTTCCCATTGAATGAGGCGGTTGTTTTGGGAGATTGAGTTCCAAATTTTGGTTCCTTCCTCAATCAACCTCTTTGCTATCACTATCTGTCGCCTAAACAAGAAAGATGGTACTATGAGTATTAAAACTAGACAACAAGGCTCATGTGATTGAGAAATTCTTCTTGTGTGGAGCAGAAATAGTTGGGAATGACCACTTGATTAGTCAAATTACAAAACCACAGAGCTTCCAATATTTTCTATCCTTATTCTAACATTTAAATATTGCAAACAGATAAGGAATAAAAAGACATGAAAATGGATCACTTCCCCTAGTTAATTTCTCAATGGGAAACTCTTTTAATTGCTAAAGATTTGTAGGCAACATATGCAATGCTCATTCTTGCTTCAATCTAGTGCACAAGGAGAGCATGAATTTTTTTGTAAGTAGCATATGATAGGATAAGAGAGAAAAATGCAGCTAGCTGTTAGAGAATAATATAAATTATATTTTGGGACTTCATCTAACAACTTAAACTTTTAGATGAGATGGCTCTTTCACATAGTATTAGAGTCTTATTAACTCAACGGTCATGAGTTTAAATCTCATCACCCTCGTTCTATTTGATAAAAAATTAAGCACAAAGTAATGTGGGGTTGTGCAAGTTTTTAAGCCTAATATACTTTCACTTGAAAGGATGTGTTAGAGAATAATATAAATCATATTTTCGCGGGCCTCACTTAACAGCTGAAGTTTTTAAATGAGATGGTTCCTTGATACTAGCATAATACATGTCAAAGTAATCCAATGAGTTTGACATGAAAAAGTGAACTAAATAGCTAGCAAGCAAAATCAACAAAATGCTGTAATTGAAATATTAGCAGAGAATCATTACTCTAGATGACTACTATAAGATGGTCACAAATTTTTGTTCTAGTATTTTGTCTGATTTCTATTCTTAGACTTCATTTTTTTTCTATTTGAGTTCCCATAAATTTAAAAATCAAGCAATCAAGGTATGTTTGAGAAAATGTAGTTGATTGATCATATTTTCAAGAGTTTAAGAACTCAAATAATAATAATAAAAAAAATTATAGCATCGACCTCAAATTTAAAGTTTGACAATGCCGACACAAGGAATCATGATCACCTTTCTACCTTCTAAAAATTCGAACAAACATATAATCCTCAAACAAAATTGCATACAGAATGAGCCAAATCCTTACATTACCTATGGTGTGAACATCCTGAGTATAGAGAAACCTCATTTGCAAGCCTAAAAAGCTCTTCTTCAGAGGCAGAGGTTGCAACCTCCTTCAGCAGAAGAGCCTTGTCTATCAATCCTCCCAAGCAGTATTTAAAAATGGTCACATCTGATATCAAATAGCAGTTGCTTGATGTGATCTTGAAATTCGATAACCTTCCTTCGATACTATCTGACACGGATGATGAATTGTCTGCTTCTTCAACATTCTCTACTCCCATGTCTAATGGTATCCGTGGTGTATTCTCAACCTAATTTTTAAATGATGGTGCAGTTATTCATGACAAGATAATATAATAATGAAATTAGCGAAAATACATTTCTACTCCAACCTTAGGTTTCCAAATAAATGAGTCTCCGACATTACAATTACATAAAAAAAATATAAAAACTTGTTAAACTAAGCAATATATCAAGAAATGGAATGGGCATGGTAAAATGTATTCCAAATAAGAAAAACGCTATCTATACCCATGCTTCACATTGTTTATATTGATGACATTGTAATAACAAGAGATGACTTTATGGAAAGAGATAAGTTGAGGAAGAGACTTTCTGCAGAATTTAAATCAAAGAATTAGGAAGGTTGAAATACTTTCTTGGCATAGAAACAAATCATTCAAAAAAAAGGGATTTTTTATCTCTCAACATAAGTATATCCTTGATCTTTCTAAGAGAAACAAGGATGAAGAGGAAGGAGTCATGACTGACAAGGGCCAATACCACAGGTTAATTGGGTAAGTTGATCCACTTAGCTCACAGTAGACCAGACATTGCTTATGTCGTGACTATGGTGAGCCAATTTATGCACAACCCAAAAGATTCACATCTTCAGGCTAGTATAAGACTACCCCTAGAAAAGAAATTTTGTATAAAAGACATGGCAAACTGGAACTAGAATGCTACACAGATGCAAACCATGTAGGTGCTTTAACACATAGAAGATCAACATCAGGATATTGCACACTACTAAGAGGAAATCTTGTGATATAGAGAAGCAAAAACACAGAATTTTGTTTCAAGGTCAAGTGCAGACACATAATTTCGATCAATGGCACTTGGAATTTGTGAGTTATTATGGATGAAGATTATCCTAGATGATTTAAGAATCAAGTGGGAAGAACCAATAAAGTTGTACTGTGACAAGTCTGCCATTTCAATAGCACACAATCCAGTACAAACATGATAGAACTAAGCATGTAGAGGTATACAGACACTTCATAAAAAAAAATTAAGTGTACTAATATGCACTCCTTATATAAAGGAGAGCAACTTGCAAATTATCTGATATACTAAAAGAGTTAAGAGTCAGTTATTGTAGCATGTGAGGAGAATTACTGTGGATTACAATAGTATTGCTCAGTTTTTGGTTCGGTTCGGGTAGGTTCGGTTCGTTCGATTTCTGATGTTTTATTATTTTTTTCACAGTATAAGATATGAAGAAGCATTTGTTGTAGCTCAGTGGATAAAGGGTCTATTTCCTTATCCGGAGGTCAAGGGGTTCAACCCCCGATTATGCTTCTTTTTTTTCCTCTAAATCATTTTTTTTATCTTGTTTATAATTTTTTTTTCTTTTTCCATCTATACATTTTTTTTCGTTGTTCTTTCTTTTGGTTGTTTTTTATTAGTTTTTTTTTTATTTTCACGTCAAATAATTTTTTTTATTTTTTGTTTGCTCTTTTGTTAAAGTTATTGGCTTTTTTTTTTCTTTGATTGAATTTTTTTCCCCATTATTAACTCAATAATAATAATAATTTTAGTTTTCTTTTCTTGCTTCCTCTTTTGTTATTGTTTTTTATTTTTTTTCTCAAGGATAATTTAATAATTTTTTATTGTTTTAGCAGTAATAATAATGATAGTTTCTTAGATATTAAGGGCTTCAATGTTCCTATTCTTATAATAAGATGTGTTGATGTGTTTCATTATATCAAACCTTGCATGTATATATGTTATACTTTATTTGATTTTTTTCAATTTTTTTTCATTTAATTGAAATTGATAATATATTTGGTTTTCGTTTGGGCCCTTATACTTTTAATTTTTTTTATTTTAATTCCTTTAACTTTTTTATAGTTCTTAAATAGTTCCTATTTTTGTCTATGTTTATATCAATGTGCCTTTAGTTTTGGTTAATTTTTATTATTTTTTCTTTTGTTAAGATAACATTTTTTTTTCAAAAATTTTGCTCTTAAATTTTATATTTGTGTTTATGATCATTTGAAAAATTGATATTTCATTTTTTTTTCCTTTGTTTTTTCTTTTGGTTTTTTTATTAGTTTATTTTTATTTTATTTTCACGTCAAATGATTTTTTTTAGGTAATAATATTTATTTATTTTTACCTTTTTTTTGTTTGCTCTTTTGTTAAAGTTTTTGGGCTTTTTTATTCTTTTATTGAATTTATTTTCCTATTATTCATGCAATAATAAGAATAATTTTAGTTTTCTTTCTTGCTTCCTCTTTTATTAATGTTTTCAAGTTTTTTCTCCTCAGAATAATTTAATAATTTCTATTGTTTTAGCAATAATAATAATGATATTTTTAGATGTTAAGCCTCTTCGATGTTGCTTTTGTTATAATAGGGTGTGTTGATGTGTTTCATTATATCAAATCTTGCATGTATAAATGTTATATTTTATTTTTGAACTAGCAAAATCTATTAATTATTTCAATTCCCGACAATTATAAAAAATATTTGCTCGGGCCTGCAACGTAATGCGGGCAATTAACTAGTACTTACTAAAGGAGTTCAGAATTCTGCATTCAAGAATACCTTGAACAAGCTAGGGAATGAAGGATCTCTTCCATCCAACTTGAGGGGAAGTGTTGAATGTTGAAGATTCTGAAGGCAGATTTGTTGGGGGTATAAATAGAAAGTCAAATATTCTTTCCTATAAACTAGAATCTAGTGATAATATCTATTTATGTTTAGTTAATAGCTATCCTGGTATAGAATTGTAGATGTTGTATATATTCTAGAATTTATTCAGAAATAAAGTGAGAATCCAAGAATTCTCCACACTAACACTACTACAGATGACAATGAAAATGAAAATGATAATGAGAAATAAAAGTATACTAATTTTATACCTGGTTCGCTGTCCAAGTATCAGAGTAGCATTCCACATTTGGTTTCTCCATCGCAGATGTCTTTTCTTGCCCCAGTTTGATTCGTTTTGACGATGGACTAGGTCTTATCTCATGTATGGAGTTGTGCTGCAATTCTATAGATCCATTATATAGTCCAAATGATTGAAATTTGTTGAAAGGTTCGACAACAGTTGTTGGCCTTTTCCATGTCAGAGATGTTCGGGGATTACGACTTCGAGAGATGCAACGGATTGGATGGGAAAATGCTTCCAGGAAATGATACCCACTGAATTTTGGGATTTCTATTTTAATGCAAAAAAGCCTATTTTCACACTTGGATGAAAGCTGACATGAGAACAAAAGCAGAATCACTAGCAAATTCGATAAATATTGGTAGCACGAAACAAAATTGCAAACAAATTTAATCTTTAGTGAATTAGTGAAACCGGAATCTCATTCCAGGAGTAATTGTTTTCATTGCAACACAAGGAGAATAATTCTTACGGAACATGGACACATACCAAACCAAGATTTGATGCTTAACTTTTAATTGTGTTGCCTACCAGAGCAGTGGCAAAAACCATGAGGTGACACAAGACCAACATTGTTTCCATTTAAAATATATTTGTAACAATGGTAAAAAAAGCAAGCTATTGTGCCAAGAAGGTAAGTCCCGCCTAGATAAGATATATTCATATTTTTAATAAGAAAAAGAGTATCTCAGAGACACCAAGTGACTTAGTGTAACTCATTTAAGTGAATCCAATAAAGGAAGCATCAATATTATAGCTCAAGAAAATGATGATTATTTCAGCTACATATAGAAGACTGTACTGTAATATGGTGTTCATCAAATTGAGGTCATGCAACACAAACTTTTGCGATATGCAGCATTTGGATTCTTTAAAAATCGATGTCTGGAATATAACATGACCGAATGGAAAATCATAAAATTAATAATTGTATGCTTATTTATAAAGCAAATTCATGGGATGATCAAGATCAACAAACAGCTTCCAACTGCATGAGACTACAAGCTAGCTTCACATAAGATTGGTACCATCAATGCAACTTCCACTAGAGGTATATGGTTAGCAAAGTTATATCAGATATCTAAAGCCATATGATAGTGTTAGGGAAAAATTGCATATGGAATGCTAAAGACATCTGTATTCTGGCCAAAATAGAGAGGAAAAAAATAGAGGTGAGAATCACCATAAGAATCATGTTGTCAACACATAGAAGGACGACACTTGTACTTACACTTGGAGAGTTGGATAAGCAACCAGAAACCTTATTAACATTTGACAAACTACCTGAGATATTTTGAGCTTCAAAGATGCACGCCCATGCAATAGTTTTCCTGGTCTATCATAATTAGAAAATTCAATCCCATCACAGCTTGTCAGAAGGGGATCTTCATCATCAGATGTCTTCTCCACAGGAAGCCCATTGTCCACATATATTAGTGAAGCAAAAATCTATTAAAGCAAGTAATGTACAAAATGTTAGTACAAGAAGAAATGACAAAAAAATACAACTTATGGAAATTCACCATTGGAACTAGAGATGCAAATGCAAACCTCCAATTGCTTGTCAATAGCCTGTCTCATTGCATTTAGTAAAACCACATCCAAGGAAAAAACCCTGCGACATGAAGCCTACAAAACAGAAATATAAGAATAAAAGCTCAGAATGCTTCTTGGTTCATAACTTCAGCAATGTTAACCTAAAGCGGAGGAAAGTTAACAGTCTGTTGTCCGCACTCCACATCTTTAGAGGATTTCATTCAATTCATTTTATAACTTTGGGAGAGAGAGATATTATGACTCTGTGTTGCTCTGCAGTTCTTTCAATTTTTTAATAATCTCTGCATGGAGAGAAAATGTAGAGGTATATAAAAATCAATTCTTATCTAAACAGTCAATCTGATATAGAGTGGCTTTCTTGGTTTCCTATGATGCTCTCTTGAGGTTTCCAAGTGTTTTCCGACCTGATATTTCGTGAGCCTCCCATGAAAACAAAAAAAAACAATAGAATTGAGGAAAGAGAGGCAGAAAATGTCCACCAAATTTACATGATGCGCCACAGAGCAAGGATTTCACCATAAAAATAGCAGGGGGAATACAAAGAAGTTCTAAATTAAACCACAATAAAACCTGAAACTTATTTGTATACAACCAAAATAATGGACACTAATTGCAAAATGGGAGAAAAAAATAAACTGAATCCAAAAAGAAACCATAGAAACTGGTCCTAAAGGAATATGCTGCTAAATCTTTGCTCTCACC
The DNA here is from genome assembly GCA_029204005.1 of Salix udensis. NCBI lineage: Eukaryota > Viridiplantae > Streptophyta > Magnoliopsida > Malpighiales > Salicaceae > Salix > Salix udensis. Next base: position 7,116,155 of record CM055029.1, on the reverse strand, counting down.
AACGATCTACTTAAAAACTGTCATTTGAGAGGATTTAACCTAATTCATTATGCCAGATCACAAGTTTTTAACAAATCAAATTACAAGTGTTAGCAGCAAGTTTTAACATGGAGGATGCTCCATGCTCCTTTCTTTCATTTCCTTTCCCATTGCAATACAATATGGTATGATAAGAGTTGGTTGTGATGACTGATGAACAGATAATTTAAATTCCTTCAAGGAGACTACTTTTCATTCAAGATGTTTAATAGTTGGACAAAAAAGGTCACGCTTTCTTGCTTTAAATTACAGTCTTCTACCTCATCAATTTTTCCCCAATTCTATCCTTAGGCCTATTTCACCAACCAGTCCTAGGAATTTTATGCTATCTATTTCTTCCTCTAAACAGGATAAAATCATCCCACACAACAGCCTTAAATTAAAATCAAGCAAATGTAAGTGGGAAGATAGAGAAGGGAAGGAAAGTTTTGATAATCCACTGTTTTATAAATATAGCATGTTTTAAATGATTTTACCTTCAAAATTTTGACTCTCTTGGCAGGAAATCTTGCTAGCTGCATAAAATAAAATTTACAAATATTCCCACCTATTTCATTCCCTTCTTTAAGACCAAACAAGATAAGCACATTAATTTTTATAATTCTCACTTCCTCCACTCCCCTTCCAACTTAAAAAAATAAAGGGCAAAGTGCTGTCCTCTTCACCTATTAAAGATTAGCAAATAAAAGCATCAAAACCTAGCCCTTGTGCATAAACTGCCTAGGCATCATTTTCTCACACAAAAGGTTGACATGTGCAGCATCCAGCTAACTCAAGATGGCAAATATTATTCTCCAATTTGCAAATAGACTGAAAATGGTCAGATGAGTTACTCTCATAGGTCTTATCATGCAAGTTTTTTGAAATGGCTGGCAGGAATAAAAGAGAAGAAACAGCAACCTTGAGATAAACCCAGGAATCAGTGACAATCAAGTCACTCATGTTCCAGTGGAACATCCCTTGTCAGATGGTTTTGGGATGTAACATGACTCTTTAAGAAAGTATAACATCAAGATTCTCTATTTTTACCAACCTTGCCTCCAACAATATTCCAGATGCCATCATTGCCTTCATCAATTTCAGAGGTGGACGAGAGATCAATTGATAACCACAGAGGTGGATCCTACCATAGCATATGCTTATTTGTCAAGATTCAGTGAATTTATTGGCAGATTTTAAGAGAGTAACATAATCCAGAAAAATGTCTTTTGTGAACCTTAACATAGTGATCCTTAATGGACAGGCTTAAAGGCAAGACTTCTGCACGGTAAACATAACCCTGCAGGCCATCATCTGCACAAGCACCAACTAATGCTATCTTCCTCGGTCCATTGGAGTTCCAGTTTTTGCCAAGGGAGGATGACTGAGGCTGCTCGCTTACAATCTCCCCGTTAATGTGAAAGCCGCAAAATATCAGTAAGAACCTATAATTAGCAAAATGACATTTAGCACTTTGTAACTAAAGAGAGAATGAGAGGGAGAAGGGAGAGTAGAAAAACTATTATAACAAAACAACCAAATTATCAAGTACCAAGATAAAAAAACTAAATAATGGAAAAGTAACCTCCATACTGTAAATTTCATAAATCACTAATTGTGTGACCTGACTTCTAAAGCATACCTCAAATCCAACATGAATCCAGTTTTCCAGAGGAAATTTAATCTCCATTGATGCAGAATTACTAGAATTTGTAGTTTCTTTGTGTTCATGGAGAACTGGAAAAAGCGTGATCATCTTCTCATTCAGAACAATAAAAGGAGCACTGCTGGTAATATCCAGGTGAACCTGTGAACAGAATTATTTAGTTCAACAATTCATTTTGAATGAAGAAAATAAATTGTCAAACAAGCAAAACACACCTGTGTACCACATTACAGAATATAAAATCACTGGTTAACAAAGATCTATGGAGTATGCAGAATGGTCACCTTCAGGCTTTGGTATCAAAGATGATCATAAATATCTAAGCAATCAAAAACATTATTCAGCTCCTTGAGTTTTGCTGATTGACTCAGTTCTCCTACTCATTATCCTTATTAGTAATTAGACTTTCTTGACATAGGACTATAGGGCTATACAAAAAAGGTGGGATGAGCTACCGAATTTGGAAAAAAAATCATAATTTACATGAGATGAGAGGTGAACCTATAAAATCTTCCAAAAAAAAAAAAAAAAGTGATATCAACTGCAGTAATGCAAGTTTCCCCCCCCTGGTAAGTAGCGATAAGCCCTGAAAACCATTAAAGATATCAAGCAGACAACTTAGTCAAATTTAACGAGGAACGGCACCACTCCTGCTCATGACCGTATAGAGAACACTAACCCTTCCTACATTTAAACCATATAAAATTAGGAGCCAGTAAGAAACTAGCAATGTACTTGACCAAGACACCAACACGAACCCATTAAAAATAAAAATTCAGGATAAGGGTGCCACTCAATTGAACAACACACAAAAAAAAACAGCAACATTCCCTGATATTTACATATATTTTGCCGATGAATCCTCGAACAAGATACGAACTTTAACAACACTAAAACTACATGAACCCATCAAAAGAAGGAAAAATTTTAAACATGGGCTACACCTCAAGTGATACGATAGAAGGCTGGAAGTAGAAATAAAATTAAAAATCCAGTTGAATGCCTAAATGCATAACAAAACTAACAAAGAGAGAGAGAGGGCACTGTTTTTCCAAACCTGTTTGATGATTGTAGCAGGAAACTTTGTGGTGTCGGCGTCAATAAGATAAACCCAGAAAGAGAGAGATAAATTTTTTTTCTTTTTTCAACTTCAATTTCCATTCTGAAATCTTTCAGCAAAATGTAATCTTTAATGTTTATCACATTGTTATTAATACAACTACCCATGATTATTATTTCTTGATCAAAAGGAGCCTCAAAAAACCCAAGCTCACTTTCTCTTTTTCTGTTTCTCTCTCTAAATAAACAACGACGCTAACAAAGAATGAAATTTTGTTTTCTTCTTCTCTCTAAGTTAACCACTTTATTAGTGTGATTCTCTCACTATAAGCAGCGAGAGAGACGGTTGTTCTGTGGCGGCTGTTCTGTTGTTAATTAACGGTTGGTTCGGTCGGGGCTGGGTTCGGTTTCTTTTAGTGAAAATGAAAGAAAGTGGGAAATAATCATGTGCATCGTGTTAAGGCAAAATTCTAGGAGTGGAGAAAGAGGATTTATAAAACAAAAAGAAAAAAAAAAAGGGGGAAATGAAAGAGAAAATAATTTTAATTATAAAATAAAATTCAACTGCAGAACCTTTCTATATTCATATAAGTGTTCATAGTTAATATTTTCCTTGTATTCTTTTTTCTTGTACTTTGATCATCATACTTTTTTTGTTAATTATAGTATATTGAAATATTTACATGTCCAAATCTGATATTGAATATTCCAATTAAATTAAAATGAATTTATGAAATTAAATTTAAATTAAAAAAAATTAATATAGAGTTTTTTTTCCAATTATTCTGTACAAAAAGCATGGAAAACTTTGATTTAATCTTTGGAGATTATTATTTTTCATATTTGATACTTGTTCATTTTCATTTTTACATTTTAGTCATAAATTTGTTTTATTTTTTTTATTTTAATTTCCTTATTGTTGGTAAAGGAAAATAGAAGGTCATTAAAAATAAAAGGATAAAAGAGAAAAATCTCATGTTATCAAATTTCAACCACTAATAATTATGATTTTAAAATATATAAATTCATCTTTAAATGGTTTTTATTTTCAATGATATCAAAATTTTAGAGCAATGATTTTACTATTGTGAAAGCGACAAGTTGTTTTGTTATTTTTACTAAAAACAATTATGAAAAGATTTGATTTTTACGAATAAAATCCAAAAACCCTATTTATAATTATATTTATTTATTTAACTATTACTCAAATATTTACAAAATTAAAACCTAACTTCCACAAAATTATTTATAATTTGAAATGTTTTGTTATTTTTAATGCATCTATTTTATATCACACTTATTCAATCTTATTATGTATTTTTACATTTTTTATCACCTGAAATTTAAATAAAAATAATATCAATAAAAATTAAAAAAATATTAAAAAAATATAAGATATTCTATATCGTCAAAGACTATTCATTTGACAATTTTAAGATACTTGGTATTTGAGCAAAAAATGGTATAAATTACATCACATGATTTGATGTTTTTAGTTAGAAATGTGTGTGTGTGTGTGTGTGTATAGGTGGGGGGCAGGGGCATGGCCTATGGCATGGGGGGGGCTCCCGGGCATGACCTGGCATGGCCTATGGCCTAGTTGGGGGGCGGTGGCAGCTTTTATTTTGAAATTTCAAAAGATTTGAAAGGATCCTAAAATCAAACCGATCCGGTCCGATTTTACGATTCCGCACGATCTTGACCGAGTTTGACCAAAATCGATTTTTTTACCCGAGTTAACAAGGTTTGATGAGTTGACTTGCAAAATCGTACGATTTTGCAAGTCAACTCACGATTTTAACAACCATAGTACCAAGTATCCTCACCATTAAAGTGACCCTGACAAAAGCTTTTGAAAAAGAGAGTGTGTTGACATTGGAAGATAAAGTCTTCTTCCATAATTGCTTTTTGGTTGGTCATGTCCACACATCATGTTTCGGTTTAAACCTGTTTTAGAATTGTCTACAATTTTATTAATATCACCATAAGACCTTTTTATAAACAAGTCTTTCTTTCCAATAAGATCATGTATTTTCTTGTGACACAAGCATATCTTATACCCTTTCATTCAAATTATACATGATCCCATGATTTCATCAAGATTTTTGGAAAATCAAAGTCTAGTACAAAAGGAAATGCCAAATTGATTTTTTTTGTTTAACAAATAAGTTCTCGGAATTAAAGAGATTTCATTGAAGAGTGATCTCATACCTCAAAACCCATATAATAAAAAATCATTTCGTATGGAAAAGCAAAGCTTATCGATCCCAAATGCATGTTTTTGAAATGAGAAGAGACCATCTTTGATATGTCTTCACAAAGTCTCAAATATCCCTTACAATCTTTATTTGAGCCTAATAAATTATTTTTTTGATAATTAACCCATAACAAGGATCACACCCTACACTAGGAGGCAAGTGCAAGGATCAAAAAACACTTTTAATCTACAAAAGAGTCCTTAATGACAAGTGATGCCCGAACAAAGCTGGGGGGCATAAACATAAAAGGGTTTTAGTACATTATAACAAATGAATTCAAAATGAATGTATTACTAAAAACCCATGATAGAAAGCCCAAATAAAATACTGGAGGGCATGTCAGGTCATTATACAAATCAATTATGAGGATCAAAAGAAGCTCTAAGAGTAAGCACTAGTGATCCTTAGTCTAGAAAACCCATCAAACACCTTTTGGGCCCTATAAATATCTTTTTATTCATAGACACCAACCTGAGCCTACGCTACAAGCTTGATAAAGCCATTCTGATCAAATACAGGCAATCTGGATCGATAGGCAATGCTTTTTTCATTTGAAACAAGCGCTACAAACGCTTCATAATACTTAATTAAAGCCTTTTGACATGCAAGATAAGAAACAAACATCATTTCATATTCTTGTCAAAAGCAACATAAAGACCTGACAATGAGATCATTTGAATTCTTTCAAGAACATGTTTGTTTAAACAAACATCAAAATGATTTTTGTGCTTATAATTACTTTGAAATTCCAAAAATCTTACATGAAAACAATCTTTGTAAATAACCAACTCTTTCCTACAAACTCTTGAAACATATAACACTTTTGGGGCATATCCAAACTGGAGGGGGAATCTAAAAATAAAATTGAAGCGGGCTCTATCATTCCCTTTCAAGGAATGTTGAACAAAACTAGGGTCCTTAAGGAGAGGGGGATATGGAAGTGCCAAAGGTCTATCACCTCCAGAGGTCAAATTCATAAGTTGCGGCACGAGTAAGCAGAAGCGAGATGTCGTCAAAGTCTAAGATCCAAACCCGAAAAAAGAAGACCACGAAGAAGAAAGGGGACCTATATTTCTAAGGTAAGTATACATGCATCATCAAGCATTGCATCCCCACTAAGAATCTAGAAATGTTTGAAGGGATCGAAATTAACAAACTTTCATTCATTATTTTTGTACACGCCTTTCGAGCTCTCACCTCTTTCATTTCCTTGAGCGTGCTTTTCAGCTTTATCTCTTTCTTGAATTTGTATGTCATCATGCATTGCATCCCCAATGATAATCTAGAAAAAGTTTTGGAGGGATCGTAATTTACAACCTCCATTTACGCCTTTTTTGATAGTGCGTTTTTCATCCCATATCCTTCTCCTTCTTGTTTGAGAGCGCTTTCCAGCCTTCAACCACTAACACAAATAGTGCATTTTCCAGCCCTCAACCATAAATCCTAGATAGCATGTTTTCCAGCCTTATCTTCCACTCCATAAAATCTCCATGGGAGGTCATCCATTATAATAGGACCAACTCCGAGATTTTCACTATCTTTACCCTAACACTTTCACTTGGGAAGGTCATCCCATTTCACTGAGATTATTTTCTTGTGTCTTTCGCAAACATCATCACCTTTTTATTCTTCGAGTGTCCTATTTAGACCTCAATTCTTAGGTAGTGTGCTTTTTATCCCTATCTTATTGTTTCTTTCTCAGTGTGCTTTATAGCCCTCATTTTCACTTCCGAGTGATTAACCATTTCTTGGTCTAGTAAATTCATTCTCTCTTTCCTTACAACCTTTACTATCTAAAGTCTTTTACAAGATTTTAGTCGTAAGTATTGTAAAGAGAGGGGCAACTGTCATAACCCAATTCTAGGTTATTCCTCTAAATCTATCCAAAATAAAACAAAAATAAAATAAAAGGGAATGACAGGGCATGAAGTATGAAAAAAACACCGCCGCGACACTAGATAAGGGTGAAAAAAAACATCATCGCAACACTGGGTAAGGGCGAGGTGTTTTTGTGGCACAAAGCTGGAGCAAGGTTCGATTGTAGCTCTAATTGATTTTGTTAGTAACTCTGATTCGGAGCTACAGGTTAAAGATCTTTAGCACAATAGAGCATGGAATTTTAGCACAATATTTATGACTGATATTCCAGTTTGGATCAAGCACCTTATTTTAACTATCTCAATTCCCTCTTTATCTAATTTATGAATATATACCACTAAATCAGCCTATTTGTGGTTGATTTCTTGATCAAAAGAACATAATCATGATCTTAAATGGAACTAGATGTGGAGATTACATGCCCTACAGAAGATCATCAAAGTTTTAATCTGGCTAGCTAATCATCCATAATTATCTTCCCACAAACGAGTTATTGTTCAAGTGCAGCATTTTCCCAGCAGCCCTCTTTGCAGTAGATGTTCCCAAGAGATGGAGAACAATATACATTGTTTAAACGACTGTGTTTTTGCTAGACAAGTATGATCTTCTTTGGGAATCACGAGCAGACATCATTACATGGATCACGAATTTGGCAACAAGTGGCGCAATTGTTACTTTTGCCAAGGATTGGGAGGTATCTTTCGATTCGATCATACTCTAAGAGAAGCTAACTCCTGCGCTGATTTCTTAGCTAAGATGACAGCTGAATAGATGATTGAGTTTTTTTATTCGAGATTCCTCTCCTTCCAAGGATTTCTCACCTTCTGTTTGCTGATTCTATTGGTGCTGGTTAATTACTATAGGGGAGGCTATTTTTTTTCTCCCATTCCACTGTACCCAAAAAAAGAAGAAGCTACAATAGCGCATATCACTGTTAAACGTCGTGAGTAACTGAGTGGTTAATCTAAAACTTAAATTAGATTTTATCCTTCTTGGAGGGTTTTTTTATTTATAAGAAAAAAGGTGAATTTAAATATTTATATTCTGATTCTGTTTCTTCTTTTTAGGCCTTTAATTATTTAAATGTCTTTTGATTCTAGCTTTGAGTTTGAGTGTGGTTGATCTTCTCTCAAAGGAAAAAAGGGGTGGAAGAAGAAGAGTTTCCCACGTATGAAAGTAAAATCTTTCATGATCTAAGGCCCTAGCTAGCTTCCCTGTTCCAATAGCACCTCTTGATCGGCCACCCCATGTTTTTTCATCGAAGGAAATATGAACAGCAACACATATATGTTGATTTGAAGTGGGCACGTATGGGTAATTTAGGGCTAGAACTATGCTAACAAGAAAGCATCTCTTACTTGACTCCATCCATTGTCGTACTCGTCTGGCATTGAAAAGCCAATATTTTCTCTTCAAAACCTATCCATTGTCGTACCCCTGATCATCTATAAACTTATGCACGTTGATGGTCTTCCTCATGATATATACAAAGCCATGAATTTTTCCATGTCTTTTCTTTTCGTTCTGCTATTAGTCTCCCTCCCCCTCACGCGTCCCAGTTTGGCCATCAAAAGGCTCGAAGGTTCGTGCTCTCTCTCTTTCTCCGTCTCCGATCTGCCCCCCTCCGATCTCTTTCTTCAATAATAACAAGGGTTTGTTTTCCAGATACAGGAATTACCGAAGTGAAGTCAGCAGATATTGAAGGCAAGGCCAGGCCAGTAAGTAAATCACCAACACCTTATACTTGAGCTTGTTGTTTTTCTTATAATCTTGTATGAATTTGGTGGATCTATCTTCAGTCAAACTTTGAAGAAGGTGATCGCGTTCGACGGAAATACCTGCATGAAGTACATTCAGGACCTAATCCTATCAGTAATTCCTTTCCGAAACAGAAGTGGAAAACAAGGTCGAGAAGAAGTCCATGAAATTACTTCTTCTTTTCATCATTTCTTCTGCACCAAGTTTGTCATCTAGCTAGATTCATTTGCAACATTATATGAAAAACTATTAGCAGATAGATCGTTTAGTTATGCTTTTGACTTGCCATTATTACAGCAATCATCATTTGGATTGAGCTGAGAGCTAAAAGTGATTCAGATGATCATTCAATATCCCCAGAAAATAGGTGTGCAGTGCTCTTTTTAATTTTGAAGCAATAATGCCACAATAATTCACTCCTTTTTAGTCATTAACACTAATTTCATGTACGCCAAGGCGTTGCGTTTGCACTGCGTATACACAATCATGAAGAAAAAAATAAAGTAGCTAAATCAAAATCTATAAAGTTTGCTTCATGTTTTCTGAAGTTTGAGTTGACGTATGAAAGATTGAGGTAAATGGGATACTTTTTATTTGCTTTATTAAAAGTATGTTTAAAAGCATCTCCCACTGTATTGCTTGATTTAATTAATGCAACTTGTTTTTATATATACATGCATGAATGTAAAGATTTCTGCAACCTCATCTTGAATTCATATTAGGCGTGTTTAGTGATGTGTTTTTGAATTTATTTTATTTTATTTAAAATATTTTTTATACTTTTTTAGATCATTTTGATATATTAATGTTAAAAGTAATATATATATATATATATAAACAAAAAAACATTTTAAAAAAACATATCAATAATATGAATACTCAAATCCCCATTGATGAATTAAAAGCCATAACAAAGGAGAGGGATTTCATTTAACTAAACAAAATTATGATTTTTTTTTCCTTTCAAAATAAAATAAGACATGTACTAGGAATCCACATGTAGAGAAATAAAAAGCTGGAGGCGGCGTGTCATTGAGTAATCATTCGTGTGGTGACTCTTTCAAAATATATTATGTTCTCCAATTGCTCTTCGGTAACAAGATTTTTTTTGGGTCCTCTAATGTTTCAAATAATCAAAAGAGAAGAAAGGGAATCATGGAAACATTATCTGCATATTAATTATTTTTTTAAAATATTTTTTGTTTAGAAATATTTTAAAATAATATTTTAAAAATATGAAAATTATCTAAGAGTATAAGAAAATTAATTTAAAATAAATAAATAAATTATTTTTTATCAAAAATATTCTTAAAACAAGACGCCACACAGATATACGAGAGACATGATTGTACAATTTTGAGAAGAAAAGGAGGCATATTATTTCTCTAGTTGCTGTTTCCTTTTAGAAAAGAGATCTAAAAAGGTGCTTGTAAAATCTGTAGTGATGACAAATGTGGCCAAATATTTCTTCTTCTCGTAGAATGATCAACTTTTTCTTTGAATGAGTGCTCACTTAATTTGTCGGTAAACACACAAATACATGTAGAGATGCCGTCATGACAACGGGAAGGAATGGAACTAAATAAAGCATCAACCCTGGGTGGGATTTTAATTGTATAACTAAGACATAGATTAATGTAAATTGTTGTTTTACCCTATCGGTATGTTAAAATTTAGCTCTCGGAATCCGGGGTATATTTTTACCTTTTCTGTGGAACCGGTTGACATTACTTGAATGTTTAAGGGGTATTTGAGTCTTTTCTTAGTATTTTTATACAGTAAATATAAGTTTTTATCTCTACCAACAGACAATAAATAGTTGACTATCTAGGGGTATTTTTAATTTCTTAAGCTAATGTTAACAGTAAATAATCATATTAACCTTATATAAAACAAAAATCAAAAGTTACCACTAGAGCATTTCTGGAATTTAACATTTACATGTATAGATGTCATCAATTACAATGGGTAGGAATGTGATGGTCATTGGTTTGGCATCCAGCTTTGTTTGAAAATTTGTTTGGAAAGTATTTGTGAGAAAAAAAAATTTACTTGAAATTATTTTTTTTAAATCATTTTGATGTGCTCATATCTTAAAAATAATTAAAAAAATATTGTTTAAATACATTTCAAAATAAAAATTCTTTTAAAAAATAACCTCACCCATGCTAAGAAACTATCTCACCTAAAAGCTCAAGTTGTTAGGTGAGACTACAAAATATGATTTTAAAAAATTAATTATATTATTCTCTAATACACCTCCTCAAGTGAAAGTCATTTGGGTTTGAAACTTGCACATGCCCACATCACCTTGTGCTTGATTTTTATCAAATAGAATGAGAGTGGCAAAGATTGGAATTCGTGACCGCTAGGTCAACAAGGCTCTGATATCATGGTAAGGAACCATCTCACCTAAAAGCTTGTTAACCCAGCAATCACGAGTTTGAATCTCACCATCCCCATTCTATTTGATAAAAATCAAGCACAAGGTGATGTGAGATTGTGCAAATTTCAAGCCCAAAGAGCTTTCACTTGATGGTGTGTGTTAGAGTATAATATAATCATATTCTGGAGTCTTATCTATCAGCTTAAACTTTTAAACGAGATGGTTCCTTAACAACCCGATATCCAAAATATACCCTAAAACAATATAATTTGATGTCCTCTTTTTAACAATACCCTCTCCCTCCAAAGAAACTACAAGGATTCTCTTGGGGTGCGATTTATTATGCTGTTCAATCCACTTTTAAAAATGTTTTTTCAATTATTTTTATATAAAAAAGAAAATAATGTTTAATTATTAATTATTTTTTTATGATTTTAATATGTTAATATTAAAAATATATATTATTTTGATGTATTTTTAATTAGAAAAATATAAAATCATCATTTAGCGTAAAAAAACTCTTGCATCATCCCTCTGAATAAATATAATGACTACAAATACCAAGAAAGGTTTATCTTTTGATCAAAGTAAAAATCAGCTAGAAAGAAGAGAAATCTTTCAATTTAATGTTTCTAACTCTTTGCAGTTTTGTTATTTGGAGTTCGGTCAATATTAAGTATTAAGTATGAATATTACTCTAATAATTCATAATTTATTTCATATATTTCTTGCTCCAAATACTAAATAAATAGTCAAAAACCATATTATCTATCAAGATAAGATGACATGTGATTTCTGTCATTATCAATATAATTTATTGTATTGTCCCCAAAGAGCATGTCGTGATAGCGATTTGCACAGTAAATCTTGAGTTCAAGTCAGAACATGTACTCCCCTGTAAAGGTGAAGGATAGCCCGAGTTTTACTCACTCACCTGAGCGCATAAAATATTCTTTCTAGAGGGTGGGGTTTACTCACATCCAAAAAAAATATATAATTCATTGTAACAAATAGCACCTCATATTCCAGAAATAAATAAGAAAAACAGAGTACATGATAGATCTACCAAAAAAACAAAACATAAAATAGGCCAAAGAAAAAACAAGCATCAAAATAATTCACTTTGTATTGAAAGTTAGAATTTAGTGGTTCTTATAAATCTAATTTATTAAAACTTCATCCAGTAAAACCAGAGAATTATAAATCTATAAGATAATATATAGAGATATGGAGTCCCTTACGAGCATAACGTGATGACATAATTTATGATTTTCATAACAAGTTTTAAAGTTTGAGTCAGAATATGTATCTCATATAAGAGTTTATGAAAACCAAAATTTTATTTGTTCACCTAAATCAATAAAATATACATTTTTAAAGATGAAATTTGATCACATCCAAAAAAACAAATATCAAGCCATTGTGACAAGTAGTTCATCACCCTTGAAACGACTTTACCAACTGCAAATTCAATGATTTCTTGTAGAGTATAAACCTGTAAAATATACCCATCACAACTGCTAGTTCTATTACTTTGATGGATTAACTCGCCGCTAGAAAAGTAGGTGCCCACTAATTTTTATTTTAATCCCTAGAATCGTGGAAAAAAGCTATTAGATCCTTGAATATATTATTTATTTATAAATAAGTCTTCAATTGGAATTTTTTTGGTCCGATATCGTTTGGTTACTATCTAGGATAGAGATGTTTTTCATCTTTTAGGTATCACTAGGTAGATTGTCTGCACTATGTTATGGGTTGAACAAATAATTTTTATAATTATTAGGATTTAAATAATTAATAGATTTTATTAGTTAAAAAATAAAATATAATATCTATACATGTAAGATTTGATATAATAAAATAAATCAACACACTATATTATAACAACAGCAAGATCAAAGCCTTAACATCTAAAATTATCATTACTATTACTGCTAAAACAATAAAAATTATTAAATTACTCCAAAGAAAAAAAATCAAAAACATTAACAAAAGAGAAAGCAAGAAAAAAAAATTATTATTATTATTATTATTATTATTGTGTTAATAATGGAAAAAAAATTAAATCAAAGAATAAAAAAAGTCTAAAAACTTTAACAAAAGAGAAAACAAAAAACAAAAAATAAATGATAAAACTAAAATAAAAATTATTAGCTTAAAAAAATCATTTGACTTGAAAATAAATAAATAAAAAACTAATAACAAAGACTAAAAGAAAGAAAAAAGGAAAAAAAATAACATTTTTCAAATGATCACAAGCACAAACTAAAATTTAAGAACTAAATTTATCAAAAAAATATTACCTCAACAAAAGAGAAAATAATAAAAATTAAAAACCAAAGTTAAGAGAACATATATATAAACATGAACAAAAATAGAGACTATTTCAGAAATATAAAAAAAATAAAGTAATTAAAATAAAAAATCAAAAGTATAAGGGCCGAAATGAAAAAAAAATATATATTATCAATTTCAATAATTTTAAAAAAAAATCAAAAAATTTTGTACTGAAAATATTAAGGAATTGAAAAAAAAATCCAAAATTAAAAGAATAAGGACTAAAATAAAAACACAATATATAATCAATTTCAATTGAATGATATAATTGAAACAAATAAAAAAATTATCTAACAGAAATCAGGACCATACAAAACAATTAAAAGATCAAGAACTGAATGAAAACATCATAAACATAGGGGTCTGTTGTGTAATTTAGCATGCAGGAGAGAGAAAAAGGCCAAAAAAGTTCAACTGAGCACCGTCATGACTCCGTCCATTATGTGCAGCCATACGCTACACCATGAGGAAGAGTACATGGCAGCGCATCGGGGTGAGACACTGGATGGACATTTTTTTACCACCAAACGACGTCGCACGCGCCACCCAAAATGTGTGTGAGGCTGAATACCATTTGCACGTGTTTCAGACACGCGTACAGTATTCAACAGAAAAAAATAATAATAAAATGGTAAATTATCGAAACACTCTCACAACCAACTCTTTTATTTGTCTTATTCGGGGGCAATTAAGTATTTAGATATTTTCAAAAAATATGAAATATCTGAAACATTCCCGCATGCAACCCCTGGTTTTTATCTTATTGGAGAAAAATCAGTGTTTATTACTGTTGCGACGACGATGTTTTACGCGCTTCATGTTCCGCCACCCCTCTCTGGAGAGACAACAACAAGGTTAAAATGGGGTGTGCTTTATAGTCATAAAAATTACGACTATAATTATTAGGAGTCGCCACCTAGTATTAAGGTTACTAGGAACGTATTGGTCTGCGAGAGTCTAGGTAAGGGGACTTGTTGTGCAAGGGGAACGCATCACCCCCAGTGCACCCTACCTAAGGTAAGCTGCATTGTTGTTTGATTGTTTTTTCCTAAGTCAAACTTGTTACATTGCATTTTCAAAAACCATTTTTTTGTTTGCGGTTGTACTTTACAATGTAAATTTACACCGCAGCTACAAACCTTTTTTTATCTACGGATGTATTTTTCAATGTAAATTTACACTGTATCTGAAAAATACACTATAGTTAAAAACCTTTTTTTTTCCATGGATGTACTTTACAATTTAAATTTACACCCTAATAGATAAAACAAAATATTTATAATTATTTTTTATATTTTGGCCAAATTTCAACGAATAATCATAAACCGGTTACGATATCCAATTTTTGTTTTAAAACATGAGGAAGATGCAAAATATTTTTTTTATGAAAAATATGATGGAATTTTTTTTTTGAAATCTAGTCGTATGCACGAAAACAAAAACCCTTTTTTATGTTTTTTAATTTTTTAATTTTTATATTTTTTGATAAAAAAAGTAAAAATAAAATAAAATAATGGAAAAGAAAAATTTGTGAGTTGTCAGTCCCGCCCTAATGGACTGGAGAGGCAGAGGCGTGTCTGCACTTGTTCAGGAGACTGAACAGTGCAGTCACACGTGATGATTTTGGGAGAGTGTAAAATACAATTTGGTCCCTCAATTTTTCATTGGTTCAATCGCACCCCTAATTGGTTTTAAACTTTTCATTTTGCCTTGGCTAAAAAAATTATCCCATGAAAAAAATTAATGTTAACCTTAAATTTGCGCGCCTTTTTATTTTGGTCTCTGGTTTCCAATTTATGCTATTTGACCCTCAATTGACCATTAAACTCTCAATTGTTTTCAAATGGACCCCTGATTTCGCACAATTGGCTTGGAAAAATTCAATCCAGTCTCCGAAAACTCCAAACTTCTCCAATGAACCCAAATTACACTCAAGAACTGGATTTTTCATCGATTAAGCCCTTAATTAAATCCTTGCACTTAATTAAATCCTTTAATTGGACGTTAAATTAATTCGCAAACATAATTATACTTTTAAATTGGCCGACGATTAATTCAAATTGGCCCATAAAAATATAATTATGTCTCTCGACTTAATTTTTACACAGATTTATCAGATGATAAATTAGTTTTGCCTTGAATCTGTATTTTTCTCTATTTTTGGGGACAAAAGATATACGATCGGACTCGCGAAAATAAGCAAAATTTCCACATTGATTTTTCTACCAATGCCGACCCCCTTTTATTTTATTTTTGTTATTTTTGGGTGGATTTTGGGGAGTAACCCGGAAAGTGGATTATGACAATTACTATTTAACTTCTCGATCTCTTTTAGCTTTCTTAGTAATTTAGCCATGTTGATTCTAAAGAAATTGTTTTTATTTTTATGTGGTTTAATTTTAAAATAATATTGTTTTAATTTTTTTAATGTGTTTTTAGTATCATAGTGTAATTGGTTTTAAAAGTATTTTTTTGCTTAAAAATATATTAAAATAATTATTTTTTATTTATTTGTGATATCAACAAATCAATTTTTTCTTAAAAAAACACTAAACAGATGAATTTTATATCTTTTCAATAGAAACAAACTTTTAAAATATACTAAAAAAATAAAAACTACTCATTCTCAATTCACTTTAAGGATTAATAATTGAAACATAATGCATTTAATTCGGTTAAGTTTTTAGTAATTCATTAAGTACAATTTAATTTTGGCTAAATCAATAATAATAATAAATAATGTTACCGTTAACAAAATTAGGTGGAAAGGATTATGTGTCAATGCTTCTAATTTATTTATTTATTAATAATTATATCCAAATATTTTACAAAATAAAAAGAAAAAGAAAAAGCAAGGAGCTATATTTGAGGAGATAAATCGGTGGAGATGCAGGGGATCAAACCCTCCACCTTTGGCATGCATAGCATGCACTTTACCACTTGAGCTACATCCCTGGCGCTTGCAATTTACTTAAAAACATTAACCAAATAGTAATTTTGCTATTACAATCCACAACAATCTGACTCTAGAACTACAAAAATTTGTTACAGTGCTTGCACAGTAAAACCACAACCTGATTTAGCTGAATAGATAATCTGTCTATGAGTTCTCATTCTCTTTTTTCTTTTATTGAATTTATGCACCTTATTTTGATGCATATCTTAAAATATTGTAATTTACAAGTGCCATTTTTTTAAAAATATCACACTTGGAAACTATGGAATTTCTCTAATTGTTTAGTTATCCACTAGATTTCTATTTTTTTAAATTTGATAAATTTCATAAAATTGCTTTCGCTAAAAAAAATATATATCATTAAAACTATTAATACATGTGTTGAGAATAGTTTTTTAAAAAAGCATTTAACTAAACATTTTTAGGTTTTTTCATGATTGGATAACGTTTTATGTAATTTTAAATATTTAAATTATTAATAAAAAACTTAAATTAATAGTGTATTTTTTATGATTATACATAAATTGAAAGGCTGTTAATTTTTTTATTGGAAAAGAAAATTACATTTATTGGTTGATTGAATCATTTTTTTACGCCTTTGTTTTCTTTTCGCATGAATATATATAATGTGTGTGTTTGTTTGTTTTTTATGCCAAATTTTTAAGATTGTATACATGTTTGTGTTGCACAACTTTATTTTGTTGTGTAGTGTTTGTTGTGTTTCAAATGGATTTTCAATTTTGTTACAGGTGTTTGCTTTTGTGCATATGTTGGGGCTACCAACAATATAGATTCATATTGTATATTGTTGGGGAAAGTGTATTTGCTTTTTTATAGATAAAGCAACTTAGATTTATTGGTCAAGTAGTTTATTTGTTGCAACGTTTTTTTTTTTGTTATATTTAGTGTTGATTTTACCAATGTTTTGTGCATTAAATTGCAATGTCAATGAGAGCAACAAGTTTTTTTTTTACTAAACAAAAGAATGCATGAAAAAACAATCGCTTTTCTCATGCTACAAAATAACCGACAAGTTGATTTTCCATTTAGTTCTCTTTTAAGATTTTTTACTTTGGGATGTTAAGGCGTGATCTAACTGCAGTTAAGCTGTTTGGTATTATTGTTTTTCATGCTCTTTTTACTGTAAATGGAGAGACTTTCATCTTTACAAAGAGACATGCCATTTTCTTTTAGGGAGCGACAATGTTGCATGTACTCCTTATTTGTTTTCCTTGAATTAATTATATGGGTTCACACAACTTATTTTAGCCTTTTGTTCTTAGAAGAAATAATAGGTTTCTTTATTAATTTCTTCCAATCTATAGATAGATAGTGAGATGATAAGTCGTTGGCAAAGACTACCACCATGAATGTTTGTTTAGTTTTTTCTTGACAGGGAAAATTAGATTTATTGATTGATTGAATCATTTTATTTCACCTTTGTTTTCTTTTTGCAAGAATATATATTAGTTTTTTTTTGTGCTGAATTTTTAAGATTGTTACCATGTTTGTGTTGAACAGCTTTACTAGGAGTATCGTGTGTATGCTGTTGTTTGAAGATTTGTTTTTATGAGCATATTTTTTTCCTCATTTCATTCTTCTTTTATAAATTGGTGTTTGGTTGCCTGCATAATTAGTTTGTTGCGTTCCAAATGGATTTTTAATTTTGTTACAAGTTTTCACTTTTCTACATGTATTGGGGTTATCAACAATATAGATTCATATTTGGATATTGTTGGAAAAAGTGTGTTTTCTTTTTTGTAGATAAAGAACTTAGATTTATTGGTCAAGGGGATTATTTGTCGCAACTTTGTTTTTTTTTTCCGTTAAATATAATTTTTCAATGTTTTGCATATTCAATCGCAATGTTGATGAAAGCAACAACATTTTTTTTAAATAAAGTGTGCATGGAAGAACAACCTTTTTTCCCATTCTAGAAAATAACCAGCATAGCGATTTACCATTTGCTTTTCTTCGAGATTTTTTGCTTTGGGTTGTTAGGGTGTGTTCTAACTAGGGTTGAACTGTGTGGTGTTGCTGTTTTTTTCATGTTTTATGTTTTTTTTTTTGCTTTGTTGATAGAAAGGCTTGCATTTTCTGTCCTTGCTTCTTTTTATAGTAATCGTTAATGATCTTTACAAAGAAGTGTGACATTTTCTTTCATGTTGTGACGATCTTACGTGTACTCATTTGTTTACCTTCAATTAGTTATATGAGCTCACATTGCTTTTTTCACTCTTTTGTTTTCAAAAGAGATAATAGGTTTCTTTGTTGATTTTTTCCAAGCTTTAAACAAATAGTATTATCACAAGTCGTTGGCGAAGACTATAACCATTACAACACACTAACACTAATATGTATTCGTCTAATAACTTTAGTGACGCTTTTTATGATTCTAATTGTGAGGTGATTAATGATCATGAGGCTTTTGAAACCAAGAACATGTTTCGATGCTATCTTCCAACTTTTATCTGACCATGCACAACTATAGCAATAAACAACATGTTTGTTGTCCACCGTAATCAGATACTTTCCAAACTTCGTGTCACGGTTCAAACTCACCTAATTCTGGCAATACATATATCGCTAATGAATATACTTTTCTATATTCAAGCAATCATGAGTCTGATTTTCAACCATCATCAATTATATCATATGGTCAAGCTGAATATCAACGGAAAAGAAAAAGTATGTTGTTTCTTTTAAATTTTGTCCCTTTTTCCCCATCTTATCTTTTCCATCGCATGACATGTTTAGATTCTTATATCTTCTTCTAACTATTGTTGCTTTTTTAGGAGTCTCTCTTCGCTATATCAATTTTGGTGAGAAGAGATTTGTTTGTCGGCACTTTAAAGCTCTTTTTTGGGTTCAAGAACATCTTCCACGTTCATCTGAGACAAACCCAACTTTCTCACTTTGTTGTATTGGTGGTAAAGTTTCATTGCCACATGCACTTTCAACCCCAGAACTTTTTGACTATCTTCTTCATCCATCAAATGGCTCTAAATCGAAAAAGTTTTGAGATAACATACGAGCGTACAACTCTATGTTTACTTTCACATCAATGGGAGCAAAGCTTGACCACTTTGTTAATGAAGGGCATGGTCCATATGTCTTTAAGATTAATGGACATTGTCATCATTTGATGAGTTCTTTTTTGTCAATTGAAGGTGATGCACCTAAATTTGCACAGTTGTATGTCTATAAAAAGTAGATGAAATCAACTCGCGAATGGGCGTATTCATAATGGATAGTGGTTCATCTTCTTTGTATGCAACTATTGTTGGTGATTTAATGCAAATGCTAGATGATATTAATCAACTGGTCAAAGTTTTTAGCTATGCTAAGCAAAGGCTCTTTGATGATTGCTAATCAAATTATAAATTACGGTTGATTGGTAAAAGAGATAATGACTCACAACAATATGATGATCCATCATCAAATGATATTGGTGGTTTGATTGTTGGAGATTGGTAATTTCAACTTTGAACGTGATATTATCATCGAGCAATGTTGTGGCTCTCTTCAGAGAATTTCTAAGTTGCATCCAAAATTCATGCCTTGTAATATCCATTGCTTTTTCCTTATGGTGATGATGGGTATCGATGTAACATAATGTTTGCCGATCAAGATCACCAGCCGCAAAGAAAGCATTTGTGAGTCCCTATGAGAGCATATTATGCTTATTTTATTCATGAAAGGGCAAATATTGAAAACACCATCATCAAAGGTTGTCGTCTTTATCAATAATTTTTGGTTGATGCTTTTGTCAATGTAGAGGAGGATCGACTTGATTACATAAGGGCTAATCAAAGTAATCTAAGATCATAAATTTATAAAGGCATACTTGAAGCAATATTTAGGGGAGATGTTGAGGGTAATGCTGCTGGGAAAATTAATGTTCCCTCTTCCTTAACTGGTAGCTCATGTTATATGATAAATAATTATCGGGATGCAATGGTTATCTGCAACGCTTACGGTAAACCAGATCTTTTTATTACATTTACATGCAATACATATTGGCCAGAGATTCAAAGAGATATTAGAACAAATAGACCTTACAGGCAAGAAGGCAAGCCAGACATTGTTGCAAGAGTCTTCCAAGAAAAAGTAAATGATATGATTGCCTATATAAAATTAGTCAAACCATTTGACAGGACAATCGTAGGTGCTTATAGCTTTTTTATTCTTGTTTTCTATTATTAGTTTATCATGCATTTAATATCATTTTCATACTTTTTTAAATTTCTTAATTCCAAAAAAGATGTTTGTGCAGTTGAGTTTAAAAAAAAGAGAACTTCCGCACACCTGCCTTCTCATTTGGCTAGATGCAGAATTTAAATGTTGAAGTGTAGAAGATGTTGATTCTATTGTTTCAGCAAAAATTCCTAGCAAAAATGTCGATTCCATTTGTTATGATATTATATCCAAATTACGATCCATGGGCCATATGGTCTTCCAAATTAGATATCTAAGTGCATGAACAAGGGCAAGTGGTCCAAATCTTTTATGAAGACATTTAGAACAACTATTTTTATGACAATAGTTTTGTTTACTATAAGCGTCGCCAATAACATGATAATTTTGTGGTTAAAGATAGAATATAGCTACATGACAACTACGTTGTTACATATAATATAGAGTTATTATTAAAATACAATGCACACATTAACGTTGAGATATGCTGTTAGTCAATGCTTATAAAGTATTTCTCAAATATGTTAGCAAAGGATTAGAAAGGTGTCGATTGGTTGTCCCAAAAGAGAATGACTATGAAATTAAAGCCTATCTTTAACTGTCGTTACCATATGAAGCTGTTTGGCGACCTTTTCAATTTCCTATTCATTCAAGAAATCCTCTAGTTGAGCATTTATAGGTTCATCTATCATCACAACATAACATTGCCTACCTAGAAAATGAATCATTGCTAAATGTAATGAAAAGATCTAGGGTTCACAAAACAATGCTTACAAAATGGTTTGAATACAATAAAAATGATTTAGTTGCATGAAACCTGTATTATATGGATTTTCCAAACAAATTTGTTTGGGATTCCAGGTAGAAACAGTGGTCCACAAGAACAAAGGGTTTTAGTCTTGGTTGTTAAACATATGCTTTTGGTTGAAATACAATGCAACCATTGAGATGGATAAGGCATATTGGGCAATGATGCAATTGAACATGGATCTGCAAGATGCAGGTGAGAAACGGATTTTGCAAATCATTGAGATGGATGAATTTCATAATAATTCTTATAAGAATGATAAAATCTACAAAGAAAAGACTAAGGCATGGCATGACAAGCATATTGCATGTAAGGAGTTTTTCCCTGGTCAACAAGTGTTGCTCTTCAACTCATAGCTTCGCTTGTTTCTTGGTAAGCTTAAATTGCGATGATCAAGGCCATTCACGATTGTTAAGCTGTTTCCTTATGGAGCAATGGAAGTCACTCATGATGAGAAGGGAATATTCACAATAAATGGGCAACGTCTGAAGCATTATGTGAATGAGAAGTCAATTGGTAAGAAGGATGCCATCCGTATTGCCTCAGCATAGCCATGTGAAGAGTTAAGCTACTGACTATAACTAAGCATTGATTGGGAGGTAACCCCAAAAAAAAAAAACTTATTAAATTCACCTTTATTTGTTTGATTGTGTTGTGTAGGTTTGAACATTCACGTAGACATATATTTTGCAACCAACACTACATGCTTGCCGAGTAAAAAGGGTAGTTTTTGTTCACTATTCTCTTTATTTATTTATTTATTTATTTATTTTTCTTTTCTTTTCCTTTTCCCTTTCCCTTTCCCATTGAGGACGATGTCAAATTTAAGTTGGGGGGGGGGATGCATGCATATTCACCTATGGCTAAATTTTGGTTGAAATAATAGGTTTCTCACTCGCACTTTAAAATACCGCTAATGGTTTCCGAAACATCATCGTGCAAGATAAAAAGAACACAAACCTTTCACATCTCTTAGATATGACATCTCTCATTATTTGGGAAGAGGCTCCAATGAGTAATCGATGTTGCTTTGAAGCATTGGATCTTTCATTGCAGGATGTCCTTACTCACAATCAGCCATTTGTTGGCAAGTCATTATTGCTAGGTGGGGATTTTAGGCAAATCTTGTCGATGGTTGCTGGATGAACAAGAGAAGATATTATCCATGCTTCATTAAGTATCTCACCGTTATGACATGAATTTAAAATTTTCACACTAAATGAAAACACATGTCTTTCATCAACTGGACTATTTGATGCTGAGAAGATTGAATTGCAATTATTTGCCAAATGGATTCTTATGATCAGCATTGGAGAAATATTTGACATCCCATCTGAAGATGATTATGATACATCTTTAATCAAGATACCATCAGAACTGCTTTTAGATTTAAATTCTAACCCTATTACATCTATAGTTTCCTTAGTTTGCCCCTGTATCAACAATCATCACCTAGATTTTGTCTATTTTCACAAGAGGGCAATAGTCAAACCTAAAAATTCTACAGTTTCCGTGATCAATTATTTCATCCTTGACATGTTGCTAGAAAACAAACATGTTTATTTAAGTTGCAACAATGTTTACACATCGTTAACTGATGTAGAAAATGCTAATTTATTGTATCCAATTGAATTTGTAAATCAGTTTGAATTTAATGGAGTTCGTTCACATAAGCTTTCATTGCAAGTAGGGACATCATTCATATTATTATGGATTTTAAACCCATCAACAGGTTTATGTAATGGAACAAGGCTTTTAGTGACGCAAATAGCCAAGAAAGTCATTGAAGCAGATAATAACAGGTTCTAATGATGGTAGCCGTGTATTCATTTCAGGAATTACATTCCTAGTGAATGATGGAAGATGTGCATACATAATTAAAAGAAGACAATTTCCTATTCGTCCATGCTATGCAATAACAATAAATAAAAGTCAAGGGCAATCTTTAAAGGTTGTCGGAGTTTTTCTTCAAGAACAAGTTTTTACTCATGGCCAACTTTATGTTGCTCTTTCAAGCATTACATAAAAAAGGACTTAAAATAATTACACTTAATGATAAAGGCAATCCTATTGATTATGCAAAGAACATTATCTACAGAGACATTATTAGCTTGATCATAAAAAGTTGATATTATAACACTCAGAGTGCTAATCAAAAAATTTTCTATGGTGCATCCAGCTTAATCACTCTTTCACAGGGTCAACATTAAGTCTTCGATTTGAATTAAATTTTGAAATTACATTAAATTATTACATGTATTTGTTATTTTTTCTTTGCATATTTCATACAAGTTTGTATTCTTTTTTGTGTTGTTATCCATATCTTTTCTTATTTTTTGTTTTTCTTTGTTATGGATATAATTTTTCAATCTTGTTTTCCCATTATCAACGTAACAATTTTTTATGCAAGAACATGACTGTGTGAATTAAGGATATCAAAAAGTACACTTTCTATCCATTGATGCGAGCACGAGTCCGTCATATATGGATTTTGAAATTTGAGAAAGAAGTCTGCAGTTTTAATTGTGTTTTTCTGCGATAATCAGGTGCAGTTGTTTTCTTTTGTGCATTTTTCTTTCATTTGCATTCAAAGAAGAAAATGATACCTGAACATATATTTTTTCCATTTTCTTTTCAAGTATATCCAACAATCAAACAAGATATATGATTTTTTTTATTCTTCATTTTGTTCTAGCTCATCCTTCCCTTTTATTTCAGTATTAGTTTCTTACCTGATGCAAATGTTATCATCTATTTGGACATTAATTTTTATTTTGCGCTTATTTTTTGTACATAACATAATCATTGTTGTTAGAAGGGTGGAGCTATCTAAGGATTATCAAAAGTAAGAGATGTTGATCATTTTGCTCATGCAGTTATTAAGGGTCTTTACTACAACGTCAGGGATTTTTACACCTATGAAAACAAATCATCAAATATAGTTGTTGATAATGATGTGGTTGTCGAGCTTAAACCTTCCATCAAAATTAAAACCATTGATCCTCTCACTCCTGTAGTGCCAAGATATTACTTTAACTTCATTCACTTTGCACATGTTCTCTCTCTAAAAAAGGGTTCAAGAGTTCTCACAAGTTTAATTGGTTCCTTTTATGTTATGTGTAACTTATACATAACTTTGCTTTATTGTTTATTATCCATACATGTCAATCTAAAATTAACATGTATATATTTTTTTATTCAGATGTTCGAGGAAGGCTTAAAGTTATTCAACTGCTTGAACAAGTATTGGTTCGGGGCCAAACATTAGAGAATAAAAAAGAGTTTGTACTTGAATATATAAGGTTTACTAACAAACTCAATACATTTTTATACTATATTTAGTTAACATGTTTTGTTGATGTTTGTTAAAGGGGTGATGAAATGCGCATAACTATATGGAGTGATCATGCAAGGGATTTTGTTGGTTCAGCTCTTCAAACACTCAAATCGCCAATTATGATGGCTTTTGCAGGATTTCATGTAACAGAATATCGAGGTTTCAATATCTTATGATGCCTAAAAACTCTACTCTTTTTGTTTTTTTGTTTTGTATGTTGTTGTTTCTTAGCATATTTTTTTATTTTAGTGTCTTGTTTCAATGCCAACTTTTTCAACCACTAGGTCAACCTAATTTAAATGGGACAACTGCTTCTCTTTGGTATATAAATCCTGACATACCAGAAAGTGTTGCCTTACCATCATCAGTAAGTTTCTTCCTCTGCATTTAAATTTGGCTTTTAATAATTTTTATCTTTTATTTATATTTATGGTCATCTAATTGCATATGAATTCTATTTTGAAAGCTTTGACAAATTGCCTGTTGAAGTGTACCAACTTCCTTCATCCTCCAACGTTGTTTTGAAATTGGAGGACCAAATTATTGAAAATAGAAAAACAATTAAAGAAATCCTATGCAAGAATCCATACGAGCACAAGGTATAATTTATTTCTTCATATATTTTTTTGTTTCTTTTTTTACTATATTTTGTGCACCATTTAAAATGTATCAGAATTTATCCATACTACTTTTTATATGAAACATAAGTTAAATCTATTTGCCCTCCCTTATAACAGAATATCAGATTCACATGTTGCACATCAATTGTTGATTTCGATTTTTTTAATGGATGGTGGTACCCAAGTTGTCCTGATTACAACAAAAAACTAGTTGACACTACTAATAATCCAGTTTGCATGGATCATGATACAATAACATCATTGCTTGTGCCATGGTGGGTTTTTTTTTAAAAAAAAGTTAATGATTTAGTATTTGTTGTTTATAAACATACAATTTTTTCTTGGTATATTAACTTTCATACATCATTTTTACAACTTATATAGGTTTCAGTGTGATTGTGTTGTCACTAATGAGGCAAATGTGACAAACTTTCTCATGGTTGGCAAAGTTGAAGAAAACTTTTTAGATAATCAGCACATCACTATGTGTATGATAGAGGTTTCAATGACCCCTCAACAATCACACCACCTATTGCGATTATGATATTTTCATGCTTCGCGCCCCGCCATCCCCTTGATTGAGAGAGACAATGGCGTGCGGTGAAATATGAAGGTGTGTTTTATATCCATAAAATTTATGACTATAAATATCAGGAGTCGCCACCTAGTGTTAAGGTTACTAAGAACCTATTGGTCTGTGAGAGTTTAGGTAAGGGGACTTGTTGTGCAAGGGGAAGATGCATCACCCCAGAACACCCTACCTAAGATAAGTTGTATTGTTGTTTAATTGTTTTTCTACGTTAAAAAAAAATATTTTTCAAAAACCATTTTTTTTTACTGCGGGTGTACTTTACAATGTAAATTTACACTGTAGTTAAAAATCTTTTTCTTATCTACGGATGTACCTTACAATGTAATTTTACACCGTAGTTGAATTTTTTTTATCTACGGATGTATTATACAATGTAATTTTACACCGTAGTAAAACTTTTTTATCCGTGGGTGTACTTTACAATGTAGTTTTACACCCCGATATATAAAACAATAATAATTATGATTATTTTTGATATTTTGGTCAAATTCCAATGGATAATCGTAAACCATTTACAATATCCAATTTTCATTTTCAAACATGAGAAAAATGCAACATATTTGTTTGCGAAAAAATATGATGGGAAAAATCTTGGAATTTGGCCGTATGCATGAAAACAAAACATTTTTTTTAAATCCATTTTTTTTAATTAAAATTAAAATTAAAAAATCGGGTCAGGCCTGGCCCAACTAAATGAGTCGGCCCATCTGAGGCTGGCCAAGGGCCCAAGCTTGTTGGACTTAATTCTGCCGAGAGAGGCCAGCCCAAAGGCCGAAAAAGAAGATTTTTTTAAAAAAAACTCAAAACATGTGTACAGTGTAATGAATTAATTCACTACACTGTCACGTGAATAGTGATTTGGTGGTCGACCGACCACGATGAGAGGGGCACCTACCACTGTTGCCGGGTAGAGGAAGTCGAGGTGGCTCTCTCTGTCGTGGTGGCATAAAAAATGGTGGCCTATGGTGGCCAGATTGAGCTTATGAAGTAGCTGACCTATTGTTGTCGTTCACCTCTACTGTCCGTCGCCGATGCTGGTTGTTGTCGCTGATGATCCTGGCGTGGTGGAGGAGCTGATGGCGTTGAAGGGAAGAGAGGGATGGCTGCTGTTGGATCTGGCAAGGAGAGAGAGAGTACAAACTCGTTTTAGAGAGAGAGACGATGGCCGAGAGAGGAAAGAAGCTGCTGCGTGCTGTTGCCGTCGGTGAGGAAGAGGATGAGAGATGATGGTGTGATTTTTGTGTTTGTTTAGCTTGTATTTTCCTCTGTAGAATCCTACTCTTCTCTGCATAAAAACTCTCTCCTTTTCTGCGTATTTTCCTGGTTTTTTTGCACCTCTCCCTTGCTGTGATCGTGGCATTATTTATAGGAGAGATTTATCTGCATCGGTGGCTGGCTGTTGGTGGCATGATGGTCTGCAACAAACGGCGTGGTGGTTGTTGTTGGTGGCCTGTCGGTAGGCGCGGTGGCTGGTCGGTAGGCAGTGCAGGTAAAGGCAGGCGGCGGGAGTGTGTTCTGTGACAATTTTGGGGAAGGTAGAATTGCAATTTGGTCCATCTATTTGTAGGTGTTCTAATTGCACCCCAATTGGCTCTAAACTTGTAATTTTGTGCAATTATATGCCCGTCAGAAATTCAATGCTAGCCTTAACTTCGCGGGCTTTTTATTTTGGTCCTTGACTTCGCATAATTGGCTTGAACAAATTCAATTCGGTCTTTGAAAATTTCAATCTTCTCAATTGAACCCAAATTAAGCTCAAGAATTTGATTTTTCATCGATTAAGCCTTTAATAAAATTAATTTGACCAAGTTAAAGTATAATTAAGTCCTTGCACTTAATTAAATCCTTCAATTGGACCCTAAATTAATTCTCAACATAATTACACCTGAAAATTGGTCGATGATTAAATCAAATCGACCCATAAAAATATAATTATGTCGGACGACTTAATTTCTACACAGATGTATCCAATGATAAATTATTTTTGCCTTAAATCTGTACTTTCCTCTATTTTTTGGGATAAAAGAGATACGATCGGACTCTCAAAAACAACCAAAATTTTCACATTGATTTTTCTACCAACGCCGGCCCCTTTTATTTTATTTTTGTTATTTTTGGGTAAATTTTGGGGAGTAACCCAAAAATTGGGTTATGACACCACCTATGGTAACCAAGCTAAACACGATATATATTTTTCAATTGCGATTTGGAACATTTCGATCAACAACAAATCGATGTGACATACTCATAACAAATGTTTTTGATGATGTTCCAATTGAATCAGCTGACATCCAGCATGACAAACCACCTCAAATATTAAATGTTGATGAATCTATCAATGTGTCCGTTGTATCGAGCGCTGCATGCAACACTTCATCCGACCCCCCTACACTTGTAAATAGTGCAAAAAAAATCAGCTCCTCAACTACACCATTAACAATTAATCCATTTGACACACAATAGGTGCAAGGTATTGCTTTGGATGCTAGACCAAAGAGGGAACTCAATTTTGATTCTGATGATTTGTAGTAGAGGTTTGCCTCTCTTATGCTCTAAAAAAGTAAATCATTCTAATTAATTTTTTTTTGCTTTGAACATTTAGCTTATTCTTTTAATGAAACCTACTTTCACATTCATTCACAAGCAAACAACTCATTGGAGAAGGATATTAAAGCACAAGCAAGCCAATCAACAAATGATCTTTCAAGAAAACAAAAACGCAAGTGTTTTGACTAAAAAAAAGGTATTGTTCCTGCCTTATATAACATGCTAGAAACTACAGATGATAATGGTCATAACAAGAAACTAATGGGACAAAATTGATCGCATGCATTTATATAACAACAACAACAACAAACACATATTTCTTAGCATTTTTTTAGATTAAATCATATTTTCTTTACATTTATCCCTACAATTTGGTCTTATGTTCATGATGCTAGAACAAAAACAAATTATAATTGTCACAAACCATGCTACTTATATATTGATGCATTCTTCTATTAATAGAAATGGCAAACAACACTGCTATTGTAGTTGTGATTTTTGCACCTTTTTTTATCCCCGCTTTTTTCTTTCTTCTGATAAATGTGAAATGTTTTATGACAAGTTTAAACAACTAACATGTTATGGATTTTTTTCATAGGATTTCATTCGGTGCAATGTTGCAACTGGTTTTTCTACATTGATAAAACTTTACAATTTCAGTTTCTAAGTAGCAACCTATTGCTCTCATTTTTTGCAATAAATTATATAGCTACCAATATAATCATATTAGCTTTTACCTAAATTTTCAAGACAAACATTATTGCTTTTTTTTTGTTGTAAAACGCTAGACTCAAGGCGACGTAAAAGTTTATGAAACTGCTAGAAGATTTGTGTCGGTTTACTCACTTTTGTGCTAAAAAACTTTTAGAGAAATTATCCATTTCCATATCTTCAATTATGAGGCTTTTGTGATGATATTATTATCCTTAAATATGTTAGTATGATCCAGCACTTATGTATTTTGTCTTCTATTTCTATCAAACCATGTGTGTAAACTGACAACATCATGAAGGTTGATGCAGATGTTGGGAAAAAACTATGTTTTCCCACACCTTTGTGCTGAAAATATTTTGAAGCAATTACCTATTTTCATCTCTTTGTTGTTATTGTTATTGCGATAAGATGTATTTGGTTTGTTTTATTATATCAAGCTTTGCATATGTAGATGTTATATTTTATTTTTGAAGTAGCAAAACATATTAATTGCTTCAAACCCAATAATTATAAAAATTGATTAATAAGCCTGTAACGTAGTGCGGGCAATCTAACTAGTATTAACTAAAAAATAAAAGGTGTGAGATTTTTACTGTGTAATGTACTATAGCATATGAGGTGATTTACTGTAGATTTCAACAATGTGCACCACTTTGCCCTTAATGACTTTGGTATGTTTCTTTTTGTCTGGGGGTGTTTTTGGTTTTTCCATTTAATTTGAAGCTGTTAGCGTGTGTTTATACTTTTAAACACTCTCCTCTTTGCCAATAACAACTACATTTACTCAATAAAGAAACAATCTTCACTAATAGAAAAACAAACTTTAACAAAACAAAAGGAACCCCGAAAAAAATATCAATGGAAAGAAGTTTTTGAAAATGAGCAGTTGCTTCCATCTACAAATTACTATCATCAGAACAAACACTAGCCACCATCGAAGGCAAACTCTTTAACTGAAAAAATTTACAGAGAAAAAAGAAAACACCCACAAAACCATAATCACAAATTTGATCACATAACACACCTAACGATTAACAAGAATTGTCCAAACACAACATATACAATGACTTGCGAGTATAGTGAAGTTATCTTGTAAACTCTCTTCATGCTTGTTCTTACGGATCTCAACCATATTGTTCTCTCTTCTCCAGCAACCTTCATCAGCGTTGATGATGACTTTGTATCGATTCCTACAAACATCGATTCTCGAGCTTGGCATGAAAGACATGGTTGATTGATGGTAATTTGAAAAACCTATTTTTTTTTCAATTTAGGGATAGTAGAAGGAGAGTGTACACATTTTTTATATTATTGTTCTTTTTGTTATTACTGGGAGTGAAAGGGAAAAAGTGGGTTTATAATGTTTGCATTATTTTAAATTATTTTTTATTTAATATTTTACAAGCAATTATACTTCTAAACATATTAAAAAACAATTAAAAGGCATCAAAGTTTTACTATGTCTCTAAACATAGATTACTGTGGATTTCAACAGTAAAATTATCATTTTACCTCTCGAGTCGAAAAATTTAATCCTCAGAATCGAGGGCATTTTAGACATTTCCAAAGGACTTGTGTGGTATTTTCATATTGTTTGGGGTTTTCTAGTATTTTTTGTTTTGAATTGCACAATGCAACTACCATTTTACCCCTTGGAGGTGACAAAAAAACAAGGAACAGTCAGGGGTGTTTTCATTTTTTCACATATTCGTGTACAGTAAAACTATGCAAATACTCTAGAAAAGAAAAAAAACGAAGACCTGGAGCTAGGGGCATTGAGGTACTTTGATCCCTGGTTTTTTCGTGGCTATCACTAGGTCTAGTGGTGTATACATATTTTAACATTTTTTATTATTTCTTTTCAAAAACACTGTTGGCTCGTTGCCAATAGTGTTTCATGCGCATGTGCCTTTCAGATGGCTTGTGCGACGTCGTTTTGCAATGGAAATTGTCTTGTCACTAGGTGCAACGCCATGCTCTCTACCTCTCGGTGCGAGGCGTGTCGTGTGATGGTGGTCGGTGAATTACCCGTGATTGGTTTTTAGTTTTTTCTCCCTTTCAAAAACACTGTTGGCTCGTTGCCAATAGTGTTTCATGCGCACATGCCTTTCAGATGGCTTGTGCGACATCATTTTGCAATGGAAATTGTCTTGTTACTGGGTGCAACGCCATGCTTTCTACCTCTCGGTGCGGGGCGTGTCGTGTGATGGTGATCGGTGAATTCCCCGTGATTGGTGTTTGGTTTTTTCTCCCTTTTCTCTCTCCTGCCACTAAAAAATACATGGCAGTCCTTCATGTTTGTGATTGTTTTATTTTAGTCCATGTTTTTTTATTTCATTTTTATTCCTCATTTATTCAATGTAAATTTTGATTGTTTTCAATTAAGCCCTTCAATTGAAACTGATTATATATGTTGATTTTTATTTCAATCCTTATTCTTTTGAATTTTGGTTTGGTTTTGTTTCCTTCAATTTTTTTAGTATGTAGGTTTTAATTTCCTCCTCTAATTGATATTGGTCATATATACTACTTTTCATTTCGGTCCTTATTCTTTTAATTTTTTTAAAAAACAATCACACTGCAATTTAAACCGAGGTAAAAACAACGTCGTTTTGTCTTGTTTTTTTTAATTGGTACGAAATGTTTCGGTCTTTTCAGCCAAAACAGAAACAAAACAAACAACACTGATTGAGATTAAGAATAAATTTTATGGTGTTTAAGGAGTAATTAGGGATTTTTTAGTAATTACTCTTTAGATCTACTTTGAACAAAAAAACTAATATAGTAGGAGAGAGAAAAATGTGACTTGTAATAAGAAAACATGATATATAAATATATTTGTACATAGATTTTTTTCTTACCTTATCTTTTTCTTTCTTCTAAGTGAACATTACTAGGATGACACTAGTTAAAGTTTCTCATTTGTTTCCCTTTTTTTAATTTGGAAGTGTTTAAGGAGTAATTAGGGATTTTTTAGTAATTACTCTTTAGATCCACTTTGAAGAAAAAAACTAATATAGTAGGAGAGAGAAATAGGTGACTTTTAATAAGAAAACATGATATATAAATATATTTGTACATAGATTTTTTTCTTACCTTATCTTTTTTTTTCTTTCCTTATCTTTTTTTTTTCTTCTAAGTGAACATTACTAGGATGACGCTAGTTAAAGTTTCTCATTTGTTTCCCTTTTTTAATTTGGAAGAGGGAAAATTAGCTTGATAGTCATTATTTAATTTTAAAAATTATAGTTTATATCATTGAATTTATAATTTATAACACTTTACATCACACCAATCAATTTACTACAAAAAAATAATAATGTTATGAATCCATATTTATATGTATTGAATGTCCATGACTCTTGAATTTAGTCTCTTGAATTTCCATAACCCTTGAGTTCATTTCTTTCTCCTATAAATAGACCACTTGTCTTGTATTCCTTACACTTTGGGGAAATAGAGGGATTCATAATAAGAAAGGTATTTTCTCTCTTGACTCATTTGATTATATTTTGATATCTATGTTCTTTTATGTTAATTATTTATTCTTTTTATAACACGTTATCAGCACGATGTTTCTAACCAACTTATATCAATTTTAATATTTTCTCTTTTCATTATTGTAATTTATTTTTGGCAAATTTTCTTTCACTATTATTCATAGAAAGAGATTTATAGTTTCCGAAGAACGAGTATTACAAATTCCTAAAGAATTAAATAAATTAAAAATAGTTCCTGAAGAACTAGTTCACAAGTTTCTAAGGAACTAGTATCACAAGTTCCTAAAGAATTAATAAATTAAGAACAATTCCTGAAGAACTACTATCAGAAGTTCGTAAAGAATTAAATAAATTAAATACAATTTCTAATGAACTAGTATTTCTAAAGCTGAATAAATAACAGTCATTAAATGACTGAATTTTTGTTTTCTTCTTTTATCTCCATGATTTTATTTAATAAGTTATTTCTTGTTTTTATAGATAAAGATAATATCAAATCTGACAAAACTTGAATTTAGCACTTTTGATATTTTAAAAAATAATTAGAGATGATTAATAGCTCTTATTTTATGTTATACTGTTTACAATAAACATTATCAGTTTGGATCAAGTTAAATAATAAACTTTGATTATTTTTTTAATAGTGACATGGCTTTTCATGATGAAGATTTATGTCTGGTAGACAGTGCAACAATGCACACAATTCTTAAGGAAAAATAAATACTTTGAATATTTGATATTAGCCAAAGCTAATGTCACTACAATATCAGGTCCAACAGACATGATTAAAGGCTCTGAAAAAGCTAATATTATGTTACTAAATAACACAAGATTGAGCATTAAAGATGAATTATATTCACCTAAGTCCAGAAGAAATTTACTCAGTTTTAAGGATATACATGTTATTGGTTATCATATTGAAACAACAGATGAAGATAGAAAAAAAAAATTATATTACTGAACGTATTTCAGGCCAGAAGCTTGTACCTGAAAAACTACCTGTTTTCTCTTCCGGAATTTATTATTCGATCATGAAATCTCTTGAATCAAACGTTGTGATACACCAAAAGTGTTCCAACCCAAAATAATTTATGCTTTGGCATGATCGACTTGGACATCCAGGATCAATAATGATGAGACAAATTATTATTCTTATGGGCATCCTTTAAAGAACTTGAAGATTCTCTTACTAAGTAAAAATCCATGTGCTGTATGTTCTCAAGGTAAATTAATTACCAAACCATCCCCATCAAATGTTCTTATAGAATCACCATCTTTTCTCGAAAGAATTCAAGGAGATATATGTAGGCCTATTCATCCACCATGTGGATCTTTTAGATATTTTATGGTATTAATTGATGCATCAAGTAAATAGTCACATTTTTGTTTTTTTTAGTCAAAATATTGTATTTGCTAGATTAATAGCACAAATTAACAGACCACGAGCGTAATTTCTTGATTATCCTATAAAGACAATTTGAAGAGACAATGCTGGTGAGTTTACTTCCCAAGCATTTGATAGTTTTTGCACTTCTATTGGAATTTGATGTTGAAGATCCTGTTGCTCATGTAGAATCATTTATAAATCAACTTCAATTAATTGCAAGACCATTACTTATGAAATCAAAATTGCTTACTTTTGTTTGGGGACATGCTATATTACATGTTGCATCGCTTGTTAGAATTAGACCAAGTGTTTACCATGATTATTCTCCTTTACAACTTGTTTATGGTATACCACCAAATATATTTCATTTATGAACTTTTGGTTGTGTAGTATATGTGCCTGTAGCACCCCCACAAAGGACTAAAATAGGTCCACAAAAAAGAATAGAAATTTATGTTGGTTTTGATTCTTCATATATGTTTTAGATTCCTTGAACCTTTGACTGATGATGTCTTTAAGGCATGTTTTGAAGACTGCCATTTTGATGAGAACATTTCCCCATCATTAGGTCAAAGCAAATTCAGTGCCTGAAGCACGAGAAGAAATTACTTGGAATAACCCGAAGTTATCTCATTTTGATCCAATGACAAATCAATGTGAACTTGAAGTTCAAAGGATAATTCATTTCCAAAATATTGCGTGGAAGACCTATTGGAGCCAAAGACAAAAATCCTAGAACGCAAAAAATCCAACGAATAAATGATGGTACTCTTAGAGAGTCCTCATTCATAAAACAAACATCAAATCTTGTGTCTAAATCATCTCCTAATACTGACCCCCTAAAGAGGGACCTTTTGAAAAGAACTAGGTACCTGGAAATAATGAGATCTCCAAAAACTATGTTTATATAGGAGAGATTTATGAATGAGATAAAATTATCATAGATGATGTATTTGCATTTAATGTTATTTTTGGCATCACCAGAAGTGATGATGAATTTGAACCACAAATTGTTGAAGAATATCGACATAGAAATGATTGGCCAATATGGAAAGAAGCAATCCAAACAGAGTTGAACTCACTTGTAAAACATGAAGTATTTGGACTTGTAGTCCATATACCTAAAGATGTTATACCCATTGGATATAAGTGGTTTTTTTTTGTTAGAAAACACAATGAGAACAATAAAATTGTGTAATATAAGGCACGACTTGTGACACAAGGTTTCTCATAGAGAACCTGACATTGATTATGAAGAAACTTATTCTCCAGTGATGGATGCAATCACTTTTAGATTTTCAATTGGTTTAGTGGTCTCAGAAACGTTAGATATGCAGTTAATGGATGTAGTTGCACCATATCTATATGGATCATTAGATAAAGACATCCATATGAAAATCCTTGAAGGATTTACAAAGCCTGAAGCTTTTTGTAATGAACTCAAAAGTGTTTATACTATTAAATTACAAAAAACATTATATGGGTTGAAGCAATCTAGTTGGATGTGGTATAATCGTCTTAATGAATACCTCTTAAAAAGAGGGTTTGAGAATGACAAGATTTTGTCCGTGCATTTTTATTAAGAAAACAGTATCCGGATTTACTAAGACTCGTTTGATTATATTTTAATGTCTATGTTCTTTTATGTTAATTATTTATTCTTTTTATAACAAATAACTTATTTTTAATAGATTTTATCGATTTTAGTTTTGTTATCTGTCAATTGGATTATTTTCCAATTAACTTAAACGAATCCAACAATCAATCAATTTGATGCTGAAAATAAATAAATCATTTTGATAAATTTTAATTATATTTTATTCTTTATAACTTCAAAAAATTCAATACATAAACCCGTGTAGCGTGTGCAATGTATCTCGTATAATATATATGCGATTATTTTGTTTTATATAATTTTTTAAACAATTGAGGAATAGTAATTGACAAAGAGAGTAAAAAGATAAGTAATAACAAGACAAGTTGGTTTTCTCCTTATTTAAACAATCACCGTGACATTGTTGTGATTCTCTCTTTGCTTCTCTCTCTCCATTGCTCTCTTCTCCTCATATCCATACAACAACCGTCTCTCTCTCTCTCACAAATCTCCTCGAAAAACTCCAATTGAGGCTGTTCTTGCTTCAAAGTTTAAGCCTTTTTGAGTTTTTGGGTGGTGGGTTGAGAGAGAGAGAGAGTGAAAATTTTGAAGTGAGGGTGTTGATGGTTGTTGAAAAGAAGTTAACTTTGAAGCAGAGAAAAATAAAGTCTTTGTGTTTATTGGTTTGTGTTGGGTGTTTGAAAATCTAGAAGACTCAACAAGATCATCGAAAAGGTTAGTTTCCTTCTCTCTCTCTCTTTTATTTTTGCTATTGATCTTGATTTTTCTATTGAAAAAGCTTGAATTCTCTTGTTTTGAAGAATTAGGGATCTGGGTTCTTTGATTCCGTTTGGGAAAATTTGGATTTTGGCTAATTTTTTTATTCTTAATTGTATGGCATTTTTTTCTCGGGGGAATAGAAACTAAAAGAAAAGAAGCTGAATGGATTTTTATCAAATTCAACCACCCACTTGATAAACTTCTTTAACTTAAGGGAAGATGAAAGATTTGATTTTCAATGGTGTTCTATTCAGTTTTTGTTGAAGAGGAAAATTATCCTTTTGAATTAGGATTGGGGTTATTGATATGCTCTGTTCGGGTGGGGAGAAAGTGTAGGATAATGGATGAAGTTTTGTAATTTGAGAAAATTGGGCTTAATCTGATTAGCAAGTAAATATGTTAAGTTTGGGGTTATTTATACTTTATTTGCATTAAGTTCATGGTCAATTGGTTATGTTCTGAAATGTGGTTGGATACTACTTCTAGGTTCTTGTAATTTAATTCTTTGGACTGGTTACTTTTTTTATTTTCAATTTTAAAAACTTAAGCTAATTATTTGTACTTGGTAAGATTGGGTTATTTATGCTCTTGATAACTTTTAACTAGAATTTTAGTAATTTGTTACTTGTATGAAAAAGTATGATTTATTTTTAGATTTTCGTTGCTCTGTGATTATGAAGTGTTTACGGTTTTGTCTGTCTCAATACTTATTGAAACAAATGCAAGCTAAAATTCGCCATTTCTGAACTGCCAAACTATGAAAAACCTAATCTATTGATTTTGGGTTTGATGCTTGATTTTTTTTCCCTTGTCCTAATTAGTCAGATTAATGGTTCTGACTCTTACTGATGTTGCTTCCCTCCAGAAAATAAAGGTGTTTTACTTGATATTTTGTGTGTTGTATTGCATTTGCTAGACACTATTCTAGTCCATTAGATTCTGAATTTGATTCTTCACTAATGCATATCGTAAGCTATAACCAATCTGGAACCCTATTCCGTTCCCTAAAGTTGATGGTGCACAATTTCTCCACTATTCATCCTTCATCCTTCATCCTTCATCCTTCGCTTATTTTTCCTAATGTTTTTCATGTGTATTGATTAGTGAAAGATTCCATTATCTCATTCTTCAAGCATTTCTTTTCAGTGTAATGATGATCTTTTGGCATACAATCAAGTTAGAGATTAGTTCACTCTTAACATGATCATTTGATAAAATTATTGGTTTATGTGTGTCCAGTGTTGTTTGCTCTAGAATATACAACTTATTTCTGTATTCTCGTTGAACTGACTGGATCTTTTTGGTTATGCTCGCATCTGTATATGATTCACAATTTATGCTCTATGTATGCTATCATTTTAACAGATACTTCATCTACTTCCTGTCTTTTATAGCCAGAGGCTCTTGGATTTGTGTTTATGTTTTTTTTTTTTCTATTAATTTGTTTCGAGATTTATTGTTTGTAGTCAATCCCTGCATCAAGATTATTGCATTATTGTATCTAGTCAATCCCTGCATCAAGATCCTTGATTGAAATTTTTGTCCTGTTTCAGGACTTCAAAGAGATGGAGTTTTTCACCGAGTATGGGGATGCCAATAGATACAAGATTCTAGAAGTTGTTGGAAAGGGAAGCTATGGAGTTGTTTGTGCTGCAATTGACACGCATACTGGAGAAAAAGTGGCAATAAAGAAAATTAATGATATTTTTGAGCATATTTCTGATGCTATTCGAATCTTGAGAGAAGTAAAGTTACTTAGGCTTTTACGGCATCCTGATATTGTTGAGATTAAGCGAATTATGCTGCCACCCTCAAAGAGAGAATTCAAAGACATATTTGTTGTTTTTGAGCTCATGGAATCTGATCTTCACCAAGTCATCAAAGCTAATGATGACTTGACAACGGAACACCATCAGTTCTTTCTTTATCAGATGCTACGAGCACTGAAATATATGCATACAGGTGACTGTTTCTTTCTTACCTACCCTGTCACAGGCTGCTTTTGGGTCAAAACTTGCTCTCTAATCCTTGAAAGCATATGTATGCTTGGTCAGCATCTTGTGAAACTGTGTAAATGCAGCCCTTATTTTTTTTAAATTTAAAATTTAAAATTTTTAGTGCTTTTGATCTACCTCTGTTCTGAACTGAAGTTGTTTGGCTGCAGCAAATATGTACCATAGAGATCTTAAACCAAAGAATATTTTGGCAAATGCAAATTGCAAACTAAAAGTATGTGACTTTGGGCTGGCAAGAGTAGCATTTAGTGATACACCAACCACTGTTTTCTGGACGGTATGTATTCCAGCATTTTATAACAAATATCAGATGATCAACATATCTCTCAGTTAAGAAGTTTTCATTAATAAATGCATCTTGCAGGACTATGTTGCTACAAGATGGTATAGAGCTCCGGAGCTGTGTGGATCTTTCTTTTCAAAGGTATGGCTTTTATTACCATGTGTGGTCATTCTTTTCCAGAGCCAACCTGGTTGGAGCATGATAAAGGCTACAGTGCACTAGCATTTTGGTATAGGACATGTAATTTTCTGAATAATGCTATAGTATCATGTCATTGTTCGGCATATTTAATATAAGTATGGTATTTCCTTATTTTACAATAAGCTTTTATTGGATGTGAAGCAACAGAAAATATAGTACAATCGGTTGTTGTGTATTATTGAAGATAAATGTTTACTTTTCCATAAAATGATTTAGTGCTTTATAGTTAGCAGTAATGCCTAGATTAAAATGATTGTTGTTCAGGGAGGACTATGAACTCTCCTGGAAGTTGAAATATCTGTCAATTCAGGTAACTGTGTCAGGTTGTGTCTGTTTTCTAGAGTGGTTTAATTGCAGTGGAAAGCTCTATAATTCTGGTTCTTATTTTTGTTGTGTGTGTTTCTACTTGGGTGCAGTATACGCGAGCAATTGATATATGGAGCATTGGCTGCATCTTTGCGGAGGTATTGACAGGGAAGCCACTGTTTCCGGGTAAAAGTGTTGCACATCAATTAGATTTGATCACTGATCTTCTTGGGACTCCTTCATTAGAAAACATTTCTAGAGTATGACTCTCTCGCTCACCCCCCCCAGTTGGTGACAGCAATTCCTTTTCAAGTTATTGATGGTAATTTGTATTACATTTAAAATGCAGGTACGAAATGACAAGGCAAGAAAATACTTGAGTGAAATGAGGAAAAAACAGCCTGTGCCATTTGCACAGAAATTTCCAAATGCAGATCCTTTGGCACTCAGGTTACTGCAAAGGCTGCTATCATTTGATCCAAAAGATCGACCAACTGCTGAAGAGGTTTGTGCTTTGTCGTATTTGCTTGCCATACAAATGGTGTCTGGCATTCAATTCTTGTTGCTGTATGAATGGAGCTACATTTCCTGCTGCTCCTTATCTTTATTTTATTGCTGTACTGATTGATGCAAGTTTTGTATAATAGGCATTAGCTGACCCTTACTTTAAGGGCCTTGCCAAAGTTGAGAGAGAACCTTCCTGCCAGCCAATCACGAAGTTGGAGTTTGAGTTTGAAAGGCGAAGGGTAACAAAGGAAGATGTTCGGGAACTGCTATACCGTGAAATACTGGAATACCATCCACAGCTACTCAAAGACTATTTGAATGGAAATGAAAGCACTAATTTTCTCTATCCTAGGTACTAAATTCTTCCTCCCTCCAGCGCACCTTTCCCTTTTATGAGTAGAAGCAATTGCCTTTCCATTTCCTTTCTATGTTTAAATTATGGATAATTTGAAAATGCAGTGCCGTAGGTCAATTTAGAAAGCAGTTTGTGTATCTTGAGGAAAATTGTGGTAGAAGTGCACCAGTGATACCTCTAGAGAGGAAGCACGTCTCCCTTCCACGGTATGATTTGCAATTACATGTTCCTTTGGCCTCCAAATCATTGATGATAAAATGGTTTATAAGCTTTATTTGTTTTTGAGGGTTAGAGTATTGTTTAATCTGGTATTCTTGTGATCTACCACTATAAATATGATTTCTGCATTTTTTCCTTTTAACCTTTCCTTTTGTTCACAGGTCTACTGTTCACTCAAACACAATCCCACCTAATATGCATTCAAATTCAACCTCATTTGACAACAGGCAAGTTACAGAAGATGCTTCTAAAAACTTAAGAGTACAAGATATAAGTTATAGAAATCCAGCAAAGGTCGCAAGGCCCCTACCTCGAATGCCATCAGGTATAACCTGTGCTTATTTTGTTTGCTTTTTGTAAAGAGAAACCCCCCCCAACCCCCTAAATCTAGCCTCCTGGTTAACTTTTTTGTCCATGCGACTTGAATTGTTTTTATGAATGTTTTTACCAGATATCTTTCTAGACCTTTTATTCTGCTTCCCGGGGCTCTTGGCTTCCCCGAGATAGATTCTGCTATGCTGACTAAACATCTTAATTTTTGTTTTGTTTTGCTGTACAGCAAAGCCAGGGAGAGTTGTGGGATCAGTTGTGCCCTATGAGAATGGCAGAAATATCAAAGATCTCAATGATGCAAGGATGTTCTGTAGAAATGCTGCTCTTCCTCCCCAAACCACCTCTCAACAGTGCTTCTTTAGGACCAACACATTGATGCAAGAGAAGTCCATCGCGGAGGCTGAAAAAGATTCACAAACCAAACAGCAACCTCTCAATGTAATGTGGTGGCCAAGACATCCTATGGGATGGCCATGGACGTGAACACCAACCCATATTACCAACCACAAACTAGGCTGGAGCAGTTAAAGGAGAGAATTGCCATT
This sequence comes from Salix udensis, assembly GCA_029204005.1. Lineage (NCBI taxonomy): Eukaryota > Viridiplantae > Streptophyta > Magnoliopsida > Malpighiales > Salicaceae > Salix > Salix udensis. Next base: position 7,074,996 of record CM055029.1, on the reverse strand, counting down.
GATGCAGAACTGCTCCAGACCCAATCCCAGTTTGGTCCGGTTGGTGCTGCTCCTGTGGCTGCTCATAGGAATGTGGCACTATTCATTATGGATTAAAATAGTCTCTCTTCTTTGAGATAAATCCTTTTCACCCTCACGCTGATAAGGCAAGTATCCAAGATTATGCAATGGCTTTAGGTCTAGAATTCGATGTCAGGTAGCTGATCCTCTTTCTAGAATGATACGTTTCAAGGGTTAAGTCAAACTTCCTGTATCTATTCATGCTGTGTAACTAGATATGCAATGCAATTCAATTCTTTGATCAGAATAAATTCCACTCAGCATTTAAAAGAACTTGTGTTTTGTTGCAGTACTATTGTCGTTTAAACAACAAAAGGGGATATGATGCCTGAGCTGTTAGAAGAGAGCCCTGCTTTTCATTAACCTGGTTTAATTTATAAGATAGGTTTGGCCAGCCCTTTCCTGGTAAGAGCAATCTTGAATAGAAAAAGCTATCTTGAATTAGAAGAGCCAAATTAGTAACATTTCAACATTTCAAGCATAAACAGTTATAACATTCCATGGCTTCTAGACGAGTTTGAAAAGGTGTAATAAATCAAAACCAAGCGTTTACTTTAGGTGGTTTCTTAACAGATTTACAGGTCAAGGTGAAGTATTTTTGGCATTTGATCTTGAGAGAAGGGATTTAAACCCTTGATAAGAATCTTCGAGGGGCTTTTAAGTGTGAACACATGAAAGATTATCGTATACAATAGAAGAAGTCATCATCCAGCCAATGTCAATAAAATAGGCCATGCAATTTCAAGCATTTAGTTTTTCTAACGTGTTGGCTTGTCCAATAGCTAAGAATGATCTTATCTTTCGATGGAGACATTCAGACTACGATGTTCCCAAAGAATGGTGGCGCGAAAGGTGCCCAAATAATGGTGGCAATCTTATATTCACTGAACATGATTTTAAATTACAAAGCAATTGATGTTACCTCCACATAATTTATCAATATATTACATTGACACCCACCACCCATATATATATATATTTAAATAAAACCCAAAATAGAAATTTGTAATCTGTTTGGCCCCATTATAATTAAATTATGATAAACAACTAAATCATGGATAGGTGAGGGTCTATTGGGTAATGCCAAGAGTCCATTTTTGGAGGATTTGGAAGGATAGGAATAAAGGAGTTTCAATGAACTTGAGTCTAAATGGGAAGGAATTAATTTTTTTTTTCTATTTATTTATGACACCATCAAAACAAAACAATTCAAAAACATAAAAAAATAATTAAATATTTAGCAAATAATATTTTGATAGAAATGTGAAATATGCTACTTGTTCCAACCCATCAACTAGGCTGGAATAAGACAATTAAAAGTTGCAACCTTCTATCTTAAATAGGAATTTGAATAACCTGCCTTATTTTAAAAACTTTTCTTGGATCAAATCTGCTTTTTTTCTATGACTCCAATTCATTTCTGAGTAACAACATTCTAATGCATGCTTGCTTAATGACTGTCCATGGAGGTGCAAATAATTTTATTTGTAAATTGAATATAATTTACAATTATCATTTGTCCCTTTCATGCTGTTTATGACCCAGTCTATGATCATACCAAGAAAATGAAGGTTACTAAACTAAATTATCATAGTGTTTATGTGTGCATCCATAATGGACTCTCTTTTATTTTTTAATTGTAGAATTTATTGCCATTTCTTGCAAAGTAAATGTGTGCAAAACTTGATCATGGTAGCATGAGGTAATAATGGATACTAGGGATCAATTTAGTAGTGGTTAGGTGCGATACATTTTATTATAATTACAAAATTGAAAGTATTTAGGTCACTAACCTATCCTATAGTTTTGTATAAGTTCTACTGAAAACTCTCTTTTGAAATTTTAAATACAAAAAAATTATAATTTATAGCTTTTATTAAGTCTATTTCTTCAAACCATGACCATAATGGTTGAGATTGTTTTGGAAATTCTTTTTGTTTAGAAATACATCAAAATAATATTTTTGTATGTTTTAAAAAATATTTTTGACATCAGCACATCAAAAAAATCTAAAAATACAAAAAATATTTAATTTAAAAAAATAAAAAAAACATATTTTCATTTTGTTTTAAAAACATTTTTGAAACATAATGTAAAACACGCTTTAATACCAACTCCTAGCTATTAATATATATTAATCAATAAACTATTTAACTGGATGACGAGGGGTTTCTATATTAAGAATGTTTAGAATATAATATCAAACACCCTCTATTTCTCGTAAGCTTGCACACAAATTCAATCCATCTCGCCAAGAAAATGAGGGTTGCTATATTAAGAAGTAGGATTTATCAATTGTTTTGGATAAATGACAAAGATGGTACGAATCCTAATTTGACTTTTGGTACCTCTCAATGATGGCTGAAGACACTAAGATATAATAAAAGTCAAATGATGTAAGAATCATCCGCAGAACATACTAACAAAGCACACTGACATTAAATAAATAAAAGTGACGGCATGATAGGAGGTAGATGGCGAGGCCCAGATATGGTAAGGTTTGGCCGGCGCCCCTCATCTCGATCGCCTGGCAACTTGGAGAAATGTCAGCTTCCTTGCTCAGCTGCGATACAAGAATTTAAAATTATGCCATCAATTAACTTGGAGAAAATTATGACATTTTACTTGAAAATATCTTCAATTACCAGCTGTTGATTGAAGCTCATTCCGGACAGAATGGAGTTGAGCAACGGCGTCGCTGATTTTCATGCGCTCTCTTGGCGATTCAACAGAGCATGAGATTCCAATTCGGAATATTGAATTCAAGCACTCAAGAATTCTGCTGCTAAATTCCTGAGCAAGAGTTGGATCTGTAATGTGGTTCACTTGTTCAGGCACAGCTCTCTTTGCGAAGTCATGAAGATTTGAGCCATCTCTGAACATCTCATCAGTGGGCCTCTTTCCTGTGAACATCTCCAGCAAGAGTATGCCATAGCTATACGTGTCACCACTGGCTGACACTTCATTTCCTACGCCATACTCTGCAGTTCATGACGAAAACATGCAATTTAGTTTTGCTTTTTCAAAACACATATAACAGTAATGCAAGATTGATAATTTTACTACCTGGAGGAGCATAACCTATAGTTCCTCTTACTCCAATGGAAGTCGATTCATTTGGTGGCCAGTCAGGGCTTGCTTCAGGAAGAAATTTTGCTAGCCCAAAGTCACCTACATGTCCAGTGAATTTATCGTCGAGAAGAACATTGCTTGGTTTAAGATCACAATGAGCTATTGGGATTTCACAATGATGGTGAAGGTACTCTATTGCACACGCAACATCGATGGCAATGCTGAGTCTCCGGCGGAGATTCAGAATCCGCGGCGCGCCACCTCCTGTAGCAGATGGATGCAGCCAATCGTCTAGACTCCCATTAGCCATGAACTCATAAACTATGGCCTTGAAATCGTTACCGTGGTAATCAATACTTGAGCATGCAGTCAAAACCCTGACAAGATTCCGGTGTCTGATGTTTCTCAGGGCTTCACATTCAGCTATGAAACTCCTGGAAGCTCCTTGACGCATGAGATTAAGCACTTTGACAGCAATTAACATTCCATTTTCGTCAAGAATTCCTTTATACACAGACCCAAAGCTACCTGTACCAACCAAATTCGCTGAAGAGAATCTATCGGTAGCTTTTAAGAGAGTTTGGTAGGACACCTCCATTAGCTCATTCCGCTTAGAGCTCGATTTAAACTCTCTTCTTTTCCTTCTTGACGAACTGAGAAATAAACAAGTGACGAAAAGGGCCAGTGCTAGAAGCACGGCAATCGCAATGATTGCTATCTTCAATTTGAGGTTCAGCCTCTTTGGTTGGTGGAAATTGCATCTCGGCAGCCCAAAATCATTGTTACCGCCACCGCATAGATGGCTATTTCCTATGACTGAAACTACAGTTGAGTTCTTGAAAATTCCTTCATCTGGTACCATGCCCTCGAAGTTATTGTAAGAGAGATCCAACATCTCTAATGAGTTGAAGCCCTGAAAAAACTCTGGAATTTTCCCTGACAAGTTGTTGCGAGAAAAGTTGAACTGTAGAACTCCTCTCAGTGAACTCAATGATGAAGGAATAGACCCATGAAAGAAGTTGGAATTCATATACAAGCCTTGAAGACTTACACAACCCCCAAGACCACTAGGAACCTCACCTGATAACATGTTTTGAGATACATCTAAGATTGATAGGTTTATTAACTTTCCTATTTCGATGGGGAGGGAACCCGAAATATGGTTTTTAGAAAAACAAATATACAGTAATGAGAAGATCCCAAAAAGTCCTGGGGGTATGTCACCACTGAGATTGTTTTTACATAGATTCAACACTAACAATTTCTTGCAGTTCTCTAGACTTGAGGGGATGCTACCTTCTAGACTGTTCTCCCGTAAATGGAGTGCCATTAATTTGGTCAGATTCCCAACAGAGGATGGAATATGCCCTGATAAATTGTTGTAGTCAAGAACCAATCCCTCAAGATTTTGAAGCTCTCCGATGCTAGAAGGAATAATACCTGAGATTTTGTTGGTGCTAACATCAAAGACTGTCAAACTCACCAGCTTCTCTGTTCCAGCTGGGATGCTTCCAAAGATGTTATTTTCTGCTAGGTTGATCACCTCGAGCATGGTTGAGAGATTGCTGATTTGTTTCGGCAACTCCCCACCAAAGTTATTTCGTTTAATAGACAAATACTCTAAGGTGGTGGAATTGGTCATTGAGGAGAGAAAGTTCAAGTCATTAGCCTGTCCACTTCCTAAATGGTTGGAGAAAAGGGTGAAGAAGTTAAGCCTATGCAGCTTTTCTAATGTAGGAACTTCTCCTGTTAGATTATTTAAACTTACTTGAAGCAATTCAAGATTTGAAGCATTTGATATAGAAACAGGAATGGAACCAGTGAACTGGTTAGAGGCGATTGAAAAGAATTCAAGATTTGGGAGAGATATGCCAATATCAGATGGAATATTGCCATGGAAGAGGTTGAATCCTATATCCAAAGCCGTCAATAAAGAAAGATTGAAGATTGAGGGTGGAATGACACCTGAAAACATATTATCCATCAGATCTAAAATCCTGAGATTCTTCAAGTTTCCTAGAGTACTAGGAACGTTCCCAGACAGCATTTTATTTTTTTCTAGCCGAAGGATCTCAAGGGAGGATAGATTCCCTAAAGAAGGAGGGATGGTCCGTGTTAGACCATTGATATGTAGAGTAAGGTTTTTGAGCTTCAACAAAGAGCCTAGCTCCACAGGAATTTCTCCTGTCAGGTTGTTGTTTTCAATCTTCATTGAAATAAGGTTAGAGCAATCAGATATGCTAGGAGGGATTTGACCAGAGATGGAATTAGTTTGCAGAGACAATACTTGCAAGCTACGCAAACGGCCAACTTGTGGAGGGATTTCATCAAAGAAACTATTGTTTTGAAGGTATAGTTCCTTTAAAAAGCTCAGATTGCCAATATGGGGTGATATGGTACCTGAAAGTTTGAGGGACTGCAGGGATAACACTCTGACCCTTTGGTGCCTATGACCACAAGAGACGCCATACCACTGGCAGAAATGGATAGTGCTGTTCCACGAGCTCATGATCCCAAGAGGGTCATCCACTATTCTGCTCTTGAATTGGATTAGGGCTAATAAGTCAGTCTCATTGGAGTAGCTGGAGCAGGTGAATGAGATTAAAGATGAAAGCAAAACAATGGCTCGGAAGCAAAAGGCTGAACGAAACATGGTGGAATGATCAGGTTGAGGTGCTCAGATGATTCTTACAATTGAAGAAAGATGAGAACTGCGTGCAGATTCATGTGGACATGAGCACAAGTGTTATAGAGAGTAGCTATATAATAGATTAAGAGGTGAACATGCAATGTTCGAGCATGCATTATTTCTAATATTATATATTGTATACATGGAATTCGTCAAATCTATTCTTTCAAAAGTATAAGCAACCTATTAGTTTATTTCAATTGTCCCTTTCCCTTATTACATTGCATTATGATGTAAAAATAGTATAATTGTCATTTTTTTTTAAAACTTTTTAAGCTATATTTAGATTAAGAGGTGAAGATGCAATGTTCAACCATGACTTTTCCCA
>CM055029.1:6957291-7068347 GCA_029204005.1 Salix udensis | reverse complement strand
TTACTAAAAGCTAAAACGCATTTTGCATAGTAATTAACAATGATTTTTCACTAGACTCAGAGACACTGTGGATTGGAATAGTAAAATTTATATTTTTCCTCTCCATTTACTGCATTTTTAGTCCTGGGTCCGGGGGTGTTTTCGTTTTTTTGCCTTCCTGTGCACAGTAAAATAACCATAATACCCATGAATAAGACAAATATGCACATGAACCGCCATGGGCATTAAGGTTATCACAAATATTTTTTAAATGGCTAAGTATAACTTTACCCCCATATAAGACAAAACAGAACAGTAAAGGCCAGAGTCAGTAGGGTTATTGCACACTTTTTTTTAAAATGACCAAATATGTAAATACAGAATGAAACTACGTGAAAATTGTCCAGCAAATGGATCAAAACTAGTGTTCACTTCCATGTAATTAACAGATATAGAGTTGGAGGCATTTGTCTTTCTAGCATGAAAATAATCCCATTTCAACTGGATAATAACAACACCAGTGCTTGTTTATGAAGGACAAGATAAACAAAAGGTTTTTCCAACATGGACTTCACGGTTGTATTGATCAAAATAAAAAGGTATACAATGTAACAAGGCAAGAGTAATAATACAGGGATTGAAATATGGAATATACATTTTGAAAATAGATACTCTAACATCCCTCAGGGAGATTGTACACCATTGATATTTACGTTTGGATTAGCACATCATAGATTATGTTTTTATTTATGTGAATCTTTGTTAGCCCTGTTTTTCACTCAATCTTTCAATGACAAAATCCTAATCATAATCCTCGTACTTAAAATCCATGCAATTTGAATGAAATATGTTTTTTCATGATTTTGGAAAAAAAGTTTTTCTTTTTAAACCTAAGCATGCAAGTTTAGATATGTTTAACCTTCGATACTTTACAAATTGAGCACAACATTCTGTGAATGGAAAAAGTTTGGGCTCACCATGCAACTCTATCCATGGCCTCATCGAATATATATATCTTCAAAGATTTTCTTCCATAAAAATTGCTCCATAAATTGCCAGTCTCAAGTTTCTTAATCATCTTTGACTACTATATTTATTAGTTATAATTATTGTGACAATGTTGAATAAGTCAAATATGTAGGATGAGAAATGTTGCGTTAAAGACATAATAGGTAGTGACAGCACGTGAGGCTGTGTCACGTCGCATCAAAATTCAGCAGCGAAAGCAGTGCCAATGATTTCATTAGCACACATTGGTTCATTGAAGTCATGGGAAGTAACTTGGCATGAACGTGGGGCTTAGATAATGAATGTTCCAAGATGGCAGCAAACACATCTAAAATTAATAGTTGAGTGTTGGCAATTAGACATGCAGATTATGGGTTAGTGGTGGTAGTTATGGCTCTAGATCATGGGGGACTGGTGGTTGGAACATGGGGCATGATTGAGATTGCTCTTCAAGCCACTAAGATTGTCACGACCCGATTCCCGGATCCGTGACCGGCACATAGTTCCACACCTATGCGAATCCAAACTTACAAACTTATCATTCATATTCAGAGTTTAACACAGTATAAATAACAAAGTAAACTTATAATATAGTTTGATTGTTTTGATACAAGAGTCGAATACATCTTGTTATAATTGTGGAGCGTTAACTAAACATAAAAACAAAAGTATCGATTACAAGCAAATAATAAGTTTTAAGATTTCAACGATAATGATTTGCTAACAAGCTACGAGCCTGAAAATAATAAATAATGAGGGGGTGAGTTCAATAACTCAGTGAGTAGATAACATCTAATATACATATACGAGATAATACAACAATGAGAAATATATTATCGAATCGGCTCGGGGTTCTTACAAGAAAATTTCTCAAATGGGTCATAACAAGAATGTAGGTAAGGCTTGTCAGAAAATCAAAATGCAATGAGCATGAGGCTCCGTACTGTAGGATGATCAGTCCGCACAGGTTGGTGACTCCCCTAACCAACTAGGGTTTCAGATTCGATGTGCACAAAGGCTAACACTACCCTGTTAGCATGGGTATTCTGACTGGCATACCGTAGGTATATATATCATAATCAAACAGACATATTCATATCTCAAGGCTCAACTCATGGCATCAATAAAATGATGAGCTATCAATTCACAATCATATATTGGCTCATATCAAGAATGTATATTCAACAATTGATTATGCTTTATTGTAACAAGAATAGTAATGAATGTATATATTATAAAGAAGCATAATCCAAATACTATCAAATCAAATATTTATAATATTTTTCATGCATATTAAATATTATCCACTCACTTGACTCAAAAGCGATCGAAATTCAAAAGCGGAATACTGACGGAATCCTAATGACATATCGCGGGCAGAATATCAGGATTATCTGAATATATAAAAAAAAACATACTCAAAAATGACTCAAAAGAATTAAAATCTATTTAACAAATGTATCTAAGAGTTTAATTCATAATCCTATGTGTTTCGAATCAAACTATCTATTTTTCGCAAAACCTAAAAACAACGGTTTCTTCCGAAATCTAATTCAAAATACACAATTTGTAAAATTGATAATAATTCATCAAATAAGCCTCAATTATCCACCAATCCAATCTGAAAAACTAATGTTTTTTCTAGGGACCATTCTGAAATCTTTCAATTATTTTTAGGGTCCAATTTTAATTTTATCAATTTGAAAGACTAAATTGAACACCTCATAAATTCATAGCTATACTGAAATTTTACCCATAATTCATCCTAAATTCTGTCCATAATCTCAAATTTCACTCCAAGGACCCAACTGTAATTTTCCAAAGTTCAGGGACAACTATAAATTTCCAAAGTTCGGGGACCAAACTGTAATTTTCAAAAAAGAGACCAAAATGAAATTCCGTCATCTTCAACCTCTAGCCTAGAATTCCAGCATGGGTTTTTCACCATTTCTCAACATTTTCTTGCACTAAACACATCAAATAACTCCAAAATCATCTACAATCAAACTCATTAAACCATTACCCAACACATTAAACCCTTAACATCTCAATTCATTCATCAATCAAACCCAAATAAAATCTACAAACCTAATCACCAATACAAACAAAAAGCTTAACTAATAAACAATATTCTTACATAATAACACATACACATTACCTTAATAACTTCTTTCTCCTCCTTCCTTTCTCCTTTCCTCTTTTCTCTTCTTCTTCTCCTTTCTTCTCTCTTCCGTTTCTCTTCTCTCTCAAATTTTTCAGATTTACTTCTCTTCTTTTCTTTTTCTATTTATATTTCCAAGTTACTACTATACCCTTAATTCATTTATACCTAATCATAAGCCATCAAGGGTATTAATGCCTTTTCCTATTCAAATTTTTTCAAAACCCTACAAAGATCATGGGAACATGGTGGAGAAATTTTGCACCATTTGCTGGAATACGAGCCACTAAGTGAATGGAGAACATGGGAGAGTAAGTGCCCCACTATCTCGTAGAATATAAGGATGATGGTTCTGCCTTGTAAATCACTTATGTTTGTCTATAAATAGGATGGAAAGCCTTGATTGTGTAGCATGCAATCTTTGTATAGAGCGCACATACTAATATATGGTGTAATTCTTTTGTTTATGAGATTAGTAAAGGTTAGGCATTTTCCCATATATGCTGTGCACTTGCTTTGTATTCCTTCTTACTTGTGTGTTCCACTCGCTTATAACTTGTTAGCGTGTTGTAAACCTCTTAGGTGTGGGATACACTTAGTTGTAGGCAAGCACGAGTAAAGCATGAGAAAAGGCTGAGTTTAGTAGGGGGTTGGGTTGGCGTATAAGGGTAGGTTTTAGGCAAAACATTTGACCCCGTGACAAGTGGTATTAGAGCGCGGTTGTGTTCTTTGTAGAATAGCGAGACTATTTTATGGATAAACTGAAGGGCTGATTTGGAAGAGTCATTGTTGGAATAATTTGGAGCATTGGTGACTAAGCTTTTCACGTATAAACCTATAAAGACAATTCGTGAAAGGTTGACGCATCTTGAGACATTGATATGGCTAGTGGAAGAGGGTAAAGAACACTCTATCACTTCTCGCTTGAAAGAAGCTATGAAAAACGCTGAAAGGGCTAAAAGTTTGTACATCTCTATCGCTGCAGAATCAAGTGAGCGACTGGAAGCTGCCGAAGAGATGATTGCCATTCTAAAAAAGGCAATAACAAACAGTCTAAATGGGGTAAGTATATCTAAGCCTAAAGTGTCTCACCAAAGTCTTTTGGTGGGGCAAGAAGTTCCAAGGAACTTGAAAATTTCTTATGGTACATTGCGCAATTTTAGTGTTACGAAGATCGATGCGACTGAACAAGTGGATTTCACCATAATGTATTGATGCGACCATATTATTTGATAGTTTTATCCATATTTACCTAGTGTTTTGCATATGTTTTGTGTATAAAATGCCTTGATATTCTTTGTTTTATGTTTTGAAGGCTTTTTTGGATGAAAGATGCAAAAAGGAGGTAATTGGAGCTGATTGGCAGATTTGACCTTCAGTCGGTGTTTTGTGTAGAGCAGAAGCTCCAGAGATCAAAATGAAGTGATTCCAGTGAAATTCAAAATCTAACATCCATAAATTTATGGAAATCTAAGGAAAAAGAAATAAAATAAGGAAGATCAAGGAAATCGCAGCCTTCAAAGTCAAATCTTGCACTCTGCCGATATCAACCGTTGTCCATTCCAATTTTCATATCGCGAGCTACAGAATTTCAATTGATGCAAACTCAATTTTAGTGGATTAAGGACTCAAATACCTATACACACTCCAAATTTCAGCTCAAAACGATGTTATATGAAGGAGATATGAATTTTACAAGGGACAACTAAATTCTGTAAACTTAAGGAAGGACTATTTTGTAAAATAGATACTAGGGTTTGTAAGCATATATAAAAGAAGAGAGGAGCAAGGAAGTTTCAGCCGGCAGGAAAGAAAACACAAATCTTCCTCCTCCATACCCTAAATCATGTTTTCTTCCATCTTTTTATTTAGTTGTTCAATAAACATGCAAGGCTAGACTCTTTTGCCTGGTTGCAAGGACACATAAACCTTCAGATTTCAAGAACTGTGAGATCTATTTTTACCTCAATTTTTCAGTTTATATGATGAATATGTTTGTTCTCCTATGCTTGTTTTCCTATGATTGTTTATTTAATTGCTAAGAGCGGACTCGAAGTTATTATTGTAGACAATTGATTGCTAAGTTTGATATCCAAACCAGAGTTGTGGTATATGAACTTATGAAGCAACTAAGTTAATAATTGTAGTGGATCTATGTTATTAATCTTAGGGAGAATATTCAATCGAACTAAACATATATTGCGGACAATTATGTCTCTTAATTGATCAATTTATCTAGATTTTAATGCTGCCATTGAATCAAATTACTAGTACAGACACTATGGTTGTTTGATGATTAGGGTAAGTTATACGGCGGATCTATTAACAAACCAATTTTAAGAAGAGATAAATATTTAGAATATAAATTGATGTGTCGTTTCCATGATCAGTTCTGATTTCTGTAGGTGGATGTTGATTTGTGACCAAGGTTTGCTTTATTGATAAATTTCTGTTTTATATAATTTTCGCTTAGTTTGCTTTAGCCTAGCCTAGACAACTTCCAACCCCCGCAATTGCATAACATATAGCATGAAAATCTGAACTAAATTGTCCTCATGGGATCGACCCTTTGCTTGCTCTATACTATCTTGTTTGATTTGTTTTAAGCTAGGGTAATTAATTTGTGTGATCGCGACATCGCAACATGTATGTCACAGGTGATGCTAAAGTTCGGTGGAGGACGAGAACTAGATAAGATTTGAATGTTGAACATCCAAAGATTGAGACATGGGAACATCTGAAGTAAGAGTTGAAGGAACAATTCTTATCGAAACAACACATCCTAGATTGTGTGGGAGGAATTGAGACAATTCAAACATGAAAAGATGATCTGTGAGTATGTCAAATCTTTTATTTCTCTAATACTCGACATCGAGAATATGTTAAAGGAGGACAAATTGTTTAATTTTATATCAGGACTCCAGCCATGGGTGCAATTGGAGTTGAGGAGGCAGAAGGTTTGTTTTTTGATGCAGTGGCTAGCAAGGGGTATAATGGGGCATCTGAAATCTCATTCAAGATCAAAGACAAGGATGAGATGATGAAGAAGAAGAAATTTTGTGGGGGAGAATCCAAATAGGCTGCTGGCAACAGAAGGTCAGAAGAGAAGGCCAAAGAAAAGGGTTCAAGCCAAATGTACGCTGCTTCATTTATGAGGGGAATCACTTCACAAGAGAGTGCTCAAAGAGGGCATAACTCAATAGTATCTTGGTGGAAAGGTGTTAAGGATACAGCATACGCAAGTCCCATGCATATGCTTAATGACTAAGATGAATTGAATTTCAGTCTTCGTGGGTTAGCATATCGGTGGGGATTTTGATTGGCCTTACTGCTTTTGGGCAGTAGAATTTGGGGCTATTTTGTACACTTTGATGACGAGACAAATTAGGGTGATGGAAGCAAAACATGTTGTGCATCTTGACGAACATATGAGCCAAGATGAAGAAAAACAATGTTTGAGAATTCTAGGCACATTGACTGTCATAACCCATTTATGGGATATTCACCAAAATCTATCCAAAATAAAACAAAAATAACAAAAATAAAATAAAAGGTGTTGGTAGAAAAACTTAAAGTGAAAAATTTAGATGTTTTCGAGAGCCTGATTGTACCTCTTTTCTACCCAAAAAGAAGGAAATACAGATTGAAGGCTAAAATAATTTATTGTTAGATAAATCTGCATAACAATTAAGTTGAAAGACATAATTATATTCTTTATAAAACCAATTTTAAAGTATAATTACGTTCAAGAACTAATTTAGGGTCTAATTCACGGATTTAATTATGTGTAAATTGGTCAAATTAATTTTATTAAGGGCTTAATCAATGAAAAATGAAGTTCTTGAACTTAATCCATGCTAAATTAAGAATATTGGAATTGTGGAGACCAAATTTAATTTTTCCAAGCTAATTACGCAAAGTCAGGGGACAAATTGAGAGTTTAATGGTCAATTAGGGTCAAATCACATAAATATGAAACCAAGGACAAAAATAAAAAAAAAGCACGCAAAGCTAAGGTTGATGTTGAAATTCTCACGGGGATACAATTACACAAAATCAAAAGTTTAAATCCAATTAAGGTTGCAATTAGAACAATTACAAATTGAGGGACCAAAGTGTATTTACACCTTCTCCCAAATCCTCCAAATCCTGCAGACGTGACTACACTATCTAGTCACCTGAATAGTGCAGGCACGCTACTGCATGTGACTATGAGGCAACCCATCGCAGCATGCAATGGGCAGCCGAACGGTTGCCTCCTTTGCCTATAAATATCATGTATAGACGATAACACAAGAGGAGCAAATTTACAGAATACAGGGGAGATTACACAATATAAAATTGCACTATAACCACTGCAACTCCCCCATAGTCACCATAGCCACCTCCATTTTTCCTCTTCCTCGAGGCCGACAAAAACCACGTTGGTAGCCCTTTCTATCCCACAATTCAGCAGCAGCTCTCTCCCTCTCAAAAACCAATGGAAGTCAGCTCTCTCTCTCCTCTAGCAACAACACTTCCCGGTGAACACCAGCAGCCTTCCCTCTAGCATTGTCAGCCTCTCCTCTTCACCCACAACACTTCTACAAGTCCAGTCTTCTTCTATAACATCGGCAACGCAGCGGCAACCCCTTCTTAAAAACTAGTAGTCACTTCTGGTGCTTCTCCCATCCACCACAAACGACCAATTTTGATGCCACCACCATAAAAAGAAGCACCTAAGCCTCCTCTACCCGGTAAAAAGTAAGCCTCTCGTCGCCATCGACCGACCACCTTATTACTGTTCACATAACACTTGAAAATTGCAGCACTTTTGTTTTTTTTCTTTTTTGATTTTGATTTTTTTGGGTCGGACCTATTTTCAGCCCGACCTAGTTGGTCGGGTCGAGTCCAGCCCAAGTGTCAGCCCATTTAGTTGGGTCAGACCTGGTCCAATACTTTTTATTTTTCTTAAAAATAATATAAAAATTGTATTAAAAAAACAAAAAAATGTACTTTTCGTGCATACGATTGAATTCCAAAGTTTTTACAAGCATATTTTTCTTAAAAAATAGCTTATTTCTCGAGCTTATATAATGTATAATTATGTTTGGGAATTAATTTGGGGTCCAATCGAAGGGTTTAATTAAGTGCATGGACTTAATTATACTTTAAATTGGTCAAATTAATTTAATTAAGGGCTTAATCGATGAAAAATCATGTTCTTGAGCTTAATTTGGGTTCAATTGGAATTTTCGGAGACCGAATTGAATTTTTCCAATCCAATTATGTGTAGTGAAGGGCCAAATTGAAGAAATTGAGAGTTTAATGGTCAATTGTGAGTCAAATCACACAAATCGAAAACCAACACCCAAAATAAAAAAAGGCGCGCAAAATTAAGTCTAATATTGATTTTTTTTGCAAGGATACAATTGCACAAATTTAAAAATTTAAAGTAAATGGGAGTGCAATCAGAACAATTACAAATTGAGGGATCTAATTGCAATTCCACCTTCTCCCAAAGCTTCAATCCCGCCATAGCGCACACCACTGTAGTCTGCCACATGCCTTTACCTACACTGCCTGCAAACAGGCCACCTGCACCACCACTGACAAGCCACCACTGTAGGCATGCCATTTCTGACAAGCCACCACGTCGTTGCTGCAGGCACACTGTTGCAGGAGTGAGCCACTGATGCATGCAAGTTATGTCTATAAATAGCAAGAAATAAACCATGCACAGAGGGAGAAATGGGGAAAATTACACAAAGAGAAGGAAAATTTACAGAGAAAAACAGAGAATTTTACAGAAAAAATAAGTACAAACATGTGAAGAAGAAGAAGACATCACGCAAAAATTACATCACCATCCTTTATATTCCTCGGCACCAGTCGTCTCTCTCTCTCTCATGGTTGACAACTCTCTCTCTCTAAAATCTAGCCCCGGTCGATAGCTTTCTCTCACTACCAGTAGCAGCCGGCCAACCACCTAACACAACCCTCATCATCACCGACAACTTCCCCTCCACACCAGCAACCTAGTTGCGCTATCTAGCAAGGTAGAAGTGGCAACTACGTGAGCCCGTCAACTTCCGATGCCTCTTCCGGCTCCCACAGGCCACCATTTCTAACGCCACCATCATAAGAAGAACCACCTCGGCCTCCTCTACCCAATGGTACTAATAGGTACGCCTTTCATCACCCTCGAAAAACCACCCCTGCTATTCAATGTCTTCTTCGTCCCCTATTCACATGGTGAACAATGGGGTGGCCGGGCCGAACATTGTGTCTGGTCCGACCACCTGAATGAAGCAGGCCGGACTTTGTGTCACGTCATTGAATTTGGATTTTTAGTGATAGGAATTCAGCAACCGAATTGGGGGTTCAGTTGTGGAGCCAAAACAACGATGAGAATGGTTTGGTGCATTGCCTTAGTAGAGAGGTAGTAGGGGGTTTGTTTTGTACCTTGGATGATACAAGGTATATGAGTAGATAGTAGCCTTTGTTGGGAAAGCATGTTAGGAATTTTGATGGGCGAAACATATGAAAAAGGTTACATATGGAACAATTGGGTGAGTTTGATGGATTTATAAGGACACATTTAAATTATTAATACAGGTTCTATGTGGTTGTGTTTTGAAATATGTGGAGGGATGTTAAACATTTTTGCGAAAGAGGCTTGTGAGTGGAGTATTTGGCATGCAAGACATGACAATTTGTGGCAGTGTTGCACACTATAAGAATAGATCACAACCTTGGCGATTCAAAAGCAAGTTGACGATGTGAATGTTAGTTAGACATGACAAGATCAATGGACTAGATTCTGGATGAATGGGGGTTGAACCAAGAGGCTCAAATGTGCAAGGGGGTACATATACGTGACAGTGGACAGACTTGGCATGAGAATACTTTTGGCTTATTTTGATGAGGGTGTCGATTTCTTTTGGTATGAGAGGTTTGTAACAGTGTTGAGTAAGCCATGTATACTGATGAGAAATGTTGTGTCAAGGACATAATAGGTAGTGACAGTCATGAGGCAATGTCACACTGCAACTAAATTCAACAACAAAGATAGTGTCAGCTGATTTGGCAACTAAGACAGTGTTAGTTGAATTCAGTAGCGAAAGCAGTGCTAGTGAGTTTGGCAACACACATTGGTTCATACAAGTCATGGGAGGTGATTTGCACAAGCATGGGGCATGGACAAGTAATGTTCCAAGGTGGCAACAAACACATCGAAAACTTGCAATTGGGTGTTGATAGTTAGACATACAGATTGTGGTGATTAGGTGGCTAGAACATGGGGCATAGTTGGGAGTGCTCTACAAAACACCAAGATCATGGGGACATGAGGGAGAACTATCCAACAATCACTGGAATAAAATCCACTAATTACATGAAGAACATGAGTGAGAAAGTACCCCATAATGTCGTAGAAAATAGGGATGATGGTTTTCCTTATAACTCATTTATGTTTGTCTATAAATAGGTTGGAAGGCCTTGGCTATGTAGCATGCAATCTTTATGAAGATCACACACACTTGTATATGGTATAATTCTTTTATTTATGAGATTAATAAATGTTGGGTGTTTTCATGTATATATTATACACTTACTTTGCATTCCATTTAACTTTTGTGTTTTGCTAGCTTATAACTTGTGAGAGTTTTTAAAACCTCTTCGATGTGGGATACATTTAGTTGTAGGCAAACACGACTGAAAGAGTGATGAAAGGTCAAGTCTAGTAGGGGGCTGGGCTGCTGTATAGGGGCTGATTTAAGCGAAAAAAATGATCCCGTGATTGATGAAAACATTGCCAAATTTATTTTTATATTTGATACATCATATCGAAAAGGGCTATTTTGCTTTAACTATTTAAAATAATAATCTACCATTTTTATGAAGAAAATCTTCTAAACATAAAATTTGAGCAATATTTAATGACACTTTGACTTGTTCACATAATTAGTAAATAAAATAAAGGATACTCAATCCTGAATTGGTTGGTCAAACTATTATTACTTTTTTAAAATAAATTTGTACCATAGTCCATAGATAATTAATTTGATTGAGTTCACCATCATATCAACCTACATTTCTACCCATGATTTTAACAAGTTATATGCTCTGCATGTTTTGTTTTGTTTTTTTCGTGTTGTGTCCATATAAGCTATAAAATATAATAGAAAATAACTGGTGGTTTGAAATTATTTTAATATTAGACAAAAATATATAGAAGTTACACTTATTATTCTTCTATCTCATCAAATTTATAATCATTTCTCCAATAATCTTTTAAGTAAGAAATAGTCATTTATTTGTAACCCACCCCTTTGCATTTAACTGATGACCAACAATTCTTTTTAGGTGAAGTTCAGCTTTTCTAAATAAATTTGAAAATGAAAAGCAAAGCAAGAAAACATGGTTGAGAAAATTGCTCGCAACCAAGAAAATAACACAACAAAATAACTCTTACATGCAAATGGTTAAGATGATAAACTTGATTGGAGACAATAATATCCTAACTTAAAAATAAGTGATGAAAGAGAGATATAGTTCAAGTATATATGATGTAAGATCCTTAGAACAAAGAAAGAAATAAGAAATAATTAGGATGTCTAGGTAGTTATTATAAATTATCTTGAGTGGAATATGGTTAGTAGATAATCATTAAAAACTACTTTGAATGGAATATGGTGAGTGAGTAGTTATTATAAGTTATCCTAAACTTTCATATTTAAAGAAGGATGCAAGGAAAATCATAGTCAATAACAACAACTCAACAAAAATCAACAACAATAGTTGTTGTATAATTGAACTGAGTTTTTAGGATCTTCAAAATTGGTTTATCAGCAGACTTGTAATCTCTCAGGCATCAATTATCATCCTACAAGTTGTTTGCCTACAAGTTATATGTTGTAAAGAGCAACCCTATATCTAAACCTAGAATGAACCAATGAAGGTCTTTAGTTATAAAAAAAGTTGAAAATAGTTCAAAGACTAGTTTACTAATTATAGGAATTCACCACCGAGGGATGTGGGTGTCATACTAATCCTATACAACTTTGAAATAAGTAGATCTCAAAGTAGAGTTGCTCCGAAATATGTTTTAGGAATAATGAAACAAACATACTCTTTGACATGCATAACACTGAATGGTAGAGTTGCCGCCAAGATTAAAAGAGTTGTTGAAATTAATCATAAAATTATAATTTGAGTCACCATCAAGTATCATGATCACTAGGAAACCTATAGTTTGTGAGATTCCAGGTAAATGAATTAGTTATGTAAAGATAAGAAATATTACTCCTAGTATACCCTACCCATAGTAAGCTGCAATATTGTCTTGTTTCTATCTATGTATGTTATCAAAGGTTCAATATAAATCTCCTTCCGTGACAGAGTTTCTACCATACCTAGTTAAATCTAGAGTTGTGTGGATCTTTCTTCTCAAAGCTATGGCTATTATTACCGTGTGTGGTCATTCTTTTCCACAGCCAACCTGGTTGGAGCGTGATATAGGCTACAGTGCACTAGCATTTTGGTATAAGACATGTAAATTTCTGGTGCTTGATTCCTAAACCTCTAACAAGTATTGTTGTATAGTAGTACATTATTTTTGTCAACCGTAAGGTTATTTCTTTTGTGGAATAATGTTATAGTTATCATGTGAACATATTTAATATAAGTATGGTAATTCCCTGTTTTACAATAAGCTTTTGTTGGATATGAAGCAACATAATATATAGTACAATTGGTTGTTAGTGTGTATTAATGAAGATTGTTGAAGTTTGCTTCAAGTTGTTGTTGTTGTGTCAAAAACTTTGTTTTTTCAGTTGCTATTTTTTCTACATTAATAAGGAATTGTCCTAGTCTTTAGGAATTTGTTGATCTGTCAGTTTGTTAACAGATCATGGCATGATTTTAACATTTTTCAGTTTGATTAATCCTATAAATAAGTATAAAGATTGCAGTGAATATGTAATCGATTTTCTTCAATTTTTCAATTCAATGAAATAGTAAAAACAATTACTATTGAAATCAAAATCTGGTAATTGTCTTTATTTTTCAAACCAACACTTAAAACACTTACAATTGGTATCAGAGCTAATTTCTTGAAAGACCTGTGATGGATGCTGAAACAAGTTTCTCTCATATTTCTTCTCTAATCTTTAATAGAGAAAATTATCGACATTGGGCAGTAAGAATGGAAACCTATTTGGAAGCTTTAGATCTTTGGGAAGCTGTTGAAGAGAATTACAAAGTTCCACCACTACCAAATAATCCAACCATGACTTAGATCAAGAGTCATAAGAAGAGAAAAAACAATAAATTCAAAGCAAAGCCATGCCTATTTGTTGCTGTTTCAACAACAATCTCACAAGGATCATGTCCCTAAAATCTGCCAAAGATGTTTGGGATTATCTGAAGGAGAAGTATGCAAGAGATGAAAGGATTCATGGAATGCAAAGTCTTAACCTGATAAGAGAGTTTGAACTACAAATAATGAAGGATTCTAAGACCATCAAAGAGTACTCAGACAAATTGCTTGGAATTGTTAACAAGGTAAGGTTACTTGACATAGATTTCTCTAATTGCACAATTATAGAGAAAATTCTCGTAACTGTGTCTGAAAGATATGAAGCATATATAACCACCTTGGATAACACCAAGGATTTGTCCAAGATCAACTTGGCAGAATTGATAAATGCCTTACAGACTCAAGAGCAATAGAGACTTATTAGGCAAGATCATGTTATAGAAGGAGTTTTACAAACAAAGTATTCTAATTCTGACAAGAAGAAATTCTTCAAAAAAAATCAGACTTCAAACAGTAGTAATACTACTATCAGTCAACTTTAGAACAAAGGAAAATTTCTTAAGAGAAACTTTCCACCATGTCAACACTGCAACAAGATAGGTCATCCGCCATTCAATGCTGGAAAAGACATGATGCAAAGTGTAACAAATACCATCAAATGGCACATGAAGCAATCACCTCCAGAACAAAATTCCAGAAACAAGATGAATATGCTCAGGTAGCTAAACAAGTTGATCAATATCAAATGTTTGTTGCTACGTGTTTTTTAGTCCAGACCTCCTCAAATCACTATCTAATTGATAGTGGATGTACAAATCTCATGACTTTTGATAAAAATCTCTTCAGAACTTTGCAATCTATTGAAGCTGCAAAGGTAGAATTGGAAATGGTGATTTTATAGCAGCAAAGGGAAAAGGAATGATTTCCATCACCACACACTCTAGTACAAAAACTATTTCTGATGTTATTTATGTACTTGATATAGATTAAAAACTATTGATTGTTGGGCAGATAATAGAGAAAGGCATGAAAGTGGTCTTCGAAAATCAAACTTGCTATATCTTTGATGCTACTAGACAAAAAATATTGCAAGCCAAGATGAGAGGCAAAAGCTTTTAATTTTTACCATTTAAGGAGGAGTACACAACCTTTCCAACAAAGCTCAATGACATGGAATTGTGGCATAGGAAACTAGGTCACTATCATCAACAACAAATGATCAATATGAAGAAGCATGATGTTGTAAGAGGAGTGCCTTCATTCACAAATCTTTTTATCAAATTGCAATACTTGCCAATTTGGTAACCACAACAGGAGACCATTTCCAAAATCAACATGGAGGTTTACATAGAAACTTCAATTGATTCATAGTGATGTTGTTGGTCCTCTTACAACACCTTCAATAAAAGTAGTCGATATTACATACTTTTTATTGATGACTTTACTAGAATGTTCTGGATCTTGTTTATGAAATACAAGTTAGAAGTAGCTAGGATTTTTTGGAGATTCAAGAAGAATGTGGATAATAATAGCAACAACAGGATTCAAGCCATTCGATCAGACAATGGTAAGGAATATACTTCATCAGAATTCAATCTTTACTGTCAGGAAGCTAGCATTGAACAACAATTCACTACTCTTTACACTCGAGAACATAATGGAGTTAGTGAGAGGAGAAATAGACACATTATAGAGATGGTTAGATGCATGTTACATGAAAAGAACTTGCTATATACATTTTGGGCAGAATCAGCCAACACAACTGTGTTTCTTCAAAATCGACTTCCAATAAAATTGCTTGAAGAAAAGACACTTTTTGAAGTGTGGTATAATAACAAACCTTCACTAAGTTTTCTTAAGATCTTTAACAATATTTGTTTTGTTCATGTTCCACAAATCAAAAGGGACAAGCTTGATAAGAAGGCTCTGCAAACTCCAAGATTTGTCCTCAGAAGTTTGAAATTGCTAGCAAGTAGTGGTTTGGTGAAAATGTTTGCCACTTGTTTTTCTATTCTGTAGCAGATAAGATTAATAACTCCATCTTTCTGAACTTCCCTAAAGAAGAATAATTTAATGTTAAATGCTTAGTATTCTTGTGAAATACAGGATTATGAGAGATAGCAATAACAACTTGGTTGTCAACTAGAATTTCTAGGCTTTCTTTCTATTCTAAGTTAAGATCAATTAGAATCTTCCTCAACCACAAAGCTTGATTAATAGCACCTGTTGCAGCAACTCGGCTTCAGTAGTGGATTGAGCTGCAGTTTCTTGTCTTTTTTAGTTCCATGAAAAATACCAGAACCTAAAGAGAAACAGTAGCCAGAGGGGCTCTTCAAATCATCAATAGAACCTCCCCAGTCACTATTTGAATACTCTGTCAGCTTGAATTCCTTGCTTCTTGTATATTTGATGCCAAAATTGCATGTTCCTTTAACATACTTGATCACTTCTTAAGAATTTATTTGGCATATTTCTTCTAACAAAAGAAGACTTCATGTTCTGCCTGCTAACTTCCATTCCAAGAAAGAAAGTCATCAAGCTGAGATCTGTAATTTCAAAAACATCCATCATCTCATCTCTGGGTTGAATTTATCCACATGATTGGTGTTATTTCCTGTCACAAGCAAATCATTAACTTACAGTTAGATGATTAGAATGTCATCTCCATTTTGTTTGACGTATAGTGTTGAATTAGAGATGGTTTTAGCAAACCCTAGGTTCTGCAAATGTTCATCAATTTTGCTGTACCAAGCTCTTAGAGCTTGCTTCCATCCATATAGGGCCTTCTTAAGAAGATAGACTTTGTCTTCTTCTTCTTTATTTGCATATCCTTTCGGTTGTTTTATATAAATCTCCTCCTGCAAAACATCATTTAAGAATGATGACATGACATCTAGCTGATACACCTTCCAATTCTTTTGTGCTGCAATGGCAAGTAGTGCCTGATAGTATCAAGTCTAGGTATTGGTCTGAAGGTGTCTGAGTAGTCTACACCAAATATTTGATCATAACCCTTGACCACAAGCATGGCCTTATGCTTATTGATTGAGCTAACAACATTAAACTTTGTTATGTACACCAATTTGACTCCAATCACCTTTCTGTTTTGAGGTCAATCAACTAACTCCCATATTTTGTTTCTTTCAATCATGAATAGATCCTCCATTATAACAATCCAATTTTAATTCAATTTGGCTCCTTCAAAATCTGCAGGTTCACATAAGGCAATATTTCATCTTTGATAAACATCAAAAAGTGATATTTTGCCTCTAACAAGAGTGTTGTCTTCAATGTCATTTTGTCAGTCCTCTATGCATTGGCCTTCTGTGTCTGAAGTAAGAAGGCTGATTTTTGGATTAAATGAGGTTGGATTGCTTTTCTTTGCATCATTCTAGTCCCATTATTCATCTTCCATGAGGTGCAAATCCCTGCCTGTAACATTTTTTCCAGTTTGTGGCTAAATTTTTTTATAAGCTTTTGCAACCAAACTATAGCCAATGAAGATGTCAGGAAGTGCTCTTTTGTCAAGTTTGTCTCTTTTAATCCGTGGAACAAGGGTGAAATACACAAATCCAAATATCTTAACAAAATTCAAAGCTGGTTTATAACCATACCATGCCTCAAAGGGTGTTTGATCCTTCAAGGCTCCTGTTGGAAGTCTGTTTTGCAAAAAGACAACAGTGTTTGATGCTTCTGCCCAAAACTTCTTTGAATGATTCTTCTCATATAACCAACATCTTGTCATCTCCAACATAAACCAGTGATGAATGTGTGCCTCCTTGCAAAACTTCTTAAAGGTGTTTGAGGTGTATTCCTTGCAATTGTCTGATCTGAGGGCTTGAATTTTGAAGCCACTCTCACTTTCAATTCTCCTTTAAAATTCTATAACACTTGAGCTACCTCTAACTTGTTCTTCAAGAAGAAAATCCAACACATACAGTTGTAATCATCGATGAATACATCATAATAAAGACTATCATTTAGAGAAGGTGTCCTTTGTGGTCCTCCAATATCTGTATGAATTAATTGCAACTTCCTTGTTGCTTTCCATGTGACCTTTCGAAAAGGATTCCAACTTTGCTTTCCAGAATGACATGTCTTATAGTTGGACATATGATCATCAAGGGCTGGAAAATCCTTAGCCATCATCTTGGATTTGACCAGCAACAACCCTTTATGATGATAATGCCCTAGCCTCTTATGCCAAACATCAGTTATATTTTCTTTGATTGGGAAAACAGTATGCTCCTCCTCCAATGG
Source organism: Salix udensis (assembly GCA_029204005.1). Taxonomy (NCBI): domain Eukaryota; kingdom Viridiplantae; phylum Streptophyta; class Magnoliopsida; order Malpighiales; family Salicaceae; genus Salix; species Salix udensis. Next base: position 7,050,639 of record CM055029.1, on the reverse strand, counting down.
ATTTAAGGCAAACCTTTTCCCTTTTACATTTACCTTGAAAATATCATGGCCATCTGCATCTTTAATCAAGCAACTTTGTTTTTGAACACCACTTTATAACCTTTTTGAGCTAGTTGGCTAACACAAAACAAATTTTGAGTAATGTCAGGAACATACAGCTCATCAGAGATGAACTTTGTATCTGAACAAGTCAAGATTGCAACTGTTCTCTTCCCATTTACACCTAGCTCCTCCATTTTAAATTCAAACTTTTGAAGTGTTCGTACTTCTTAATTCCTTGAACAAATCTTTGCATGTATCATGTGGTTAATATAACCACTGTCAAGAAGCCAGCTCTCACTTGAATCACTACCAGAGATGCAAGTAGCCACAAACAGTTGATCTTCATATTCTTGATCAAAAATTTGTGCACTCTTCACCATGCTATTGGATTTTGTTTCTACAAATAACAACTTTGTGCCCCATTTGATTGATTGCATTTGTTGCACTTAGCTTCTGGTCTTCTCTAGCATTTCTCATGTGGATGAGATCTCCTTTTACAATGCTGGTATGGAGGATAAGGTCCTTTCTTGTTTCCAGTATTACTCTTGTTGTAACTCTTGGAATCTCCTGATGACCTTTCTTGATTGCTTCCCTTATTCTTCTTGTAATTCTTTCCATTTTTTCTATGCTTGACGAATAGGGCACCTTCAAAGTCATCTTCTTATCTCATAACCCTTCTTTGTTCCTAGGCTTGTAATGCATTTAGCATTTCTATCGAAGTAATTTTTGACATATCCTTAGTGTTGTCTAAGGATGTAATTGTAGCCTCAAATGTTTCAGAAATTGTTACAAGAATTTTTTGAACAATTCTTGATTCTGGCAGGGACGAGCCAAGTAATCTGATTCAGCTAGCAATATTAAGCAGCCTATCAGAATATTCTTTAATGGATTCAGTCTTCTTCAACTTTTGCAATTCAAAGTCACGCATAAAGTTTAGCACTTGCATCCCTTGAATCCTTTCATCCCTTTCATATTCAATCTTGAGATAATCCCATATCTCCTTTGTTGTTTTTGGAGACATGATTTGAGAGAAAATGGTAGATGATACTATAGCAAATAAGCAGGCCATTGCCTTTGAGTTTTTTTCATCTTCTTCTCGTTGTGAGTTTTGACCAGTGCCATGGTGGGATTGTTTTGAAGTACAGGGATTTCATAATCTTCTACCACTGCTTCCCACATATCCAAAGCCTCTAAGTATGTCTCCATCCATACTGCCTAGTAATTGTCTCCATTGAACACTGGTGGAGCAATTGATGACAAGTTGACTTCTGTTTCCATGGATTTCATCACAGATCTCTTTAAACTAGAGAGCTTTGATACCAATTGTAGCTGTTATTGAAGTTTTAGATGAAGAAAAACAAAAATAAAATAATGTGTCCGACAATTGAGGTTGAGAATAATGTTTGAAATTAAGGAATTGAATACACTTTATTATCTTCAACATTACAATTTATAGATTAAATAAATAACAACCTACTAAAATCATGCTCCTAAGATCATGCGACAATTGATAATAAAATAAATAACAAAAGCTACAAAATAGCAGCAGAAACTAAGAAATTGACAAATTCAAATCACTTCACAATGTTTACTCATTCCACATTAGCAGTCCTAAACGTGTTTCCTAACAGATTTATTTGTTTTAAGGGTTACAGTATTATTTTATGAGGAATTCTTGTGAGCTACCACTATAAATATGATTTCTACATTTGTTCCTTTTAACCTTTATTTTTGTTCATAGGTCTACTGTTCACTCAAACACAATCCCACCTAATATGCATTCAAATTCAACCTCATTTGACAACAGGCAAGTTACAGAAGATGCTTCTAAAAACTTAAGAGTATAGCAAAGGTCGCAAGGCCCTACCTCGAATGCCATCAGGTATAACCTGTGCTTATTTTGTTTGCTTTCTATAAAGAGACCCCCCCCCCTAAATCTAGCCTACTGACTTATGGATGAGCTTGTTAACTTTTTTGTCCATGCAACTTGAATTGTTTTTATGAATGTTGGAAGTCTAGTTGCTAAGCTGGATCAACAACAACAATTGCAGAAGAATGAAGATGCTTGACAGTTGATGATATGAAGAAGCAGCAGCAGTTAATGATGTAAAACATGAAATAGTTAGTGTAGTTGATGATGTAATAGTTATTTTTTCTGTTATTATACAACTAACTAACAAGTAAGCATGCATAAGGTTTGTGTTCTCCTATTGTAAGCATGCATAAAGTGTGTGCTCTGCCTCCAGGTATATAAGAGACATGACATCAAACAATTAGAATGCAAGAAATATAAGAAATGAATTACCTTCTTCTGCAACTATCTCTTCTCTCAATTTTCTAAAAATATCTTCTTCTGCTCCTCAAAATCAAGTAAACACAACCTACAAAAATCAACAACAAACACAAAATCAAAACTTCAACATTTACCAGATGTCTTTCTAGACTTTTTATTCTGCTTCCTAGGGTTTTTTTTTTGTTTCCCGGACCTAGATTCTGTATAGCTAACTAAACATCATATTTTCTTTTTTTGTTTTTCTGTACAACAAAGCCAGGAAGAGTTGTGGGATCAGTTGTGCCCTAGAAATGCTGCTCTTCCTCCCCAAACCAGCTCTCAACACTGCTTCTTTAGGACTAACACATTGATAGAAGAGAAGTCTATCGCGGTGACTGAAAAAGATTAACGAACCAAACAACAACCTCCTCAATGTAATGTAGTGTCCAAGGCATCCTATGGGATGGCCATGGACGTGAACACCAACCCATATTACCAACCACAAACTAGGTTGGAGCTGTTAAAGTAGAGAATTGCCATTGATGCAGAACTGCCCCAAACACAATCCCACTTTGGTCTGGTTGGTGCTGCTTCTGTGGCTGCTCATAGGAATGTGGCACTATTCATTATGGATTAAAATAGTCTCTCTTCTTTGAGATAAATCCTTTTCACCCTCACGCTGATAAGCCAAGTATCAAGATTATGCAATGGCTTTAGGTCTAGAATTCGAGGTGAGGTAGCTAATCCTCTTTCTAGAATGATACGTTTCAAGGGTGAAGTCAAACTTCCTGTATCTATTCATGTTGTGTAACTATATTGTAATTCAATTCTTTGATCACAATAAATTCCACTCAACATTTAAAAGAACTTGTGTTTTATTGTAATTCTATTGTCGTTTAAACAACAAAAGGGGATATGATGCCTGACCGGTTAAAAGAGAGCCCTACTTTTCATTAACCTGGTTTAATTTATAAGATAGGTTTGGTCAGCCCTTTCCTGCTAAGAACAATCTTGAATAGAAAAAACTATTTTGAATTAGAAGAGCTAAATTAGTAATATGGTTTTTTGAATGGAAATATAATATTTATGGAAGCTAGTTAGGATTGACTTTTGATTGTTATTAGAGTTTTCATTTTCCCCGACAATAAGCTGTGATCCTAGTATGGTTATCAAAAAGAAAACAATATTCAAGCTCAAATAGGAACCATGAGGTATATATTTATGAATGTCAAGGGACAACAACAATAACATTTCACCATTTCAAGCATAAACAGTTATAACGACAAATATTGTCCTTGTTCAATGTGATTGTTTTTGCATAAAGATTTATATTTTTGTGAATGAATGACTAGCAAATCAAACTATATACAATTATGCATGCAACTAAAAAATGGCATATGAGCATGGGAACAAGCTTTTTTTGTGTATTTTTTTATGTCTTGGTTGAAAATTGTTTGCCCACCTCAAAATGGGAATTGCTTGAATTTTTCACCCTACAAATGAGTGTTTAAATGTTTTTTTAAGCAAACATGAAATTATTTCTGAAATAAAAAAGGTAAAGTTGATTTTTTCAAAATTATTTAGGCAATGGCATTTACCAAACTAATATTGTCAAAATGTTTTGAACAAAGCTATGAAGTCAATTATGAAAGTCAATTTTATGAGTTTCAAAAGGGTGAGGATTTCCTCTTAGCATCTTGCATAACACATCTTAAAGTTCGATCATTTCCGCTACTATATTCAAAACTTAGACCTTGGAATCATGATTTGAAGTGATTTTTTTACATACCTAACTAAAGGTTAATCCATGACTTTTAGACGAGTTTGTAAAGGTGTAATAAATCAAAACTAAGCATTTACTTTAGGTGGTTTTGTAACAAACTTATAGGTGAAGCCAAAGAAGTCACAAGAGAAGTAAGATCATTAACTTTATTCTCAAGGTTAAAAATACTTACCTCATTCACTCGTTTGTTTGAGAAGTCTCCACGAGTGCGAAACTATTTCAAGTTGGATGCCATGTTTGAGATTAATTGGCGTGCAACATCGCATGTCTTATCTACCAATGCCCCTCCACTTGCAGCATCAATGATACTATGGTCAGTAGGCATCAATCCTTCGTAGAAATATTGAATGAGCAGTTGATCGGATATTTGACTATGAGGGCATTGAATGCACATTAAATCAAATATTTCCCAATATTCAACGAGTGTCTCTCCATGAGATTGCTGAATCCCACATATTTCTTTCCTTATGTTGGCAACTCGAGATGCTAGGAAATACTTTTTGATGAAAATTTTCTTCATGCCAATCCAAGTGGTCAATGGAACCTGGGAGAATAGAAAAATCCATGGCTTTGCTTCCCCTTTTAAAGAGAAAGGGAAAACTTTCAACTTAACTTGTTCCTCTTCAACTCCATTCGGTTTCATGCCAACACAAACCATGTGGAACTCCTTGAGATGAGTGTGAGAATCTTCTCCTGCAAGACCATTGAATGTTGGCAGCAAATGTATAAAACCAGATTTGAGTTTCAAAGTTTATATTATTGTCTACATTTATGCACAATGGCTGGTTTTCCACGTTAGGAGTAGCAAGCTCCTTGAGTGTTTGTTGTCGTGCAACAACCATGATGTTGATGCGAGCTTCCTTTCGTAACATGCGTAAAGTGTTTTCTATTTCGAGATCAACCTGCACTTGATGACTTTGGTTAGTAGATTGGGTTACAGGAATAAATCGTAAAGAAAACTGAAAAGAAACCAAACACACAAGAGATTGAAAACAACGCTATAGGCATGAGGATCTTACGCTAGAAAACTAAAAGTGTTCAAAAATCTTAGAAAACGATGGAATTTGGCCTCGATAAGGTGGGGATAGAGACCTAATGTCACTAGTTCTTCTTTGAATGTCATTTTCCTTCAGAAACAAAAGGTAGATACCTAATTCCACCAAAAAGTTTGTTTTGAACAGTACCGCCACAAGCACAAATATGTTTTCTCTTTTGTTTTTAGAGTAATTAAAAACCACAGCAAGTAGAATAAATCACAGCATAACACAGCACAAGAATCAACTAAAATCACGTCCCTGGCAACGACGCCAAAATTTGTTGCGATGTCGCGACCACCCAAATTAATTACCCTAACTTAAAACTAATCACACAAGATAATATAGAGCAAGCAAGGGATCGATCCCACGAGGACAATTTAGTTCATATTTTAGTACTATATGCTATGTAATTGGGGGAGGGGGTGTTGGAAGTTGTCTAGGCTACGCTAAAACAAACTAAGCGAAAATTATATAAAACTGAAATTTATCAATAAAACAAACCTTGGTCGCAAGTCAACATCCACCTACAGAAATCAGAATTGATCATGGAAATGAAACATCAATTTATATTTTAAATATTTATCTGTTCTTAACATTAGTTCATTAACGGATCCGCCATATAACTTACCCTAACCATTAAACAACCACAGTGTCCGCACTAGTAATTTGATTCAATGGCAGCCTTAAATACTTTATAAATTGATTAATCAAGAAACATAATTGTCCGCAAGCTATGTTTTATTTGATTGAATGTTCTCCCTAAGATTAATAATGTAGATCCACCACAATTATTAACTTAGTTGCTTCACAAGTTCATATACCACAACTCTGGTTTTGATATCAAACTTAGCAATCGATTGTCTACAATAATAACATCAAGTCTGCTCTTAGCAATTAAAGAAGAAATCATAGGAAAAATAAGCATAGGAGAACAAACACATTCATCATTCATCTTGAAATATGAAGGTTTCTGTGTCCTTGCAACCAAGCAAAAGAGTTTAGCTTTGCATATTTGTTGAACAACTAAATAAAAATATGGAAGCAAACATGATATAGGATTTAGAGGAGGAAGATTTGTGTTTTCTTTCCTGTTGGCTGAAGTCCCTTGCTGCCTCTCCTCCTTTATATATGCTTAGAAACCCTAGTTTCTATTTTGCAAAATAGTCCTTCCTTAAGTTGACAGAATTTAGTTGTCCCTTGTAAAGATCATATATCATTCATAACACATTGTTTCGAGCTGAAATTTGGGTTTGCATCAATCAGACTTTTTTAGCTCCAAATATTGAAGTTGGAACGGACAAAGGTTGACATTGGCAGATTGTAAGATTTGACTTTGAAGGCTATGATTTCCATGCTCTTCCTTATTTTATTTCTTTTGTCTTTGCTTTCCAGAAAGTTCTGAATGTTAGCTTTTGAATGCCACTAGAATACCTTCATTTCAATCTCTAGAGCTTCCGATCTACACAAAACATTGATTGAAAGTCAAATTTGTCAATCAACTCAAATTACCTCCTTTTTACATCTTTCATCGAAAAATGCCTTCAAAACATAAAACAAAGAATATCAAGGCATTTAATACATAAAATATATGCAAAACACTACGTAAATATGGGTGAAACTATCAAATAATATGGTAGCATCAATTAGGGATATATTTTAGAATGTCAAGGGACAACAAAGATAACATTTTACCATTTCAAGCATAAACAGTTATGACGACAAATATTGTCCTTGTTCATTGTGATTGTTTTTGCATAAAGATTTATATTTTTGTGAATGAATGACTAGCAAATCAAACTATATACAATTACGCATGCAACTAAAAAATGGCATATGAGCATGGGAACAAGCTTTTTTGTGTATTTTTTTTATGTCTTGGTTGAAAATTGTTTGGCCACCTCAAAATGATAATTGCTTGAATGTTTCACCCTAAAAAAGAGTGCTTAAATGTTGTTTGAAGCAAACATCAAATTATTTCTGAAATGAAAAGGTAAAGTTGATTTTTCCAAGATTATTTAGGCAATGGTGTTTACCAAACTAATGTTGTCAAAATGTTTTGAACAAAGCTATGAAGTCAATTATGAAAGTCAATTTTATGAGTTTCAAAAGGCAGTTATAAGCAATGAAACGTTTGTAACGGAAATGTATTTACAATTACAATGAATGGTAATAAAATCTGGTTTGAATTTATGGCGACAACTAAGCGTTGATTTGCGTTTGGTAGAATTCACTGGTTTCCTTGATAATAAGAATCTTCGAGGGGCTTTTAAGTGTGAACACATGAAAGATTATCATATACAATAGAAGAAGTCATCATCCAGCCAATGTCAATAAAATAGGTCATGCAACTTCAGGCGTTTACTTTTTCTAACGTGCTGGCTTGTCCAATAGCTAAGAATGATCTTATCTTTGGACTGAGACATGCAGACTACGATATTCACAAAGGATGGTGGTGCGAAAGGTGCCCAAATTGCTAAAAGCCATTATCTGGGCCCAAATGGTGGCAATCTTATATGCACTTGATTTTAAATTACAAAGCAATTGATGTTACCTGCACATAATTTATCAATATATTACATTGACACCCACCCACCCATATATATATATATATATATATATTTCAATAAAACCCAAAATAGAAATTTGTAATCTGTTTGGCCCCATTATAATTAAATTATGATAAACAACTACATCATGGATTGGTGAGGGTCTCTTGGGTCATGCCAAGTCCATTTTTGGAGGATTTGGAAGGATAGAAATAATGGAGTTTCAATGAACTTGAGTCTAAATGGGAAGGAATTAATATTTTTTTTCTATTTATTTATGACACCATCAAAACAAAACAATTCAAAAACATAAAAAAATAATTAAATATTTAGCAAATAATATTTTGATAGAAATGTGAAATATGCTCCTTGTTCCAACCCATCAACTAGGCTGGAATAAGACAATTAAAAATTGCAATCTTCTATCTTAAATAGGAATTTGAATTACCTGCCTTATTTTAAAAACTTTTCTTGGATCAAATCTGCATTTTTTCTATGACTGCAATTCATTTCTGAGGAACAACATTCTAATGCATGCTTAATGACTATCCTTGGAGGTGCAAATAATTTTATTAGTAAATTGAATATAATTTACAATTATCATTTGTCCCTTACATGCTGTTTACGACCCAGTCCATGATCTTCATTTCTTGCTAACTTACACTCAAATTCAATGATTCTTACCAAGAAAATGAAGGTTACTAAAATAGATTATCATAGTTACTAAACTAAATTATCATAGTGTTTATGTCTGCATCCATAATGGACACTATTTTATTTTTTAATTGTAGAATTTTTTGCCATTTTTTGCAAATTAAATTTGTGCAAAACTTGATCATGTTAGCATGAGGTAATAATGGATACTAGGGATCAATTTAGTAGTGTGGTTAGGTGCAATACATTTTATTATAATTACAAAATTGAAAGTATTCAGGTCACTAACCTATCCTATAGTTTTGTATAAGCTCTACTGAAAACTCCCTTTTGAAATTTTAAATACAAAAAAATTATAATTTATAGCTTTTATTAAATCTATTTTTCAAACCATGACCATAATGGTTGAGATTGTTTTTGAAAATTCTTTTCGTTTAAAAATACATCCAAATAATGTTTTTGTATGTTTTAAAAAATATTTTTGACATCAGCACATCAAAAAATCTAAAAACATAAAAAATATTTAATTTAAAAAAAAAAACAAATTTTCATTTTATTTTTAAAAACATTTTTGAAACATAATGTAAAACACCCTTTAATACCAACTGCTAGCTATTAATATATATTAATCACTAAACTATTTAACTGGATGACGAGGGGTAAGCAACTTGAAAAATAATACAGTCATAATGATCTAGGGCTAAAGCAACTTGTAAGAAAAGAATAATTTCAGGACGAAAAGAAAAAGAAGAAGAGTTTCTTTTTTCTTCTTCATTAACACTCATCATCATTAAGAATAATTTATAGGAAGACTTGACAGCATAACTTAGCACGTGTACCAAGACAGAGACGCCCAACTTCATAAGGTAAGGTCAACAAGTCAACCAATTTAAGTTAAAATGATATATGGTATTAAATTCCTAAGCTTTAATTTACATCAATTTGTCATAAAATTTACTCTTAATGGCACATAAAAATTTACTCTTACCCAATCGATAGTGTGAATGAGTAATCTAAAAGTTTCATTGTGATTGTTTTTTAAAGTGTTTTTTATGTTTAAAAAATTATTTTTAAAATCAGCATATGAAAATCATTTAAAAACACCAATTTTTTTAATTCAAAATAAAAACAAAAATGAAAATTTACAAAAAAAATTTAAAAACACTTTTAAAATACAATATCAAACACCCTCTATTTCTCGTAAGCTTGCACACAAATTCAATCCATCTCGCAAAGAAAATGAGGGTTGCTATATTAAGAAGTTCTATTTATCAATTTTTTTGGATAAATGAAAAAGATGGTATGCATCCTAATTTGACTTTTGGTACCTCTCAATGATGACTGAAGACACTTAGATATAATAAAAGTCAAATGCTGTAAGAATCATCCGCAGAACATACAAACAAAGCACACTGAAATTAAATAAATAAAAGTAACGTCATGATAGGAGGTAGATGACGAGGCCCAGATATGGTAAGGTTTGGCCGGCGCCCCTCATCTCGATCGCCTGGCAACTTGGAGAAATGTCATCTTCCTTGCTCAGCTGCGATACAAGAATTTCAAATTATGCCATCAATTAACTTGGAGAAAATTATGCCATTTTACTTGAAAATATCTTCAATTACCAGCTGTTGATTGAAGCTCATTTCGGACAGAATAGAGTTGAGCAACGGTCGCTGATTTTCATGCATGAGATTCCAATTTGGAATATTGAATTCAAGCACTCAAGAATTCTGCTGCTAAATTATTGAGCAAGAGTTGGATCTGTAATCTGGTTCACTTGTTCAGGCACAGCTCTCTTTGCGAATTCATGAAGATTTGAGCCATCTCTGAACATCTCATCAGTGGGCCTCTTTCCTGTGAACATCTCCAGCAAGAGTATGCCATAGCTATACGGGTCACCACTGGCTGGCACTTCATTTCCTGCGCCATACTCTGCAGTTCATAACGAAAACATGCAATTTAGTTTGCTTTTTCAAAACACATATAACAGTAATGCAAGATTGATAATTTTACTTCCTGGAGGAGCATAACCTATAGTTCCTCTTTGAAAGTGTTTGAAGTGTTTAGATTGCCAATTGAGAAAATATTTCAAGATTTCAATCTCAACAGTACAAGTTGTTACTGTTTTATTGAACTAAAATCTGACGAAACTAATTTTCAATTGCTAGAATGTGTTTCTGTGTTTGAGGTGTTTGAAGACTGTTCGGAAAGAAAGAAAATAGATAAGAAGAACAGAATTGATGTTGCAGAGTTTATTAAGAATGAATAAAACTTAATTGCATTTTATTTGACAGCAATCTCATACATATTTATAGAAGCAAATAAAAACTGAAAATGCTAAACTCAAGCCATGATCTTGTTAACAGACTAACAGATCAACAGACTCCTACAGACTAGGACAAGTCTTTATTAATGCAGTAAAAATAGGAACTGAAAAACAGAATCTTAACACAGCAACTTAAAGTAAAATTCAACACTCCTCCTTGCTTTAAGAGCTGCAGACTCCTAACATTTTTCTTAGATACTCAAACCTACTTATTGGAAGTGGCTTGGTAAATAAGTCAGCAAGTTGATCTTTAGACTTGCAATAAATTACCTTAATATCACCATTTTTCTGCACCTCACGTAAAAAATAAAGCTTGATGTTGAAGTGCTTAGTCTTCCCATGAAATACTGGATTATGAGAGATTGCAATGGCAGCTTCATTGTCCACTGAAATCTCTGTTGGTTCTCTTTCCTCCATTGATAGATCACTTAAGATTTTTTGAAGCCATAAAGCCTGATTTACTGCTGCTGTAGCTGCAATAAATTCTGATTCGGCTGTGGATTGCGCTACAATCTCCTGCTTCTTTGAACACCAAGAGAAAACTCCAGAACCAAGATTAAAACAGTATCTTGAAGTGCTTCTCATATCATCAAGGGACCAACCTAGTCACTATCTGAAAAACCATACAACTTGAAGCTTTGACACTTCTCAAATTGGACCCCGTAGCTGACAGTTCCTTTAACATACCTTAATATTCTTTTTGCTGCTCTTAATTGTAATTCACTAGCACCATGCATAAAACAAGATAAGAGAGTTACAGCAAATAAAATATCAGGCCTTGTTGTTGTAAGAAACATTAAGCATCCAATCATGCTTCTAAAGTATCCTTCATCAACTTTATCTGCCCCATCATTCTTGCTTAGCTTTTCCTTTTGGTTCATTGGTGTGCTGGTTGCTTTGCACTCTTCCATCTAAAATTTCTTCAATATTTCCTTTGCATATTTCTTCTGGCAGATGAAAACTTCATTCTGACTTTGCTTGACCTCCATTCCAAGAAAATAAGTCATAAGACCAAGATCGGTCATTTCTAACACATTCATCATTTCTTGTTTGAATTCTTCAACCAGCAATTCATTATTTCCTATCACCAAAAGGTTATCAACATAAAGGGACACTATAAGAATATCATTGTCCTTTAGTTTGACATACAGAGTGGCCTCTGAGAAGCTTTTTACAAAGCTTAAATTTAGCAAATGCTCATCAATCCGGCTGTACCAAGCTTAAAAGGTAGGCCTTATTCTCTGCTCCTTGAAACACAAATCCATCTAGCTGCTCCACATATATTTCTTCTTGTAAAACGCCATTTAAGAAGGCTTATTTTACAGCAATCTGATTGTGTCTAGTCTAGCAACAGGTGCAAACGTGTCAAAATAATCAACACCAAAAATCTAAGCATACCCTTTAACAATAAGCCTTGCCTTGTGTTTGTTGATGGAGTTGTCTGCATTTAACTTTGTTCGATATACCCACTTTACTCCTATAACCTTTCTACCTTCAAGTCTGTCAACCAATGTCCATGTATTGTTTTTCTGAATTATTGACAGCTCCTCCTCCATAGCCTTCTTCCATTTGCTATCTTTGATTGCCTTTTCATATCCAGCAGGTTCATAAAATGCAATGTTGCATCTTTGATAGATGTCTGACAGCAGCCTTGTACCTCTAATTGGAGGATCATCTTCTAGTTCATTCTACCACTGAGGAGTTATTTGATCTGCAGAAGGAGTGCTCTGTTGAAGGTTCTTCCAGTCCCATTGCTCATCTTCATTGAAGTGTACATCCCTTGTAATTGAAATCTTCTTTGTTTGTGGATGATTCACTTTGTATGCTTTGGAGACTACGCTGTATCCCACAAATATGCCTGGAATTGCTTTCTTATCAAGTTTGTCATGCTTTACCTGAGGGACATGGACAAAACACACACTGCCAAATACTTTAAGAAAATTCAGTGAAGGCTTATATCCATACCAGACTTTGAATGGTGTTCTTTCATTCAAAAACTTGGCTGGAAGTCGATTTTGAAGAAAGACTGCTGTATTTGCAGCCTCTGCTCATAATTCTTTAGGCATCTCCTTGTCTTGCAACATACACCTAGCCATCTCCATTACATATCTATTTCTCCTTTCACTAACCCCATTTTGCTCTGGAGTGTAAGGAGCAGTGAGCTAATGTTCGATTCCAGCTTCTTCATAGAATTGATTAAATGTTGTTGAAGTATACTCCTTCCTATTATCCGATCTTATGCTTTGAATCTTGCAGCCACTCTAATTTTCCACCATCTTCTTGAATTTCCACAAGATTCCAGCAACCTCTGACTTGAACATCAAGAAAAAAATCCAGCACATCCTTGAAAAATCATCAATGAACGCAATGTAGTAGAGACTACCTTTTAGTGATGGTGTTCTTTGAGGTCCTGCTACATCCGTGTGAATGAGCTGCAGCTCTTGAGATGCCTTCCAAGAAGATCTAGGAAAAGGCAATCTCCTTTGTTTGCCAAATTGACAAGCATGACAATTCAGCATTTGATCAACAAGAACGGGTAATCCTCTTATCACTTCATTCTTCTTCATTGTCAGCATTTGCTGGAGATGACAATGCCCAAGTCTCTTGTGCCAAGTTTCAGTGATGCTTGTATTTGTGGAATAGATTATATGCTCCTCCTCAGTTGGAGAAAATGAAAAGCTTTTCCCTTTCATTTTGACTTGTAAAATTTTCTGACCAGCAACATCATATATGAGGCAGCAATGATCTTCAAATGTAACCTTGAATCCCTTTTCTATTAGCTAACCCACACTCAACAGATTTTGATCAATATCAAGTACATAAAGAACATCTGAAATAGTTTTTGTACTTGCATTTGTTGTAATTGAAATGGTTCCTTTTCCCCTTGCTGAAATATAGTCACCATTTCCTATTCGAACCTTTGTGGTTTTAGTGGACTACAAGTCTTTGAAAAGAGTTTTGTCATATGTCATGTGGTTTGTACAACCATTGTCGATCAACCAACATTCTGAAGTGCTCTTGGTTGAAAAACAAGTTGCCACAAAAATCTGATCTTCATCATCTTTCTTGGCAATTTGAGCCTCTACTTCCCTTATCTGAAATTTGTTCTTGCATATAACAGCCTCACGCCCAAGCTGATTGCACTTGTTACATTTTGCATCAGGCCTTTTCCAGCATTTGAATGGTGGATGGCCTATTCAGCCACAATGCTTACAAGGTGGATAACCTCTATTTGAGTTTCTTCCTTTGCCTTGATTTCTGAAGCTGGCAGTGGCTTCATTGATTGAAGCCTGAAATTTCTTGATGAATTTCCTCTTGCCTTGGTCTTGATGCTTGGCTAGTAAAGCTTCTTCAGACAAATAAAGACTTTATGTTCAACCTACTAACTTCCATTCCAAGAAAAAAAGTCATCAAGTCGAGATCTTTGATCTAAAAAACATCCATCATCTCATCTCTTGCTTGAATTTATCAACATGATTGGTGTTATTTCCTGTCACAAGCAAATCATCAACAAATAGTGAGATGATCACAATGTCATCTCCATTTTGCTTGATGTATAGTGTTGATTCATAGATGCTTTTAGCAAACCCTAGGTTTTGCAAATGTTCATCAATTTTTGTTGTACCAAGCTCTTGGAGCTTGCTTCAATCCATATAGGGCCTTCTTAAGAAGATAGACTTTGTCTTCTTCTTTATTTGCATAGCCTTTTGGTTGCTCTATATAAATCTCCTCCTACAAAACTCATTTAAGAATGATGACTTGACATCTAGTTGCAATGGCAAGTAGTAGCTTGATAGTATCAAGTCTAGCTACTGGTCTGAAGGTGTCTGAGTAGTCTACACCAGATATTTGAGCATAACCTTGACCAAAAACCTGGCCTTATGCTTATTGATTGAGCCATCATCATTAAACTTTGTTATGTAAACCAATTTGACTCCAATCACCTTCCTGTTTTGAGGTCGATCAACCAACTCCCATGTTTTGTTTCTTTCAATTATGAATAGCTCCTCCTTCATTGCAGCAATCCAATTTTGATTCAATTTGGCTCATTCAAAATCTGCAGGTTCACATAAGGCAATGTTGCATCTTTGATAAACATCAAAAAGTGATATTTTGCCTCTAACAAGAGTGTTGTCTTCCATGTCATTTTGTCAGTCTTATATGTATTGACCTTTTGTGTCTGAAGCAAGAATGCTGATTTTTGACTCCAATAAGGTTGGATTGCCTTTCTTTGCATCATCCTAGTCCATTCTTCATCTTCCTTGAAGGGCACATCCCTACATATTACATTTTTTGCAGTTTGTGGTTGGAAAATTTTATAAGCTTTTGCAACTGAATTATAGCCAATGAAGATTCCAAGAAGTGCTCTTTTGTCAAGTTTGTCTCTTTTAATCTGTGGAACAAGGGTGAACTATAGCCATCAAAGGGTGTTTGATCCTTCAAGGCTTTGTTGGAAGTCTGTTTTGCAAGAAGACAACAATGTTTGATGCTTCTTCCCAAAATATCTTTGGTAAATTCTTCTCATATAACAAGCATCTTGTCATCTCGTAGATGAACTTGTTTCGTCTCTCACTAACTCCATTATGTTGTGGAGTGTATGGAGTTGTAAATTGATGATGAATGTGTGCCTCCTCACAAAACTTCTTGAAGGTCTTAGAGGTGTATTCCTTGCAATTGTCTGATCTGAGGACTTGAATTTTGCAGTCACTTTCACTATCAATTCTACTTTAAAATTCCAGAATACTTGAGCTACCTCTGACTTGTGCTTCAAGAAGAAAATCCAACACATACAGTTGTAATCATTAATGAATACATCATAATAAAGACTACCATTTAGAGAAGGTGTCCTTTATGGTCCTGCAATATTTGTATGAATTAATTGCAACTTCCTTGTTGCTCTTTATGTGACCTTTGGAAAAGGTTTCCTGCTTTGCTTTCTCGAAATACATGTCTTGCAGCTGAACATATGATAATCAAGTGCTGGAAAATACTTAGACATCATCCTGGATTTTATCAGCAACAACCCTTTATGATGATAATGCCCTAGCCTCTTGTGCCAAACATCAGTGATATTTTTTTTGATTAGGAAAACAGTATGCTCCTCCTCCAATGGATTTACAGCAAAGCTTTTCCTTTCATATTTACCTTGAAAATATTATGGCCATCAACATCTTTAATCAAGCAACTTTGTTTTTTAGCACCACTTTATACCTTTTTTCAGCTAGTTGGCCAACACAAAACAAATTTTGATTAATGGCAGGAACATACAGCATATTAGAGATGAACTTTGTACCTGAACAATTCATGATTGCAATTGTTCCCTTTCCATCTACAGCTAGGTACTCCATTTCCAATTCAAACTTTTGAACTGTTCATACTTCTTAATTCCTTGAACAAATATTTGCATGTGTCGTGTGGTTAGTCAACCACTGTCAATAAGCCAGCTCTCACTTGAATCACTACCAAAGATGCAAGTAGCCACAAATAGTTGATCTTCATATTCTTGATCAACAATTTATGCCTCTTCACCATGATGTTGGATTTTGTTTCTACAGATAACAACTTTGTGCCCCATCTGATTGCATTTGTTACACTTAACTTCTAGTCTTCTCTAGCATTTAACATGTGGATGAGATCTCCTTTTACATTTAACATGTGGATAACGCCATACTCTACAGTTCATGACGAAAACATGCAATTTAGTTTGCTTTTTGAAAACACATATAACAGTAATGCAAGATTGATAATTTTACTACCTGGAGGAGCATAACCTATAGTTCCTCTTACTCCAATGGAAGTAGATTCATTTGGTGGACAGTCAGGGCTTGCTTCAGGAAGAAATTTTGCTAGCCCAAAGTCACCTACATGTCCAGTGAATTCATCGTCGAGAAGAACATTGCTTGGTTTAAGATCACAGTGAGCTATTGGTATTTCACAATGATGGTGAAGGTACTCCAGTGCACACGCAACATCGATGGCAATGCTGAGTCTCCGGCGAAGATTCAGAATCAGCGGCGCGCCACCTCCTGTAGCCGATGGATGCAGCCAATCGTCTAGACTCCCATTTGCCATGAACTCATAAACTATGGCCTTGAAATCATTACCGTGGTAATCAATACTTGAGCATGCAGTCAAACCCTGACAAGATTCCGGTGTACGTCTGATGTTTATCAGCGCTTCACATTCAGCTATGAAACTCCTGGAAGCTCCTTGACGCATGAGATTCAGCACTTTGACAGCAATTAACATTCCATTTTCGTCAAGAATTCCTTTATACACAGACCCAAAGCTACCTGTCCCAACCAAATTCGCTGAAGAGAATCTATCGGTAGCTTTTAAGAGGGTTTGGTAGGACACCTCCATTAGCTCATTACGCTTAGAGCTCGATTTAAACTCTCTTCTTTTCCTTCTTGACGAACTGAGAAATAAACAAGTGACGAAAAGGGCCAGTGCTAGAAGCACGGCAATCGCAATGATTGCCATCTTCAATTTGTGGCTCAGCCTCTTTGGTTGGTGGATATTGCATCTCGGCAGCCCAAAATCATTGTTACCACCACCGCATAGCTGGCTATTTCCTATGACTGAAACTACAGTTGAGTTCTTGAAAATTCCTTCATCTGGTACCATGCCCTCGAAGTTATTGTAAGAGAGATCCAACATCTCTAATGAGTTGAAGCCCTGAAAAAACTCTGGAATTTTCCCTGACAAGTTGTTATGAGAAAAGTCGAACAGTAGAACTCCTCTCAGTGAACTCAATGATGAAGGAATAGACCCATGAAAGAAGTTGGAATTCATATACAAGCCTTGAAGACTTACACAACCCCCAAGACTACTAGGAATCTCACCTGATAACATGTTTTGAGATACATCTAAGATTGATAGGTTGTCACCTGATAACATCGGATGGCTATACTTTTGAAAGAATAGATTTGTCAAGAATTCCTAGTAGTCTTGGGGGTTGTGTAAGTCTTCAAGGCTATTTCACATCGGATGCATGCTCGAACATTGCATGCTCACCTCTTAATCTATTATATAGCTCCTCTCTATAAAACCTGTGCTCATGTCCACATGAATCTGCACGCAGTTCTAATCTTTCTCCAATTGTAAGAATCATCCGAGCACCAGTACCCAGCCCTTCAATCTGATCATTCCACCATGTTTCGTTCAGCATTTTGCTTCCGAGCCATTGTTTTGCTTTCATATTTAATCTCAGTCACCTGCTCCAGCTACTCCAATGAGACTGACTTATTAGCCCTAATCCAATTCAAGAGCAGAATAGTGGATGACCCTCTTGGGATCATGAGCTCGTGGAACAGCACTATCCATTTCTGCCAGTGGTATGGCGTCTCTTGTGGTCATAGGCTTATATATTGTATATGTTGAATTTGTCAAAACATGGGTCTATTCTTTCAATTATATATTGTATATGTTGAATTTTTCAAATCTATTCTTTCAAAAGTATAGCCATCCGATTAGTTTATTTCAATTCTCCCCTTCCCTTATTACATTGCATTATTATGTAAAAATAGTATAATTGTCAATTTTTTTGAACTTTTTAAGCTATATAAGAGTTGAAGATGCAATGTTCGACCATGACTTTCCCAACAGATTACTAAAAACAGACTCAAACTATGTGCAAACTGTCCAGCAAAGGGATCAAAACTAGTGTCGACTTCCATGTAATTAACAAATATATAGTTGGAGGCATTTGTCTTTGTAGCATGAAAATAATACCATCTCAACTGGATAATAACAACACCAGCGCTTGTTTATGAAGGGCAAGATAAACAAAAGGTTTTTTCCAACTTGGACTTCACAGTTGTATCGATCAAAATAAGTAGGTATACAATACTGAATTTGGACACCACATTTTGCTTCTTTGCACTGCAAGAGACGAGATTTTGGCCAGCAAAAACTCCATAACCACTAGTTGACTTGCGATCATTCAGGTTTCCAACCCAATCAGATTTTGGAGGCATTAGTCGAGGTGAGGAAACAACGTCGTATTTGGATTTTTCTCTTCTTAATGTAAATCCAGCCTCTAAGTATCGTGGGTGAAGCAGGTTCCCGTGCCTGCGTTGTTGACTAGAATGCTTTGCATGGGACCGTCTTCGCCCACCATTTTCTTCTTTCTCCAGGCAGGTGATTCCTTCACGTCAACTAGAGCAATGGAAGACAAACCCACTCACTCTCCATCATATACAAGTGGCGAATTGGAGCATGATTTTCCTACATCTATTGTTCATTTACACGGTCTCACTTCACTTCTATTTCACTTGCAACTTTATTTAATTTATTTATATATATATATATATATAAAAGTTGAGTGAGAAGAAAGTATTTGATATTATTATTAAACTTGATTCAACCTAAAATGTTTTGACCTGATTTTTTAATTAATTTGAGTTTAACTCAATCAACTTGGAGGATCTAGAAATAACTGAACAATAAGTAAGGAGCATGTTCTAACTTATAAAATAAAATTAAATGAAATGAAATGAAATTCAAGATGATATTTTTTAAAACATTTAGATGTTGATATATTAGATCATTAATGTTTCATATCTTAACTTACAAATTCATGATTATACTTCAGTGAATTTAATATTTTTATTTTTTAAAACAATTATTATTCTTAATAATATAATAATAAAAATAGATATGAATACAAATTAAATACTTAGACATTTGTTTGAACCTATAATATTCTCGTATCAATTAAAGTGAAATAATTTATGAAATTGAATTAAAAATAAAGTGCATATTAATAAATAAAATTAAACAAAATAAAATAAAAATAATGAAAGAAATAAAGGGGGAAATGCTTTAAAAAACCTCACCTTCATTACTCTTCATAATAATAATAAAGGTGAATTTTCACACTAACTTCTTATATATATATGGAATCAAGGAAAAAGAGAATCAAATTTGAAACCTCATCGCTGTTGTCTATATTAGAGAGGTATTCAATCAATGCAAATCAAGTAGCCGTTGCAGATCAGGAGGGAATCAGCATGAATGTTGTGGATAATGCAATGGAGCCAAATTTGGGAGAGAACCCGTAATCAACACAGCCTCGAAAATCTGGGAGATTCACCAAGTCTAGAATTCCAAATTACTCAAATCCCCTTGATTATTCAGACCCGTTACTTCCAGCATTTATTTGTTAATTTCCTATTTTATTGCTTTCCTAATTAAGGTTGGAGACATGTAAGAATTGAGACTATTTAAGAAGAAGATTGTAAGGAGACAAGACAGTTGATAATTTCCAATTGAATAAATTCTATTTTTTGATTTATTTATGGTGTGAGTCCAGTAATTGCAAAGTGATTTTGCAACGCTAGAACTTGGCTTCTGTGAGACATTGAAGTTCCATAGTTTTGGCACCAACTGTAGATTGGAATAATAAAATTACATAATAAATAAGTATTATTTGTATACTAGAACAACAATGAAGTGATTTTAGCCGAGTGGTTAAGACATGCGCTGCTAGGTCTCCACTAGAGTTTGAATCTCTCGAGGCATGAAAATAAAATTATTGACTAATATAAGTATTATTTGTATACTATAATTGCACAATGAAGTCTTTTAGCCGAGTGGTTAAGGCATGTGACTTTCCTTGCAGCAAGAGTTTGAATATCTCAGGCTATACAATTGCACTTTTAAACAGTGCTTTCCCTTTTTTTTAACCAGACTTCCTTTTTTTGTTTGTTTTTTAACCAAGGTGTTCGGGCCAGATTACATGCACCACGATTAATCTCT
Organism: Salix udensis; assembly: GCA_029204005.1. Classification (NCBI taxonomy): domain Eukaryota; kingdom Viridiplantae; phylum Streptophyta; class Magnoliopsida; order Malpighiales; family Salicaceae; genus Salix; species Salix udensis. The sequence continues at coordinate 7,030,214 of CM055029.1, read as the reverse complement.
GGACCCACTTTTTTTTACATTTTTTTCCTGTTTTTTACCACATATGCATTTTTTTTTTGTTTTTTTTCTAATAAACGGAGTGTTCAGACCAGCTTACGCGCACCATGATTTTTTTCCCCACATATACTTTTTTTTTTATCTTCAGACCCACTTTTAAAAAAAAATCCTATTTCTTTTCCACTTATAATTTCTTTTGGTTTTTTATTATAACCACGGTGTCCGAGCCAGTTTACGCGCACCACAATTTTTTTACCACGTATACATTCTTTTTAATAACCAAGGTGTCCAGGACAACTTACGCGTGCCACGATTAATCTCTTGACCCACTTTTTTAACATTTTTTATTAAGGTTTTTTCATTTAATGTTTAAATTTTAATTTGTGTTGGTGATCATTTGAAAATTGATATTTATTATTTTTTTCACTTTTTTATTTTTATTTATTCTTCAAGTCAAATAATTTTTTGAAATCTAATAATATTTATATTTGTTTTTTCATTTATTTATTTTTCATTTATTTTTTTATTAATATTATTAGGTGTTGAAATTTATAATTATTAAAGATAAGACATTCAAAATAATGATTATTTGTATGTTTTTTTCTTATAAATATGTTAGACTAATTATATATTTTGATATTTATTTAATATGAGTGCCTTAATATATATATATATATATATATATATAATGACTTAGGTTTTTTTTAAATAATTAATATCAGTATTCTGAAATACTTTTAAGATAACAATATGAGGAATAAATCTTATAAAATAATATATATATATATATATATATATATATATATATATATATATATATATATATATATATTAATTCTTTCTCTAACAATAATTATGGTGTCATTGATAGTATGAGCAATAATAATTAGAATATAAATTATTTATAATAATATTTATATTGACAACTATAATAATTGCTACAATTTAACAATCATGATAATAACAATGACAATAATAATTGAATAATTCATCAATTGATATTATTTTTCTTAAAGGTTGATTTCTGTGGCTTTCTATGTATTCTATTTCATATCAAATATTATATAAACAAAAAATATATGAAGTGACACATAGACAAAACAAATGGATAAACTGGGGCAAATTATCTACAATGAAAAAATATATGATTCACTTGTCCTCACTTCGCCGTAGGCCATAGCCATAAACAAATTTTTTAACATGTAAAAAATTATTAATGGTCTTAGATTTTTTTTATAATGTTATATATCTTAGCAAAATACAGCCTACAAAACAACTTTCGGTTCTTACTATAGGAAAATTATTTACAATAATAATAATTATTATTGTATATTAGGTTTTTATATATTCATTTTAATATGCAAAATGCGTTTAAAATAATGATGGCAATTATTTTGAAGGATTTTTCTCTTAAAAATAATTATATATTTTGGAATTGTTTTAATATTAACACCTTAAAATATATATAAAAAAATAAATTAAGATTTTTTTAAAAACAAATTCAAAGTAATTTAATTTTAGTATTCTGGAATACTTCAAATATAATAATATGAAGACTAAAAAAAAATCTTTGTATAATGATAATGATAGTGGCAACGATAATATTGAAATAAAACTTCCTAAATACAAGTGTTTGTCCAACACACCTTTAAGCCAAAAAGTGTTTAACAAAAAGAATAGACAAACAAATAATTTCTTAATGTCTGACCCAAACTTGATTGTGTTAACCTGAACAAGTTGACTCAATTGAGTTAACCTGACTGGTTTAGCCCAAAAAAAAAAACAAACGCAAACAACAAAACATAACAAAATGGATTAAGCATAAGAAACATATAAAAAGTAAAAAAAAAAATGGATTATGCATTACAATGTTGAAGAACATAACGAACATTAAAGTGATTTCCCAACAACATGAAAACTTATCTAAAACAAATTTTAAACAATAAATAACAAGGTTTTGTGTGCAAGTTAATGTAGATCAATTGTCAAGTGGTAGTTTGCCTCAATTATCACTAAAAACACATGAATTTGTTTATAATAGGTTTGGATTCAAAACCGAAACCAAAAGATTAAATCGACACAAAACATTTTATAAACTGGGAGAAATCAAAATTAAATCAAAATAAGCTTGGAAACTTCATTGGATGAACATAAAGAACACAAAACATAATTGGCCAAAAAAACATCATATATGCTACCAAACCTAGAAAATGCCTCTTAGGCCACCAAGCCAGACATTTTGCTCAACATACCTAATTATTATTTGCAAACATAATTGAGACAAAATAGACTAAAAAACCATTGAGCATTAACAACATGCTTTAATCATCATTCTTAAACTTACCAACCCAAAACACAAAGTAGGCTCATGCAAACTAAGTTTAAAAATCTAAAATTTGAAATTATATAAGGCTAAACCACAACTCAAAAGCTTGACACCATGAATTAACAAAACATGAAAAACTTCAATAAGTTGTTGCCATATTTGGAAAATTATAAATTAAGAAAACATGTGAACATAACATACTAAAACAAATATTAACATTTCAAACAGCTCAAACAATGCAACTAAATGAAAGAAAACAATTCAGTAGGCCTATGGACTTCACTTTTCAAGTTGCATGTATATACCTTTAAAATTTAAAATATTCAGACAAGGATTGATTTCTAATATTGTCTTTCTTATTTCTTATCCCGAAACCCAACACAACAAACTTAGACCTTGCAATCTTGAGTTGAAGTGATTTGTTTACAAACTTAACTAAAGTTTCTCTCCTCTGATTCCTTCCCCTTTTATAGGTTAATCCATGTCCTTCTAGATGAGTTTGAAAAGGTTTAATAAACCAAAACTAAGCTAGTTTTACCATAGAATCAATAGTTTTAGATTCAGGTGGTTCTCTAACAAACTTATGGGTAAAAGATTTTTCTAAAATGATGTTATTTTTCTAGACGACTAGCCTACAGGTTTTCTAGATGACTAGCCTATAAGTGAAAAATTAAAAGATTTTTACAAATATCCTACTTTTCTAAAGCAGTTAGCCGATTATAAAAATGTTTTGGAAATTTGGTTATTTAGAGAAGTGAAGTTCCTAATGGCTTAGAAATTACTTTCCTAGCTGTATAATGTGGCAAGATACAACCTAATTTATTAATGGCTTGGTTAACCTTTTTTGCTTGATTATGATGATAAAATTATATTTTCAAATGACAAGGTAAAATTTATGATGACAAGTTTGAGTATATAGCATGCACGCATTATCTTATGAAATATAAATAACATGTGTGTGTGTGTGTGTACATGTGTGTGTATATTTACATATGTGTGTATAAATATATACAAATAAAATAAAGAAAATATATATTTTAAGAGATTGATTAACACAACCTATTATGGGTGAATAAATGAAAACAAAATTTTTAAAAGGATGAATTTAGAAATGTTCATGGGTGAATTCATAACTTTTTTTAGAATTAACTAGTCAAAACGAAACACATATTATAAAAAGGTAAGTTCACTTTGAGATTATCAGTGAGAAATAAAACAAAAAATCTATTGTTTTGAAATTACAAAGCAATTGATGTTACCTACACATAATTTATCAATATATACATTGACAAAACTTGATCATGTTAGCATTAGGTAATAATGGATACTAGGGATCAATTTTGTAGTGTGGTTAGGTGCGATACATTTTATTCTAATTACATATTTGAAAGTATTTAGGTAATTAACATACATTATAGTTTGGTATAAGTTTTACTAAAAAAACTTTTGAAATTTTAAGTACAAAATAAAAATTATAATTTATAGCTTTTATTAAATCTATTTTTTCAAACCATAACCATAATGTTAAACACATAAGTGTCTAATTAGGAGTGTACTTAAGGTTACTTTTAAAAGTGTCTTTCATTTAAAAATGCATCAAAATGATGTTTTCTTTTTTAAAAAAAATTATTTTTGACTTCAACACATCAAAATAATCTAAAAACACCAAAAATATTTAATTTAAAGTAAAAAAAATAAATTTTTCAAAAGCGATTTTGAAACGCAATATCAAACATCTCTTAAAACCAACTACTAGCTATTAATATATATTAATCAATAAACTATTTAAATTGATGATGAGGGGTAAGCAACTTGAAAATAATAAAGTCATAATGAAACCTGATCTAGGGCTAAGAAACTTGTTAGAAAACAATAATTTTAGTAAGAAAAGAAGAAGAAGAGTCTCTTTTTTTTTTCTTCATTAATCATCATTAAGAATAATTTATAGGAAGACTTGAGAGCCTAACTTAGCAAATGTACAAAAATAGATGTCCAACTTAATAAGCTAAGTTCAACAAGTCAACCAATTTAATTTTTAATGATATATGGTATTACGTCCTCAAAGGGCATGGTATGGTAGCAAAAAACATGAGATCTATCTTGTAGATCTGAGGTTCGAATCAGGGTGTGCTCACCTTAAAATAGTCAGGTACAGCTGAGATTTTACCCGCTTAACTTGGGCTCGTAAAGAGTACTTGAAGGGAGGTGGAGTTTCCTTGAATCCAAAAAAAAATGTATGGTATTAAATTCCTAAACTTTAATTTACATCAATTTGCAATAAAATTTACTTTTAATGGTGCATATAATACAATAATTCTTAAGAGTTTGTTCAAAGTAATCTTAAACAAAACAAAATAAATAAATTTCTAGCTAATAGTGCTTTCTTTTTACCATGATGTCAAACATGTTTTTTGTTCCAACCCAAAGTTGCGCTGGAATAAAAACAAAGTAAAAATTGAACATCGCAATCTTCAATCTATAGTAGATGATCTAAAAATTATTTTTGACATCAACACATAAAAGTAATCTAAAAAAAATAAAAATAATTTTATTTAAAGCATTTTTTTAAAAAAAAAGCACTTTTGATGTGTTTCCTAAACACCTTCTAAGTCCTTGTTAGTGACAGATTGTCATTGAAGTGTAAAAAGTTTTATTAGGAAATTGAATATAGTTTAGAATTATCAAAGTCTTGTCGTAACCCAATTTTTGGGTTACTCCCCAAAATAAAATAAAAATGACAAAAAAAAAAGGTTTGGCGTTTTTAGAAAAATCGCGGTAAAATTTTGAATATTTACTAAGCTAAATCATATCTCTTTTGTGCTCAAAAAATGAGAGAAAATACAAATTCAAGGTAAGAATTAAGTTAAAAATCATAATTATATTTTGAATAGGCCAATTTGATTTGATCATGGGCCAATTTAAAGTATAATAATATTTTGGAATTAATTTAGGATCCAATAGAAGGATTTAATTAAGTGCAAGGACTTAGTTATACTTTAAATTGGTCAAATAAATTTTATTTAAGGCTTCATTGATAAAAATGAAATTCTTGAATTTAATTTGGGCTCAATTGAGAAGATTGGAATTTTTGGAGACCCAATTGAATTTTTCCAAGCTAATTGTGCAAAATTAGGGGCCAAATTGAACGAATCGAGAATCTAATGGTCAATTCGGGGTTAAATCGCGCAAATCGGAAACCAGAGACCAAAATAAAAAAGGTGCGCAAAGCTAAGGATGCTCTCGAGATTCTGATGGGGATACAATTGCACAAAATTAAAAGTTTAAAACCAATCAAGGATGCAATTAGAACAATTACAAATTAAAAGACCAAATCACAATTTTCCACCACCAAATTTGCATGTGCTCTGCACTGTTCCGACACCTAAACAGCGCAGAGCATGGCATTGCTACTCGCCAGCCTCTGCAAATTCTTTGCAGAGGCAGAGGCAGTAACCTCATGCAATATGCATGAGAGATACCTCTGCCCCTATAAATAAGGGAGGAGAAATAGAGAAAAGGGGGGAAGAGAAGAGGAACAGGGAGATAAAAAACGAGAAAAAAATACAGAAACCAGAGGAGAAAAACGGGAGGGAAGAGAAGGGAAAAGAAAAAAAAGAAAAGAGATGATAGTTTTACGCAGAGAGGAGAAAAAGAAAACAATAGAGGGAGGAGAGAAGACGAACAAGAAGGAAAAAACCAGAAAAACACAGAAACCAGAGGAGAAAAAAGGAGAGACAGGGGAGAAAACAGGAGAGACAGGGAGGATTGACAGAAAAAATGGGGTAAAAAACTGGGGAAACAGGGGACGAACACAACAAACACATGCAGAGACAAAACTTGCACTGACAGCTGCCCCTTCATCTCACTCGACTAGAAGCAGCCACAGTCACGACAGCAGCCAGCCCTCTCTTCCCCCACACCAGAAGCTCCTCCTTATCAGCGCCAGTAGCTCCCCAGCCATCATCCTTCTTCTCCGGCGACGAGCAACAAATAACAGAGGGCGAACGGCAACAGCCTGACGACTTCCAAAGCCCCTACCGGCCACCACGGGCCACCATTTTCGACGCCACCATGACAGGGAGAACCACCTCGACGTCCTCTACCCGGTGGCAGTGACAAGTGATCCTCTCATGGTGGTCGGTCAACCACCAAATCACTGTTCAGGTGACAGTGCAGTGAATTAATTCACTGCGTGCAAATGTTTTGAGTTTTTTTCTCTTTGTTTGCCCTTTTGGGCTGGCCTCTCTCACCCTAGCCTACTTGGCTGGGCTGGGCTGGGCCCAAGTCCAGCAGGCTTGGCCCCTTGGCCAGCCTCAGCTGGACCGGCCCATTTAGCTGGGTCAGCCCCGACCGTAATTTTTTTAATTTTATTTTTTATTTAAAAAAACAAAAAAATTGCATTAAAAAAATGTGTTGTTTTCGTACATACGATCGGATTCCAAGAATTTTCCATCATATTTTTTGTAAAAAAAATATATGCTGCATCTTTCTCATATTTTAAACAAAAATTGGATATCGTAACCAGTTTATGATTATCCGTTGGAATTTGGCCAAAATATCAAAAATAATTTAATAATTATTTTTTTTTACTACGATGTAAAATTACATTGTCAAGTACACCCGCAGATAAAATTTTTTTTTACTACGATCTAAAATTACTTTGTATAATACATCCGTAGATAAAAAAAAGAATTTAACTAATATGTAAAATTACATTGTAAAGTACATCCAGAGATAAGAAAAAAAAGTTTTTAACTGCGATGTAAAATTACATCGTAAAGTACACCCGCAAACACAAAAAAAATGTTTTTTTTTATACAGTGTAAAAAAATAAATTTAGAAAAAATAATCAAATAACAATGCAGCTTACCTTAGGTAGGGTGCACTTGGGGTGATGTGTCTTCCCCTTGCACAACAAGTCCCCTTACCTAGACTCTCGCAGACCAATAGGTTTCCTAATAATCTTAATACTAGGTGGTGACTTCTAATAATTATAGTCGTAATTTTATGACTATAAAACAACCTCCCATTTCACTGCGCGCTGTTGTCTCCCCCAAATCACGGGGGATGCCGGGGCGCGAAGCGTGTAGAAAAATCGTTGTCGTAACACGTCCCTTTCTTGTTGTTTACGATCCATTCTATGCTGAGAATAGGCTTAATTTCTCATAAACTTATACATAAATTCAATCCATCTTGCCAAGAAAATAAGGGTTGTTAAATTAACAAGTTGGATTTATAAAAAAAATTTGGATAAATGACAAAGATGGTATAAAGCAGGGTTACCAATCTTATTTTCTTTTGGTCAAAATAGCCAAAACATTTCGTACCAGAAAAAAAGAGGATAAAACGATGTTGTTTTTACCTCGATTTAAATTCTAGCCCAATTTTCAGTAAAATACCGGCTTAAACACGTCGGAAGCACGCCGCATGCCCCGTTTCAGCCATGAAAAAAATTAAAAAAAAAAATGAATTAAGTGAATGCCTCGGCACCCCCATTTCCGCAAATCAATTTCACTCAAAATCTCAAATCAAATCCCTAACACTTGGATAAATCTCAATCGATAAATAAGGGTTGCTATATTAAGAACAACTTGGACACAAATTCAATCCATCTTGCCAGGAAAATGAGGGTCTATATTAAGAAGTTGGATTTATCAATTGTTTTGAATACATGACAAAGATGGTATGAATGTATTGAATCCTAATCTGACTTTTGGTACCACACAATGATGGCCGAAGATATATTAAAGTCAAATGATGTAAGAATCATCCGCAGAAAATACAAACAGATATGGTAAGGATTGGCCGGCGCCCCTCATCTCGATCGTCTGGCAACTTGGAGAAATGTCATCTTCCTTGCTCCGCTGCGATACAGGAATTTAAAATTATGCCATCAATTAACTTGGAGAAAATTATGCCATTTTACTTAAAAATATCTTCAATTACCAGCTGTTTATTGAAGCTCATTCCGGACAGAACAGAGTTGAGCAACGGCGTCGCTGATTTTCATGCGCTCTCTTGGCGATTCAACAGAGCATGAGATTCCAATTCGGAATATTGAATTCAAGCACTCAAGAATTCTGCTGCTAAATTCCTGAGCAAGAGTTGGATCTGTAATGTGGTTCACTTGTTCAGGCACAGCTCTCTTTGCGAAGTCATGAAGATTTGAGCCATCTCTGAACATCTCATCAGTGGGCCTCTTTCCTGTGAACATCTCCAGCAAGAGTATGCCATAGCTATACGTGTCACCACAGGCTGACACTTCATTTCCTACGCCATACTCTACAGTTCATGACGAAAACACGCAATTTAGTTTGCTTTTTCAAAACACATATAACAGTAATGCAAGATTGATAATTTTACTACCTGGAGGAGCATAACCTATAGTTCCTCTTACTCCAATGGAAGTAGATTCATTTGGTGGACAGTGAGGGCTTGCTTCAGGAAGAAATTTTGCTAGCCCAAAGTCACCTACATGTCCAGTGAATTCATCGTCGAGAAGAACATTGCTTGGTTTAAGATCACAATGCGCTATTGGGATTTCACAATGATGATGAAGGTACTCCAGTGCACACGCAACATCGATGGCAATGCTGAGTCTCCGGCGAAGATTCAGAATCAGCGGCGCGCCACCTCCTGTAGCAGATGGATGCAGCCAATCGTCTAGACTCCCATTTGCCATGAACTCATAAACTATGGCCTTGAAATCATTACCGTGGTAATCAATACTTGAGCATGCAGTCAAAACCCTGACAAGATTCCGGTGTCTGATGTTTCTCAGCGCTGTACATTCAGCTATGAAACTCCTGGAAGCTCCTTGACGCATGAGATTCAGCACTTTGACAGCAATTAACATTCCATTTTCGTCAAGAATTCCTTTATACACAGACCCAAAGCTACCTGTCCCAACCAAATTCGCTGAAGAGAATCTATCGGTAGCTTTTAAGAGGGTTTGGTAGGACACCTCCATTAGCTCATTACGCTTAGAGCTCGATTTAAACTCTCTTCTTTTCCTTCTTGACGAACTGAGAAATAAACAAGTGACGAAAAGGGCCAGTGCTAGAAGCACGGCAATCGCAATGATTGCCATCTTCAATTTGTGGCTCAGCCTCTTTGGTTGGTGGATATTGCATCTCGGCAGCCCAAAATCATTGTTACCACCACCGCATAGCTGGCTATTTCCTATGACTGAAACTACAGTTGAGTTCTTGAAAATTCCTTCATCTGGTACCATGCCCTCGAAGTTATTGTAAGAGAGATCCAACATCTCTAATGAGTTGAAGCCCTGAAAAAACTCTGGAATTTTCCCTGACAAGTTGTTATGAGAAAAGTCGAACAGTAGAACTCCTCTCAGTGAACTCAATGATGAAGGAATAGACCCATGAAAGAAGTTGGAATTCATATACAAGCCTTGAAGACTTACACAACCCCCAAGACTACTAGGAATCTCACCTGATAACATGTTTAGAGATATATCTAAGATTGATAGATTTATTAACTTTCCAATTTCGATGGGGAGGGAACCCGAAAAATAGTTTTTAGAAAAACAAATATACAGTAATGAGATCCCAAAAAGTCCTGGGGGTATGTCACCACTGAGATTGTTTTCACACAGATTCAACACTAACAATTTCTTGCAGTTCTCTAGACTTGAGGGGATGCTACCTTCAAGACCGTTCTCCCGTAAATGGAGTGCCATTAATTTGGTCAGATTCCCAACAGAGGATGGAATATGCCCTGATAAATTGTTGTAGTAAAGAACCAATCCCTCAAGATTTCGAAGCTCTCCAATGCTAGAAGGTATTATACCTGAGATTTTGTTGTTGCTAACATCAAAAACTCTCAAACTCACCAGCTTGTCTATTCCAGCCGGGATGCTTCCAAAGATGCTGTTTTCTGCTAGGCTGATCACCCCGAGCATGGTTGAGAGATTGCTGATTTGTTTCGGCAACTCCCCACCAAAGTTATTTCGTTCAATAGACAAATACTCTAAAGTGGTGGAATTGGTCAATGAGGAGAGAAAGTTCAAGTCATTAGCCTGTCCACTTCCTAAATGGTTGGAGAAAAGGGTGAAGAAGTTAAGCCTATGCAGCTTTTCTAATGTAGGAACTTCTCCTGTTAGATTATTTAAACTTAGTTGAAGCAATTCAAGATTTGAAGCATTTGATATAGAAACAGGAATGGAACCAATGAACTTGTTAGAGGTGATTGAAAAGAATTCAAGATTGGGCAGAGATATGCCTATATCAGATGGAATATTGCCATGGAAGAGGTTGAATCCTATATCCAAACCCGTCAATAAAGAAAGATTGAAGATTGAGTGTGGAATGACACCTGAAAACATATTATCCATCAGATCTAAAATCCTGAGATTCTTCAATTTTCCTAGAGTACTAGGAACATTCCCAAACAGAATTTTATTTTTTTCTAGCCGAAGGATCTCAAGGGAGGATAGATTCCCTATAGAAGGAGGGATAGTCCCTGTTAGACCATTGTTTAGTAGAGTAAGGTTTTTGAGCTTCGACAAAGAGCCTAGCTCCACAGGAATTTCTCCTGTCAGGTTGTTGTTTCCAATCTTCATTGAAATAAGGTTACAGCAATCAGATATGCTAGGAGGGATTTGACCAGAGATGGAATTATTGTGCAGAGACAATACTTGCAAGCTACGCAAACGGCCAACTTGTGGAGGGATTTCATGAAAGAAGCTATTGTTTTGCAGGTATAGCTCCTTTAAAAAGCTCAGATTGCCAATATGGGGTGATATGGTACCTGAAAGTTTGAGGGACTGCAGGGATAACACTCTGACCCTTTGGTGCCTATGACCACAAGAGACGCCATACCACTGGCAGAAATGGATAGTGCTGTTCCACGAGCTCATGATCCCAAGAGGGTCATCCACTATTCTGTTCTTGAATTGGATTAGGGCTAATAAGTCAGTCTCATTAGAGTAGCTGGAGCAGGTGACTGAGATTAAATATGAAAGCAAAACAATGGCTCGGAAGCAAAAGGCTGAACGAAACATGGTGGAATGATCAGGTTGAGGTGCTCAGATGATTCTTACAATTGAAGAAAGATGAGAACTGCGTGCAGATTCATCTGGACATGAGCACAAGTTCTACAGAGAGTAGCTATATATTAGATTAAGAGGTGAAGATTCAATGTTCGAGCATGCATGATTTCTAATATTATATATTGTATATGTTGAATTTGTCAAATCTATTCTTTCAAAAGTATAACCAACTGATTAGTCTATTTCAATTCTCCCTTTCCCTGATTACATTGCATTATTATGTAAAAATAGTATAATTGTCAATTTTTTGAACTTTTTAAGCTATATAATAGATTAAGAATTGAAGATGCAATGTTCGACCATGACTTTTCCCAACGGATTACTAAAAACAGACTCAAAGTATGTGCAAATTGTCCAGCAAGTGGATCAAAACTAGTGTTGACTTCCATGTATTTAACAAATATATAGTTGACAGTTGAATAATACCATCTCATCTGGATAATAACACCACCATCGCTTGTTTATGAAGGGCAAGATAAACAAAAGGTTTTTCCAACATGGACTTCACAGTTGTATCGATCAAAATAAGTAGGTTGACAATACTGGATTTGGACACCACATTTTGCCTCTTTGCACTGCAAGAGACGAGATTTTGGCCAGCAAAAACTCCATAACCACTAGTTGACTTGCAATCATTCAAGTTTTCAACCCAATCAGAATCACAAAAGACCACTATATTAAATCCCACTAAATAAGGATCACAACTTGTAAGCCTTAGTGGTCGTTTGGTGTTGTGGTTGTGGGTGAGGTTTGAGGAAAATCAGTTATTTTTATATTTTTTAATTTTTCAACCACAACTGCAGTTGATATGAGACCCACACAAAAATGTTTTCGGACCATGGTTTGCAAAAAGCGAAACCAAGTTGTTTTTGAATCTCTTTGAAGAAACCTCACCACCCAATCAAAGTATGTTCTTCTTTCTGTCAACTGTTAGGTTATTTTTTAGTGGTTTGAATCTCTTTGAGCTTATGCTGTCTTCTTTTCGTTTTGTTCTCTCTACTGTTAGGTTATTTTTTAGTATAGTGTAATACTCGTGTCTTCAGAAAGTGGGGACTTCGCTCTCTCTTCTATATCTTGAATTGCTAGACAAGAACAACAGAACCTTCAATCTGTAATCAATTCATGGTTCTTGTTCTTCATTCTGTTTTCTAAATATCGAAGTTCAATGAAAAAGAAAGTTACCAAAAACAACATGATATTAGTAGCCATTTGTTTTTGTTGAAGCTTTTTTTCAAGCCATTGGATCTATGTTCTTAACTGTTTCATTGTGAACGATGTTTGAGAGTGTGGTTGAAATTTATTTTAAAAATATTTTTCATTCAGAAATGTATAAAATGATGTTTTTTTTTTATTTAAAAAAAAATTATTTTTGACATCAACACATGAAAATGATCTAAAAAAACACTAAAAATATTTAATTTAAAATATAAAATTGATTGATTATTTTCAAAAACGTTTTTAAAACAGAATGCAGAGCTAAAAAGAAATGAATAAAAATTATAGAGAAGAAATGACTTTGAAAAAAAAATAAAAGAATCATTTATGCAAACAAAAAGATATTCTTGGAGAGCAAATAACAAACACGATTTAATGTTATTTAATATGATTATTCGTAGACTAATGGCATAAATTTTATAGGAAATGTTTTTATTTCTTCCCTCTACTATATATTATTATTTCCAGCAAAGATATTGCATTTTAGAGAAAACAACACCTAACGTTTAATTTTTTGAAAAAAAACTACTAGATGCACTCCAAAGTTTTGTTCTGCATTATCTTGAGGGGTGCCACTATTATGTCTTATCAATATAATTCAAAGTTATTTTTAAAAAAACTATTATATAAGGTTAGCGTGAGTCGAGGTGAGGAAACAACGTCGTATTTGGATTTTTCTCCTCTCTCGAATCTTAATGTAAACCCAGCCTCTAAGTTTCGTGGGTAAAGTAGGTTCCCGTGTCTGCGTTGTTGACTATAATGCTTTGCATGGGTCCGTCTTCGCCCACCATCTTCTTCTTTCTCCAAGCTGGTGATTCATTCACGTCAACCAGAGCAATGAAAGCTCGCAGCTATGGAAGACAAACCCACTCACTCTCCATCATAAACAAGTGGCGAATTGGAGCATGATTTTCCTACATCTATTGTTCATTTACAAGGTCTCACTTCACTTCTATTTCACTTGCAACTTTATTTAATTAAATATAAAAGTTGAGTGAGTATTTGATTTTATTATTAAACTTGATTCAATCTAAAATGTTTTGACCTGATTTTTTAATTAATTTGAGTTTAACTCAATCAACTTGGAGGATCTAACCTCAAGGGGTTGGCCTAGCGGTAGGAGGCCTGGGACGGGGGAGTTTGCTCCTTCCTCGTTCCCAGGTTCGAGTTCCGCCTGGTGCAAACAATTTCTTGGGGTCATCGGACTTGGGCGAAGTCCTTGACTTAACCGTGGTGAATTTGTGGGAAACTCCTTGCCGAGGGCATGTGCACCCCCGGGATTAGTCAGGCCCAGTGGCCTGGATACCCGGTGCTAATTAAAAAAAAAAAAAAAACTTGGAGGATCTAGAAATAACTGAACAATAAGTAAAGAGCATGTTTTAACTTATAAAATAAAATGAAATGAAATTCAAGATGATATTTTTTTCAAACATTTAGATCTTGATATATTAGATCATTAATATTTCATATCTTAACTTATAAATTCATGATTATACTTCAGTGAATTTAATAACTTTATTTTTTAAAACAATTATTATTCTTAATTATATAATAATAAAAATAGATACGAATACAAATCATTGAGACATTTGTTTGAACCTATAATATTCTCTTATAAAATAAAGTGAAATAATTTATGAAATTAAATTAAAAATAAAGTGCATATTAATAAAAAAAATTAAACAAAAAAAATAAAATAATGAAAGAAATAAAGGGGGAAATGCTTTATAAAAACTCACCTTCATTACTCTTCATAATAATAATAAAGGTGATTTTTCACACTAACTTCTTATATATATATATATATGGAATCAAGGAAAAAGAGGATCAAATTTGAAACCTCATCGCTGTTGTCTATATTAGAGGTATAGTTGAAATTGTTTTTAAAAATGTTTTTTGTCTAAAAATATTTTAAAATTATTATTTTTATTTATTAAATATATATTTTTAATATTAACACATTAAAATATCTAAAAATATTATTTTTTAATTTAAAATAATAAATATTTTTGAAAAAAAATAACTTTTTTCAAAAATACAGTGCAAAAAACACATGGTCAAAGGTGCTAACTTTTCAATTCTCTAGTCTACTCATGTCTTGTAAAAATAAAGTAGTCGGTGGACGGAGATATTTTTTTTATACACGCCCACATTATCCTGACACTACGCTCGTTTTTAGTGAAATTTCCAGGATGGTGATTGTACTCTACACTAGTCATATTTTATTATATCTATATATTAGTATATAGGTAAAGTAGATAAGTTATTTAAACAGTATTTTGCATTGTTAATTAAGACTCAGATACACCGTGGATTGAAGTAGTAAAATTACATAATAAATAAATATTATTTGTATACTAGAACAACAATGAAGTGATTTTGGCCGAGTAGTTAAGACGTGCGCTGCTAGGTCTCCACGAGAGTTTGAATCTCTCGAGGCATAAAAATAAAATGATTGACTAATATAAGTATTATTTATATAATATAATTGCACAATGAAGTCTTTTGGCCAAGTGGTTAAGGCATGCGACTTTCCTTGCAGCAAGAGTTTGAATCTCTCAGGCTATAAAATTGCACTTATAAACAGTGCTTTCTCTTTTTTTTTAACCAGACTTCCTTTTTTGTTTGTTTTTTAACCAAGGTGTTCGGGCCAGATTACATGCACCACGATTAATCTCTGGACCCACCTTTTTTTACATTTTTTTTCCTGTTTTTTTCCACATATGCATTTTTTTTGGTTTTTTTTTTATAACCAGAGTGTCCAGGCCAACTTACGCGTACCATGATTTTTTTCCCACGTATAATTTTTTTTTATCTTCGGAGCCACTTTTTTTACATTTTTTTCATGTTTTTTTTTTCATTTATACATTTCTTTTGGTTTTTTATTATAACAACGGTGTCCAGGTCAGTTTACACGCACCACGATTTTTTTTCCCACGTATATATTTTTTAAAATAACCAAGCCGTCCAGAATAGCTTACGCGCGCCACGAATAATCTCTGGACCCACTTTTTTAACATTTTTTTATTAAAGTTTTTTTATTTAATGTTTAAATTTTAATTTATGTTGGTGATCATTTGAAAATTGATATTTATTATATTTTTTCACTTTGTTTTTTTATTTTTTTATTAATATTATTCGGTGTTGAAATTTATAATTATTAAAGATAAGACATTCAAAATAAGGATTGTTTGTATGTTTTTTTTTCTTATAAATATGTTAGACTAATTATATGTTTTGATATTTATTTAATATGAGCACCTTAATATATATATATATATATATATGACTTAGGTTTTTTTGTAAAAAATAATTAATATCAGTATTCTGAAATACTTTTAATATAATAATATGAGGAATAAATCTTATAAAATAAAAATATATATATTTTAATTTCTTTTTCTAACAATAATTATGGTGTCATCTATAGTATGAGCAATAATAATTAGAATATGAATTATTTATAATAAGATTTATATTGACAGCTATAATAATAGTGACAATTTAACAATCATGATAATAACAGTGACAATAATAATCGAATAATTCATCAATTGATATTATTTTTCTTAAAGGTTGATTTCTACGGCTTTTTTATGTATACTATTTCATATCAAATATTATATAAACAAAAAATATATCAAGTGACACATAGACGAAATAGATGGATAAATTGGAGCAAATTATCTACAATAAAAAAAATATATGAGTCACTTGTCATCACTTCGCCGTAGCCATAAACAAATTTTTTAACATGTAAAAAAGTATTAATGGTCTTAGATTTTTTTTATAATGCTATATATCCTAGCAAAATATAGCCTACAAAACTTTCGGTTCTTACTATAGGAAAATTATTTACAATAATAATTATTATTATTGTATATTAGGTTTTTATATATTCATTTTAGTATGCAAAATGCGTTTAAAATAATGATGGCAATTATTTTGAAGAATTTTTCTCATAAAAATAATTATATATTTTGGAATTGTTTTAATATTAACACATTAAAATATATATGAAAAAAATAAAGTAAGATTTTTTTTAAAACAAATTCAAAGTAATTTACTTTTAGTATTCTGGAATACTTCAAATATAATAATATGAAGAATAAAAAAAGAATTTCTTTTTATAACGATAATGATAGTGGCAACGATAATATTGAAAAAAAACTTCATAAATACAGGTGTTTAACATAAAGCTTCCTAAATACAGGTGTTTGTCCAACACACCTTTAAGCCAAAAAGTGTTTAACAAAAAGAATAGACAAACAAATAATTTCTTAATGTCTGACCCGAACTTGATTGTGTTGACCTGATCAAGTTAACTCGATTGAGTTGTCCTGACTAGTTTAACCCAAAAAAAACAAACCCAAACAACAAAACATAACAAAAATGGATTAAGCATAAGAAACATATAAAAAGTAAAAAAAAAAAAATGGATTATGCACTACAATGTTGAAGAGCATAACGAACATTAAAGTGATTTCCCAACAAAATGAAAACTTATCTAAAACAAATTTCAAACACTAAGTAACAAGGTTTTGTGTGCAAATTATTGTAGATCAATTGTCAAGTGGTAGTTTGCCTCAATTATCACTAAAAACACATGAATTTGTTTATAATAGGTTAGGATTCAAAACTGAAACTGAAAGATTAAATCCACACAAAAAATGTTATAAACTGGGAGAAATCCTAGATTATTTACTAATAATGATATATAAATTGGGAGAAATCAAAATTAAATCAAAATAAGCTTGGAAACTTCATTGGATGAACATAAAGAACACAAACAATAATTGCCCAAAAATACACCATATATGCTACCAAACCTAGAAAATGCCTCTTAGGCCACCAAGCTAGACATTTTGCTCAACATACCTAATTATTACTTACAAACATAATTGAGACAAAATAGACTAAAAAACCATTGAGCATTAACAACATGCTTTAATCATCATTCCTAAACTTACCAACCCAAAACACAAAGTAGGTTCAAGCAAACTAAGTTTAAAAATCTACAATTTGAAATTATATAAGGCTAAACCACAACTCAAAAGCTTGACACCATGCATTAACAAAACATGAAAAACATCAATAACTTGTTGCCATATTTGGAAAATTATAAATTAAAAAAACATGTGAACATAACATACTAAAACAAATATTAACATTTCAAACAGCTCAAACAATGCAACTAAATGAAAGAAAACAATTCAGTAGGCCTATAATGCAGTAGGCCTATGCACTTCACTTTTCAAGTTGCATGTATATACCTTTAAAATTTAAAATATTCAAACAAGGATTGATTTCTAATATTGTCTTTCTTTTTTCTTATCCTAAAACCCAACACAACAAACTTAGACCTTGCAATCATGAGTTGAAGTGATTTTCTTACAGACTTAACTAAAGTTTCTCTCCTCTGATTCCTTCCCCTTTTATAGGTTAATCCATGTCCTTCTAGATGAGTTTGAAAAGGTGTAATAAACCAAAACTAAGCTAGTTTTACCATAGAATCAATAGTTTTAGATTCAGGTGGTTCTGTAACAAACTTATAGGTCAAATTTTTTTCTAAAATGATCTTATTTTTCTAGACGACTGGCCTACAAGTTTTCTAGATGACTAGCCTATAAGTGAAAAATTAAAAGATTTTTACAAATATCCTATTTTTCTAAAGCGGTTAGCCGATTAAAAAAATGTTTTGTAAATTTGGTTATTTAGAGAAGTGAAGTTCCTAATGGCTTACAAATTACTTTCCTAACTGTATAATTTGGCAAGATACAACCTAATTGCTTGGTTAAATCTAAAACTTCTTGATTGCAAGGTCGACGATGAAATTTTTTAATGGCATGGTTAAACTTTTTTGCTTGATTATGATGATAAAACTTATATTTTCAAATGACAAGGTAAAATTTATGATGACAAGTTTGAATATATAGCATGCACACATTATCATATGAAATATAAATAACATGTGTGTGTGTGTGTGTGTGTGTGTGTGTATTTACATGTGTGTGTATGTGTGTATATACAAATAAAATAAAGAAAATATATTTTTAAGAGATTGATTAACACAACCTATTATGGGTGAATAAATGAAAACAAAATTTTTAAAAGGATGAATTTAGAAATGTTCATGGGTGAATTAATAACTTTTTTAGAATTAACTAGTCAAAACGAAACACATATTATAAAAAGGTAAGTTTACTTTAAGATTATCTGTGAGAAATAAAACTAAAAATTTCTATTGTTTTGAAATTACAAAGCAATTGATGTTACCTACACATAATAATGGATACTAGGGATCAATTTTGTAGTGTGGTTAGGTGTGATACATTTTATTCTAATTACATATTTGAAAGTATTTAGGTAATTAACATACATTATAGTTTTGTATAAGTTTTACTAAAAAACTCTTTTGAAATTTTAAGTACAAAATAAAAAATTATAATTTATAGCTTTTATTAAATCTATTTTTTTCAAACCATAACCATAATGTTAAACACATAAGTGTCTAATTAGGAGGGTACTTAAGGTTACTTTTTAAAAGTGTCTTTCATTTAAAAAATGCATCAAAATGATGTTTTCTTATTTTTTAAAAATTATTTTTGACTTCAACACATCAAAATAATCTAAAAACACCAAAAATATTTAATTTAAAGTAAAAAAAATCAAATTTTTCAAAAACGATTTTGAAACGCAATATCAAACATCTCTTAAAACCAACTACTAGCTATTAATATATATTACTCAATAAACTATTTAAATGGATGATGAGGGGTAAGCAACTTGAAAAATAATAAAGTCATAATGAAACCTGATCTAAGGCTAAGCAACTTGTTAGAAAACAATAATTTTAGTAAGAAAAGAAGAAGAAGAGTCTCTCTTTTTTTCTTAAACACATAAGTGTCTAATTAGGAGGGTACTTAAGGTTACTTTTAAAAGTGTCTTTCATTTAAAAATACATCAAAATGATGTTTTCTTATTTTTTAAAAATTATTTTTGACTTCAACACATCAAAATAATCTAAAAACACCAAAAATATTTAATTTAAAGTAAAAAAAATCAAATTTTTCAAAAACGATTTTGAAACGCAATATCAAACATCTCTTAAAACCAACTACTAGCTATTAATATATATTAATCAATAAACTATTTAAATGGATGATGAGGGGTAAGCAACTTGAAAAATAATAAAGTCATAATGAAACCTGATCTATGGCTAAGCAACTTGTTAGAAAACAATAATTTTAGTAAGAAAAGAAGAAGAAGAAGAGTCTCTTTTTTTTCTTCATTAATCTTCATTAAGAATAATTTATAGGAAGACTTGAGAGCCTAACTTAGCATATGTACCAAAATAGATGTCCAACTTAATAAGCTAAGTTCAACAAGTCAACCAATTTAATTTTTAACGATATATGGTATTAAGTCCTCAAAGGGCGTGGTATGGTAGCAAAAAATTACATAATACCGACAACCACTTAACGATGGGGTGATAGTAGACCAGACATCAGAATGAATTAACTCTAGAGGAAATTTTGATTCTCTTGACGAATCTGAAAAAGGTAATTGTTTGGATTTGCCCAATTGACAAGACACGCAACTACCCTGTGTTTTTATGGAATTAGTAACTGGAAGAGAAAAATTGGAAAGAACAAGACTTAATGTTTTGGCCGAAGGATGTCCTTGACGACAATGCCAAATGGAAGTAGAAGCTTTGACCCCGACAGTCATAGTAAGAGCTTGAAATTTTGAAGAAAAAAGTTGACGAAGATTGATTGGGTACAATCCATTTTCACTTGGCCCCGTCAGAAGCGTGTCCCCCGTCAACATATCCTTCATAGAAAAATGAGTTCCAGTAAGTTCAAAGAGAACATTATTGTCTTTGCAAAATTTATTAATGGAAAGAAGTTTAGCCGAACCTTGTGGACAACAAACAACATCTTTCAACATAAGAACCGAAGAATGAGTTTGAATGGCAGCAGTACTAGTATGTGATATGTTCAAACCTGCCCCATTACCTACACCCACAGAGTCATCACCCTCATAAGGCTGTGAGTTTTCGAGATTGGCAATATCAGAGGTGACATGAATATTGGTTCCACTGTCAGCATACCATTGATTTTGGTTGAGATAGGTTGTATTAGCCTCAATAACCATGGCAACTAATTATGTTGGTGGGTTTTATCCCTGGTAGGAGTAATTCATCCTATTAAAGCAATCCAGTGCTTGATGACCATCACGTCTGCAGATTTGACATGGAGATCGAGAGCGATTTGTATTATTGGATGAAACGGGTGTAGATGAGGAAGGTAAGTGAGGCAAAGGCTGCCTAAATTGAGAAAGAGCAGGACTGGAGCTTTTTGTAACGCCAGAAAACCGAGGCTTGTTTTGACAATAGCCTGTTTTGGGAGCAGATTTATGCGAATAGAAGGCATAAGAACCTGTCTCTTGTTGAGTGTTGTGGCTGTGAAATTTCTGCATGAGATCGAAGTTCAACGAGTTTCGCATGGAAATCCCGAGAAAGACATGGATTTTTCCTTAGCCATTAGCATATATGTCGTTACAAAGGAATGAAAGGATGAATTGAGTCCATTGAGGACAGAAAGAATCAAATCCGAGTCCTCAATTGGTTTTCCCACAGCAGACAATTCGTTTGCAAGAGCTTTGACAGCATCCAAAAATTCTTGGCACTGCATAGAACCTTGTTGTAAGGATTGCATCTTTCTTTTGTTGAGGGAGATACGTGAAGTAGAGGGTGCAACAAACCTTGCACCAAGGGCTTGCCAAGCAAGCCGAGAGGTCTCAAGATCGTAGATAGTGGAGACCATCGCAGGAGACAGTGAAGAAATAATCTAGCCAAGAACAGTTTGATCTTTATATTGACAAACCATATAACTAGGATTAACAATTCCTTGGTTTTTATGTTCAGTGCTGGTAAATTTAGGAGGACTTGTTTCAGAACCATCAACTATGCCCATGAGACCATAGCTGCGAAATAAAGGGAGTAGTTGAGCACTCCATGAAAGAAAATTTGTACCATCAAGTTTAATAGCAATAACTTGAGCTGGAAGATGAAATGCAGCAGAAGAAGAAGAACCTGTAGTGGTAGTCATTGGATCAATGGAAGCGTGAGCTGTAGTGTGCTACGATACCATGAAAATTTTGAATACTTCTAGTATTAATTAACCGGGAGATATCTGCCTTTGTTGTGCTTTATATAGATACATTGTTTTACATGAGTAATTAGACTATGAGACTAAGTGTTACAATTGATAATGGTTATCCTTTAAACAACCTTACGTAGCTGATAAGTCCGGGGAGAGTTTGAGTTGCGGTGGGAAACTATTGCAGCAGGGGTCTTCATTTATTAATCTTCGATGCTTGAAGACTTCTTCAACAGCAAGGACTCTGTCTTTATCCTTAACATCATCTTTCTTGCTCAGCTGCGATACAAGAAATTAAAATTATTCCATCAATTAACTTGGAGAAAATTATGCCATTTTACTTGAAAATATCTTCAATTACCAGCTGTTGATTGATGCTCATTCCGGACAGAATGGAGTTGAGCAATGGCGTCGCTGATTTTCATGCGCTCTCTTGGCGATTCAACAGAGCATGAGATTCCAATTCAGAATATTGAATTCAAGCACTCAAGAATTGTGCTGCTAAATTCCTGAGCAAGAGTTGGATCTGTAATGTGGTTCACTTGTTCAGGCACAACTCTCTTTGCGAAGTCATGAAGATTTTGATTAGCCTTGCTGCTTTTGGGTGGTAGAATTTGGGTTTATTTTGTACACTTTGATGATGAGACTGATTGCGGTGACGGAATCCAAACAAATTGTTGTGCATCTTGGCAAACAAATGGGTCAAGATGAAGAAAAACAACGTTTGAGAATTCTAGGAACATTGACTATCATAACCAGGGGTGAGCAAAAAAACTGAACAACCGATTAAACCAAGAAAACCGAGAAGAAAAAAACCGAACAAACCGAACCGAAAAAAAAAACCGATTGAACCGAGTACAAAATTTTGAAAAAAAATCCGGTTCGGTTTGGTTTCGGTTCTGTACGGACAGAACCGGTTTACCGAACCGAACCGGTTCGGTTCGATTGCCAATGTAAGTAGTATAAATAGAAAGTGAAAAAACCCTAATCTACTCTACTTCGTCTGCCTCTCGCCTCTCGCCTCCCTTCCTCTCCTCTCCTCTGCATCTAAATTCTTAAGCGGTTAAGCCTCTCGCCTCCCCTCCTCTCCTCTGCATCTAAGTTCGTCTGCCTCTCGCTCGCCTCCTCTGCAAAAGCCAAAAGTAATCTCCTTCCCTCTCGCCTCCCCCCTCCTACTGCAAGACTGCACAGTGCACCCTACAGTACAATCACCTCCCTCTGCAACTAAAATCACCCTCTCGGCAAGGTTCATCGTCCCCATCCGACTCGGGTGCAGCTTACAAAAGGTAATTAAAACTAACCTCTGTTTTATTTCTTGTCATCTATGCTTCCTTCTGCCGTAGCCATGTGTGATTGGTTTAATTAGTAACTGTTCCAGTACATTTTCTTTAATTTCTTGTTTTTTTCTTTTCTTTCCTGGATAGTTTTTAGTAATTTGTTCTTGAACATAAAAGAGATGGAATCTATATAATGTCTGAAATCCCAATGTCCAAATGGTGAAAAGTAATGGCGGGACTCTAGAAGGGAGAAATAGTTTCAGAAGGCTTTCTAATAATCTTGTTTTTTGGAATCATTTTCTCCGCTTCCTGGATGATTGTATAATTTGTACTTCGATTTAACTAGATTGTATTGCATCCATTCTGCTAGCGTTGTGCTGAACTCGATCGAGAGCAGTATAATAATCTATAGATTAGGTTCAAGATTTTGTCGATGTTAACTGGAATAATAGTCAGTTGGTTAATGTTAACTGTATATTAGCTTAATAGCTTGCATGCTTTTTCTTTACAGAATATATGAATATATGCAGTTGGGATAATAGTCGATGTTAACTGGGATAATAGTCAGTTGGTTAGTAAATACCGTATATTAGCTTGCATGCTTTTTCTTTACAGA
The DNA here is from genome assembly GCA_029204005.1 of Salix udensis. NCBI lineage: Eukaryota > Viridiplantae > Streptophyta > Magnoliopsida > Malpighiales > Salicaceae > Salix > Salix udensis. The sequence goes on along the minus strand of CM055029.1, from coordinate 7,006,549 downwards.
ATATATGAATATATGCTTGCTGCCATGAAGACATTATATAGTCAGTTGGTTAGTGTATACTGTATATTAGCTTGCTGCCATGAAGACTTCACCATTTTATATTGCACCATGATTAACATGTTTATATGATTAACATGTTTAAAATATTATGAATATATGCAGCAAATATATTGTGAATTATAAAAATATATATTAACATGTTTTGATCTTTTTCATTTGGTAATTACAGATGGAGAACCGTCAAAACCAAAATGTTTCATCCACCGATACTACCCCCACATCAACGTTTAATGCCCTCAGTTCAAACACCCAACCTACATCAACCACTGCAAGATCTATCCCAAATGATAAAGGTACATAACATGAAGCCCTTACATTAAGAAAAAGAAAGGTTGATGATAGGAAAAAGTCACAAATTTGGGATCATTTTACAAGACTTGATGGTGACCCTAAAAGTCCTAAAGCTGAGTGTAATTATTGTAAAAAGACTTATGCATGTCATACTGTTCTGAATGGAACTAGTAATATGTGGAGTCATTTGAAAGTGTGCAAAAAATTCTCTTTTATGGTTGATAAGAAGCAAAAACTTTTGGTATTAGAACCTAAGAAAGAGAGTGATGAATCGGAAGACAAAAATATGGGCACTCTAAAGGCAATAGCTTATAGTTATGAAGAAAGTAGACTAGCATTATCAAAAATGATTGTAATTGATGAGCTGCCTTTTAATTTTGTGGAGGGTAGGGGATTTAGATTATTTTTGAGGACAATACAACCTAGATTTGATAGTCCTTCTCGTTTTACTGTTGTGAAAGATTGTTTGAAAATTTATGTTGACGAGAAGGAAAAATTGAAGATAGCACTTAGGGGTCAACGATTATGTTTGACAACAGACACATGGACATCAATCCAAAACATTAATTATATGTCTTTAACGGCTCATTGGATTGATAGTGAGTGGAAATTGCATAAAAGAATTCTCAATTTCTGTCAAGTTTCAAATCATACGGGTGAGATAATTGGTCAAGTGATTGAGAATTGTTTGTTGGAGTGGGGTATTGATAAACTTTTAACTGTTACAGTGGACAATGCAAGCTCTAATAATGTGACTATTTCATATTTGAAGAATGTGATGATAGATTGGTCATCTAATATATTGTTAAATGATCATTTGCATGTAAGATGTTGTGCACATATTGTAAACCTTATTGTGAGTGATGGTTTGAAAGAGATTAATGCTTCAGTTGTTAAGATTAGAAATGCAGTAAGGTTTGTGAGATCTTCACCTGTGAGGCTGCTTGTATTTAAAAAGTGTGCAGAAAAATTGCATATAGAGTGTAAGAAGTTATTATGTTTGGATGTTGCAACTCGATGGAATTCAACTTATCTTATGTTGGATGCTGCTGAAAGATTTGAAAAGGTGTTTGTGAGGTTAGGTGAGAGTGACACTAGGTATATGGGTTATTTTTTAGAGATTGATCAAAAAGGGAATTAAAAAAATATAGGGCCACCTGGTTCGGAGGATTAGGAAAATGGTAGAATTTTGGTCAAGTTTTTAAAGATCTTTTACACAGTTACATTAAAGTTTTCTGGCTCATTACATGTGACATCAAATTCTTTCTTCAATGAATTGGTTTACATGCATACAAACTTGTTGAAACTGTGTAAAAGTAGAGATGATGCTTTATGTGGAATGATGATGAAAATGATGTTGAAGTTTGAGAAGTATTGGGGTTATGATGCAAATCAGAATTTCATATTGTATGTGGCTAATGTTTTAGATCCACGTTTTAAGTTGAAATATGTTAAATTTTGTTTTGGTGAGTTGCATGATTATCACAAAGCACAAGATTTAACAACAAAGGTGAAAGATCATTTAGTAAGACTATATGAGTTTTATCTAAGAGCTAATGAAGTGGAGGGTGATAATAGACATATTCTTGATGTTAATGATATGGATTGCAATGAAATTGAGGCTGGTGATAATACTTTTGCACGATTCAAAAGACATTTACAAGAGGAAGATAGTGTAGAAAATAAAAATGAAGTTGAGAGGTATTTGAATGATGGTTGTGAGGATCTTGATGATGATAAATTAGATATTTTAGGTTGGTGGAAGGTTAATGCTTCGAAATATAAAATACTTTCGAAGGTTGCACAACATGTTTTAGCTATTCCTATATCCACAGTAGCTTCTGAATCAGCTTTTAGCACAGGCGGTCGTATACTCGACCAATTTCGAAGTTCTTTATCTCCAGCAATTGTTCAAGCACTTGTTTGTTGTCAAAATTGGTTGCAATATGGATCAATCCCGATCGACACTACAACATCGATGAATGATTATGAAATATATGAAAATCTTGAATCAGGTTACTTTTCTTATACACTTGTCTTTTTTATTTTATTATTTATTAATCAACTTATTTTCAATATAACATTTCTATTTTTTTTTTTGTAGAATTTGGTGGACAACTAAATCTAGCAACGGATGATAATTAATTCAAACCAGATGTACTTCTTGATGTTTTTTATGTTATTGTTTCTATTTCTTTATTTTGAAGCCCTTTGAAGGCATTTCTTGTAATTTAAATTTAAATTTGTTCACTTGGTTAGTTTTAATTATTTCGTCACATGCTAAATTAAACAAAATAAAAGTATTAGAAAGGTTAAAAAAAATTAATAAACATTATATTAACAATTTAATACATTAATATTTTTTAGTAGTTGCCAAAAATTAAAAATATTTTGGGTTTATATAAGAAAATCAGTTTTTTTTTTCAATTTAATACATTAATGATTGTAAGCCCAACAGAAAGCCCAACAGAAAGCCCATAACCCAATTTCGGTTTTTTTCAATTTTTTCAGCAAAAAAACCGAACCAAACCGAACCGAAAGTGGTCGGTTTTTGACCGGTTCGGTTCGGTTTCGGTTTGATTTTTTTTTTAAAAAAAAATTTGGTTTGGTTACTTTTTTTGATAAAAACCGAACCGAACCGAAAATGCTCACCCCTAATCATAACCCATTTATGGGATATTCACCAAAATCTATCCAAAATAAAACAAAAATAAAATAAAAGGGGTAGCGTTGGTAGAAAGACTCAAGGTGGAAAATTTAGACATTTTTTAGAGCCCGATCGTACGTCTTTTGTGTCCAAAAAGAAGGAAAATGCAGATTGAATGCTAAAATAATTTATTATTGGATAAATATGCATAATAATTAAGTTGAAAGGTATAATTATTATTTTCATAGGCCAATTTTATTTAATCATGGGTCAATTTAAAGTATAATTATTTTAGGAATTAATTTATGGTCTAATTCAAGGATTTAATTAAGTGCAATGATATAATTATACTTTAAATTGGTCTAATTAATTTTATTAAGGGCTTAATCAATGAAAAATCAAGTTCTTGAGCTTCATCCAGGTTCAATTGAGAAGATTAAAATTGTAGAGACCGAATTGAATTTTTCCAAGCCAATTGTGCGAATTTAGGGGACAAATTGAGAGTTTAATAGTCAATTAAGGGTTAAGTCGCATAAATATGAAACGAAGGACAAAAATAAAAAAGGTGCACAAAGTTAAGGTTGTTGTTGAAATTCTGATGGGGATACAATTACACAAAATTAAAAGTTTAAAGCCAATTAAGGGTGCAATTAGAACAATTACAAATTGAGGGACCAAAGTGTATTTGCACCTTGTCTGAAATCCTCCAAATCCTACAGACGTGACTAAACTATCCAATCACCTTGACAGTGCAAGCACACTACTGCATGTGACTAGGAGGCAACCCATGCAATGGGCAACCGAAGGGTTGCCTCCTTCGCCTATAAATAGCATGCACAAACGATAACACAGGAGGAGCAAATTTACAGAACACGAGGGAGATTAGCACAATATAAAATTGCACCAAAACCACTGTAAGTCTCCCACAATCAGCATAACCTTCTCCATTTTTCCTCTTCCTCGACACCGACAAAACCACGTTGGTAGCCCTCTCTGTCCCACATTCCAGCAGCAGCTCTCTCCCTTTAAAAACCCAATGGAAGTCGACTCTCTCTCTCCTCCAACAACACTTCCTGGCGAACACCAGTAGTCTTCCCTCCAGCATTGTCACCCTCTCCTATTCACCAACAGCACTTGCACCAGTACAGTCTTCTTCTCCAACGCCAGCAATGCAACAACAACCCCTTCTTAAAAACCAGTAGTCACCTTTGTCACTCCTCCCATCCACCACAAGCAACCAATTCTAATGCCACCATCACAGGAAGAGCCACCTCAGTCTCCTCTACCCGGATGAAGTGGCAAGTAAACCTCTCGTCGCCCTCGACCGACCACCCTGTTACTGTTCACATAACACGTGAACAATGCACCAATTTTGTTTTTCGATTTTGATTTTTTTGGGTTGGACCAAAAAAGGTCCAACCTACTTGGTCGAGTAGGGTCTAACACAAGTGTTAGCCCATTTAGTTGGGTCAGGCCTAGTTCGATATTTTTATTTTTATTAAAAATAATATAAAAAATCGCATTACAAAAAACAAAAAAAAATATGTTGTTTTCGTGCATACGACTGAATTCCAATATTTTTTCAAGCATATTTTTCTTAAAAAAGTAGCTTATTTCTCATGTTTTGTAACAAAGATTGAATATCATAACCAATTTACGATTACCCATTAGAACTTTTCCAAAATATAAAAAAAATAAAAATTATTTTGTTTTAACTATCACGATATTAAATTACATTGTAAAGTACACTCGTAGATAGTATAAAGGTTTTTTTTAAGAAAAAATGCGGTGTAAAAATTTTCAACCATTAGAATGGTCAGGTTTTTGACTCCCAATGAGGTAGAGACTCCCATGAACAGAGATATACTTCAAGCTAGAGATGGCAGGGCGCGAAGTACGAAAAAAACATTGTTACATCATTGATGTTGGATTTTTTAGTGTTAGGAATTCAACAACCGAATTGGGGGTTTGGTTGTGGACCCAAAAAATCAACGAGAATGGTTTGGTGCATTGCCTTGGTAGGGAGGTAGTATGGGGTTTGTTTTGTACCTTGGATGATGGATTATACAAGGTATATGAGTATATAGTAGCCTTTGTTTGTAAAGCATTTCAGGAATTTTGATGGCTGAAACATGTGAAAAAGGTTACATATGGAACAATTAGGTGAGTTTGATGGATTTATAAGGACTCATTTAAATTCTCAATGCAGGTTCTATATGGTTGTATTTTGAAATATGTGGAGGGGATGTTTAACATTTTTGTGATAGAGGCTTGTGAGTGGAGTGTTTGGCATGCAGGATTACCAAAAAATAGGAATTGTGTTGTGTGTGACTTGGGAGTTTGTGGTAGTGTTGCACAATAAAAGAACATATCACAACCTTGGCGGTTTAAAAGCAAGTTGAAGATGTGAGTGTCAGTTGGACATGATAGGATCAATAAACTAGATTCTGGAGGAATGGGGGCTGAACCAAGAGGCTCAAATGTGCAAGGGGTACATATACGTGACAATGGACAGACTTGGCATGAGGATACTATAGGCTTATTTCAATGAGGAGGTCAATTTCTTTTGGTATGAGAGGTTTATAACAATGTTGAATAAGCCATATATAAGCTAATGAGAGATGTTGTGTCAAAGACATAATAGGTAGTGATGGTCGTCAGGCAATCTCACTCCACAACTAAATTCAGTAGAGAAAGTAGTGCTAGTGAGTTTGGCAACACACACTGGTTCATACAAGTCATGGGAGGTGATTTGCATGAACGTGGGGGCATGGACAAGTAATGTTCAACGGTGGTAACAAACACATCCAAAACTGGCAATTGGGTGTTAATAGTTAGACATACAGATTGTGGGGGACACATGGCTAGAACATGGGGCATAGTTGGGATTGCTCTACAAACCACTAAGATCACAAGGACATGGGGGAGAAACTATCCCTCAATTGCTGGAACAAAAGCCACTAATTGCATGGAGAACATGAGTGAGAAAGTACCCCATAATATCGTATAAAATAAGGATGATGGGTTTCCTTATAACTCAATTATGTTTGTCTATAAAAAGGCTGGAAAGCCTTGGCTATGTAGCATGCAATCTTTGTGCAGATCACACACACTTGTATATGGTATAACTCTTTTATTTACAAGATTGATAAATGTTAGGTGTTTTCCTGTATATATTGTACACTTACTTTGCATTCCTTTTTACTTTTGTGTTTCGCTAGCTGATAACTTGTGATAGTTTTTAAAACCTCTTTGATGTGGGTTACATTTAGTTGTAGGCAAACACAACTGAAAGAGTGACGAAAGACCGAGTCTAGCAGGGGGCTGGGCTGCCATATAGGGGCTGTTTTTAGGCGAATAATTTGATCCCCTGACAATTCCCTTCTTGATTTATGAAAACATTGCCAAATTTATTTTTATATGTGATACATCATATCGAAAAGGGCTAATTAGCTTCAACTATTTAAAATAATAATCTACCATTTTTATGAAGAAAATCTTCTAAACATAGAATTTGAGCAATATTTAATGACACTTTGACTTGTTTACATAATTAGGAAATAAAATAAACGACACTCAACGCTGAATTGGTTGGCCAAAACATTATTACTTTTTTTCAAATAAATTAGTGTTATAGTCTAAAGATAATTAATTTGATTTAGTTCACCATCATATCAAACTACAGTTCTACCCATGAGTTTAATAAGATATGTGCTCTACATGTTTTGTTTTGTTTTTTTTCATGTTGTGTCCATATAAGCTATAAAATATAATAGAAAATAATTGGTGGTTTGAAATTATTTCAATATTAGAAAACAATATATAGAAGTTACACTTATTATTCTTCTATCTCATGAATTTAGAATCATTTATCCGATAATCTTTTAAGAAAAGTAAGAAATAGTCATTTATTTGGAACCCCACCCCTTTGCATTTAACTATTGATGTCCAACAATTCTTTTTAGGTGAAGTTCAGCTTTTCTATATAAATTTGAAAATGAAAAGTAGAGCAAGAAAACATGGTTGAGAAAATTGATCGCAGCCAAGAAAATAACACAACAAAATATCTCTTACATGCAAATGGTTAAGATGCGCAACAAACGTATCAATAACAAAAGCCTCGTATCAATAACAATTAGTAGGCATATAACTTGTAGGCAAACAACTTGTAGGATGATAATTTATAAGCGATAATTAGTAGGTTTGTAGTTTCTAGTGTAATCTAGAGACTTGCAAGTTTCATTACAAAAAAATAGAAAATACCAAAAATATATCAATCCATGTTTTTCTATCAAGGAATTCCCAAGCTTGTTTGTAATCAATTGAAGAATCATCAAAAGAATATAATTTATTTGATCTTGAGTTGTTAGGTTATCTTTTGCATTCAAAACATTAAGGCTAATTCATTATTTCACAAGTTTTAATTTTCTTTTAGAATTTTTAAAAGATCACTAAATTTTAAATTCACTTTTGAGAAATATCATTACAAGTTTACAACTACAAGTTTGAAGTTGTAGGATTAATGTTTAAAGTTTAAATTGTTCACATCAAATTTAACATCTAACTTTGAAATTCAAATTCTTCTTAATTGAAATAGTAAAAAAGAAAACCATACATAACCGGCGACCATAGTGGGAGTGTCTTATTTTTCTTATTTAAAACCATGGCATTGAAAAAATCAAAATTTCCATAAACCTTGAAGGAAATAGAAGAATATATGGACATCTCTATTAAAAAAGGAAATAGTGAATTAATCTTTTAAGGGGTAAAAGTAGAATATGAAGAAGGGGAAGACAAATTCATGAGTGTAAAAGAGAGAGATATACACACTTTGAATAAAGGGTGGAAGAAGCTAAAAAGGTACTTAAATAGAGATGTAAGATTCTTTTTGAAGAATCTAAGGAAAAAAAATTAAGATAAAGATGATTGAAGATTATTACAATTAGATTATGGCAATGAATGAGAGATTTACTCGCATTATTCTAGAGTCTAATGTTAAAGAGAGATAAAATGGTGAGAAAATTGTACACCATTAAGTAGGAAAATTACAAAACTTAAGGAATTTATAAAGAAATTATCAGACCAATAAAAGATTTCAAATAGTAATTAGATGCCAAAATACATAAAAAAAAATAATGAATTAATATTTTGACTTTAATCAAACTATTATGGAAATAATGAATAAGATTTCCAAACATGTGGTAGTTGAAGTCAAAAATCACTTGAAGGAATCAAACTTTAGGAAAGTTGATCTTACACAAAATGGAAATGAGTTAGGTTGGCCATAATAATATAATGTAAAGAACAACCCTATATCTAAACCTAGAATGAACCAGTGAAGGTCTTTAGTGATAAAAAAAAGTTGAAAATAGTTCAAAGACTAGTTTACTAATTATAGGAATTCACCGCCGAGGGATGTGGGTGTAATACTAATCCTATACAACTTTGAAATAAATAGATCTCAAAGTAGAGTTGATCCAAATTATGATTTACGAATAATGAAATAAACATAGTCTTTGACATGCACAACACTGAATGGTAGAGTTGCCTCCTAGATTAAAAGAGTTGTTGAGAAATTAATCATAAAATTATAATTTGAGTCACCACCAAATATCATGATTACTACGAAACCTATGGTTTGTGAGAGTCCGGGTAAATGAATTAGTTATGTAAGGAGGAGACGTATTACTCCTAGTATACCCTAACCATGGTAAGCTGCTATATTGTCTTGTTTCTATCTGTGTATCCTATCAAAGGTTCAAGATAAATCTCCTTCCGTGATGAAGTTTCTACCATACCTAATTAAATCTAGAGTTGTGTGGATCTTTCTTTTTAAAGGTATGGCTTTTATTACCGCGTGTGGTCATTCTTTTCTAGAGCCAACCTAGTTGGAGCGTGATATAGGTTGCAGTGCACTAGCATTTTGGTATAGGACATGTAAATTTATGGTGCTTGATTCCTAAACCTCTGACAAGTGTTGGTGTATAGTGGTACATTATTTTTGTCAACCCTAAGGTTATTTCTTTTTTTGAATAATGTTATTGTTATCATGTTACTGTTCAATATATTTAATATAAGTATGGTAATTCCTTGTTTTACAATAAGCTTTTGTTGGATATGAAGCAACAGAAACTATAGTACAATCAGTTGTTCTTGTGTATTAATGAAGATTGTTGAAGTTTGCTTTAAGTTGTTATTGCTGTGTCAAAGACTTTGTTTTTTAAGTTGCTATTTTTTCTACATTAATAAAGCATTGTCCTAGTCTTTAGGATTTTTTTGATTTGTCAGTTTTTTAACAAATCATGGCATGATTTTAGAATTTTTCAGTTTGATTAATCCTATAAATAAGTGTAAAGATTGTAGTGAGTAAGTAATTGATTTTCTTCAATTTTTCAGTTCAATGAAACAGTAAAAACAATTGTTGTTCAAATCAAAATCTAGCAATTGTCTTCATTTTTGTAAACCAACACTTAAAACACTTACAAATGGTATCAAAGCTAATTTCTTGAAGGACCTATGATGGATGTTGAAACAAGTGTCTCATATTTCTTCTCCAATCTTTAATGGAGAAAATTATCACCTTTAGGCAGTAAGAATTGAAACCTACTTGGAAGCTTTAGATCTTTGGGAAGCTGTTATCACCTTTGGGCAGTAAGAAAATCAAGAGCAAAGGTATGCCTGTTTGCTGTTGTTTCAACAACGATCTCACAAGGATCATGTCCCTAAAATATGTCAAAGATGTCTGGGATTATCTAAAGGAGAAGTATGCAAGAGATGAAAGGACTCATGGAATGCAAAGTCTTAACCTGATAAGAGAGTTTGAACTGCAAATAATGAAGGATGCTGAGACCACCAAAGAGTACTCAGACAAATTGCTTGGAATTGTCAACAAGGTAAGGTTACTTGGCATAGATTTCTCCAATTGCAGAATTGTAGAGAAAATTCTCGTAACTGTGGCTGAAAGATATGAAGCATATATAACCACCTTGGATAACACAAAGGATCTGTCCAAGATCAGCTTGGCAAAATTGATAAATGCCTTGTAGGCTCAAGAGCAATAGAGACTTATTAAGCAAGATCGTGTTATAGAAGGAGTTTTACAAGCAAAGTTGTAAGGCCCTGGCCCACTCCTCCTTGCAGAATATTGTCCGCTATGGCTCAGCCCAACCCGGCGTCCACGCCTCACGGTTTTGTTCTTGGCAGCCCACAGGCCCCAAAACACGTCCTACAAGGTTAGGTACCACTTGCCTTAATATGCCCTGGCTCTGGACACTCTTCTTTCGATGTGGGATGTTACAATCCCCCCACCTTAAGAACGAGCCGTCCTCGGCTCTGATACCATATGTAAGGCCCTCTTAATTTTACAAATATTTTTTTTTCTTTTCTTTTCAGCAATAGTATGCCTACATAACCCATACCAATTTGGCCATAATTCCTTATATATATATCTAAAAATTACGAAATTTTAAGGAGAAATAGTAGACATATAGATAAACAACTTTCCTTCTTTGTATTTTTCCTAACAATCACTCTAAGATCTCGAAATAACTCACACACAATTTCGGATGGAAAATATTTTTCCAGCAGGTATCTATTTGAGCAACCTGCGCCATATCAGTCATAACTCCATGTCTATTTTTCTAAAAATCACGAAATTTCACAGGGTTGTAGTAGACATATATATACACAACTTTCATTCTTTGCAATTTTCCTACATCTCACTCCAAGATCCCTAAATAATTCACACACAATTTCGGACAGAAAATATTTTTCCAGCAGGTATCATTTGAGCAACCCACGCCATATCAGTCATAACTCCATGTCTATTTTTCTAAAAATCACGAAATTTCACAAGGATGTAGTAGACATATATATCCACAACTTTCATGCTTTGCATGTTTTCTAAAACTCACTCCAAGATCCCTAAATAATTCACCCCAAATTCGGGATTTTCCATCCCTAAAAGAAATTCAGAATTTTCACACCAAGCACACTTTTCATCATGCATGCTTAACCATCCATCATCAACATCAAGAGTCAAAATCATTACAAAACTATCATAATCACATTTGAAATTAATTAAACAACTCATAAAAATGGAAAGCATAAACAAACAAAAATAAAATGAAACCTACTTACTTTAGATTAAGTTTCTCTAAAATCTTTTTAGCTTTTTCCTTTCTTTTCCCTTCTTCTTCTTCCCTTTTTCCTTTCTCTTTCACTCTTTTTTTTTTCTTTTTGGTAAAATTTCGGGATGCATAACCAAAATGTCTCCTTCTCCCACATATTTGCTTTACTTAAATATCTTTTACATTTCATGCTTATGCCATGTGTCAATGAGTTATGGTGAAATGCAAAGTTAAATTAGGCTTAAATTGTAATGGATTTCAAGGCAATTCATTTAGGTATATATATTGTTTTATTATTATTATTATTATTATTATTATTATTATTATTATTATTATTATTATTGGCTATTATCATTTTACATACTATAATTTACACTTATTACATATACAAAGGATTTACTAATTAATTCATCTAAAATTATTTTTCCTAAATATTTACATACATTAATTAATCCCAACAATCACGTACATAAACGCCAATTACGTACATACCATATATTCTAGCACATATTTTTACTTGGTTACAGATCATCACGTACGTACCCTATATACTATATACTTACGTACGAATATAATTATCCCGATCAGTACACTTATACGGTTACGAATTTTACGCTAGTTACATTTCTCCCCTCCTTAAAAGAAATTTCGTCCTCGAAATTGACCTATTCGAATAATATCGGGTATTTTTCTCTCATCTCATCCTCTAGCTCCCAAGTCATTTCTTCGCGATCGTGATTCTCCCACATAACTTTAACTAGCCTAATCTCCTTGTGCTTTAACTGTTTGACTTGACTATCCAAAATCTGGACTGGTCTCTCTTCATATGTCAAGTCAGGAGTAAGGTTTGGTATGTCTGTCTCCACAATTTGGCTAGGCTCTCCAATGCACTTCCTTAGCATAGATACATGAAACACATTATGCACACCCACTAAGGATGATGGTAGCAACAAGCGATATGCCTTATCGCCTATTCGATCCAGTATCTCGAATGGCCCAATGTATCGGGGACTCGGCTTTCCTTTCTTTCGAATCGTAGCACACCTTTCATCGGTGAAACCCTTAGGAACACATAGTCACCGATTTCAAATTCTAGATCCCTTCGTCTCACAGTCAGGCGTAGCTTTTACATGCGCTTTGAGCCGTTTTTAACCGTTGACGAATTTTATCCACTTTGCTTAGTTGTTTGTTGCACCAACTACGGGTCCCAACAACTTTCTTTCTCCTACTTCATCCCAATGCACGGGAGATCTACATCGACGTCCATACAAAGCTTCATACGGAGCCATTCCGATTGAAGCTTGATAGCTATTGTTATACGCAAATTCAGCTAAGCGTACATATTTCTCCCATTTTCCGGACCAATCTAGAACACATGCTCGCAACATGTCTTCTAAAATCTGAATTACTCGTTCGGATTGCCCGTCAGTTTGCGGATGATAAGGCTGTCTTTGAAGTTTAGCTTCGTGCCCAAGGCTTTTATGCGAGACTCTTCCAAAATACAGAAGTGAACCTTGGATCTCGATCGGATACAATTGAGATTGGAATCCCATGTAATCTTACAATCTCATCAATGTACAAGCCCCTGGGCAAGCTGGTTCGGATTATAGGTGGTCTTAGCGGAAGAAAATGGGGCTGACTTGGTTAACCTATCCACAATCACCCAAATAGCATCGGACCCCTTCTCCGACCTTGGCAATCCCATGACAAAATCCATAGTTACATGCTCCCATTTCCATTACTGGAATTGCTAGTGGTTTTAACGTTCCCGAAGGTCTTTGGTGCTCCGCTTTCACTTGTTGACAAATCTGACATCTTGCTACATGATTTGCCACGTCTTTCTTCATTCCGAGGCCACCAATAACATTTTCATAAATCCCGATACATTTTTTGTGCTTCACGGGTGTATCGAGTATGGAGTTGCATGTGCTTCCCTTAATATCTCTTCCTTCAAGTCCTTTACCGAGGGAACACACAACCTTCCCTTAAATTTGATTACGCCTTTTTTCATCCATCGTAAAATTAGACTCTTTCCCGACCTCTATACTCTGTTTTATTTCAATCAGCTTTTACATCCTTACATTTGCTCCATCTTGATTCTCTCCCTGCAAAGTCAGTTTGGACTATCAAAGCGATATAATATTCTTGTGGCCCATAGGAATCACTTCCAGTTCTAGCCTTTGAAGGTCCCTCGCTATCGGCTGTTGAATTAATCGCATCGGTGCCATCGATTTTCTACTTAAAGCATCGGCAACAACGTTGGCTTTTCCCGGGTGGTAGTTGATTATACAGTCATAGTCCTTTACTAGCTCTAACCACCTTCTTTGCCTCATATTCAACTCCTTTTGTGTGAAGATATATCGTAAGCTTTTGTGATCCGTATATATCTCACACTTTTCTCCGTATAAGTAATGTCTCCATATTTTTAAGGCAAATACTACCGCCGCTAATTCCAGATCATGTGTTGGATAATTCCGTTCGTATTCTTTCAGCTGCCGCGATGCATAGGCTATTACTCTTCCATTCTGCATTAACACCGCTCCTAGCCCATTTTTAGAAGCATCGCTATATACCACGAAGTTTCCACTTTCAGACGGAATGGTTAGCACTGGGGCGGTGACTAGTCTTTGCTTTAATTCCTGAAAACTTTTCTCACAAGCATCCGTCCACTGAAACTTGGCATTCTTTTTCATCAAGTTAGTAAGAGGCCTGGCTATCTTGGAGAAGCCCTCCACAAATCTTCGGTAGTAACCAGCTAGCCCTAAGAAACTTCGTACCTCTGTCACGTTCTTTAGGGTAGGCCAGTTTTGGATAGCCTCTACTTTTCTCGGATCTACTGCTATACCCTCTTTTGTCACCACATGACCAAGAAAAGCAACTTGCTTTAGCCAAAATTCGCATTTCTTGAATTTGGCGTACAATTTCTGCTCCCTTAATAGCTGTAAGGTAGCTCTTAAATGTTCCTTATGCTCCTCATGACTTCGAGAATAAACCAGAATATCATCGATGAATACAATGATAAATTTATCCAAGAATCCTTTAAAGACTCGATTCATCAAGTCCATAAAGGCGGCTGGAGCATTAGTCAATCCAAACGGCATTACTAGGAATTCGTAGTGGCCGTATCTCGTTCTGAAAGCTGTCTTCTTCACATCCTCCGATCTTACTCTCAGCTGGTGATATCCTGATTGCAGATCTATCTTGGAGAACACCATCGCACCTTGCAATTGGTCGAATACGTCATCAATTCGGGGCAACGGATACCTATTTTTAATTGTCACCCGATTCAACTCTCGATAGTCAATGCATAACCGCAAACTATCATCCTTCTTCTTCACAAACAGTACTGGAGCTCCCCATGGCGAGGAACTAGGGCGTATGAATCCCTTATCCAGTAAATCTTGTAGTTGCACCTTTAGCTCCTTCAACTCCACTGGGGCCATCCTGTAGGGAGTCTTAGAAATTGGAGTCGTGCCCGGCTCTAATTCAATCTCAAATTCCACCTGTCTCTCCGGTGGCAACGTAGTCAAACTTTCTGGGAACACATCTAAATACTCCTGTACAACCTCTATATCTCCCGGCTTTGACTCTTGCTCTACCTGACTATCCAGCACATGTGCTAGGTACCCTGTACACCCTTTTCCTAGCATCTTTCGAGCTTTTACAGCTGAGATGATCGGTATTGGTTGAAACTTCATATCAGCCTTAAATTCTAACTGCTCACCTCCAAGTAGATTAAAAACTACTCTCTTAACCCGACAATCGATATGGGCACCGTACTTCGATAACCAATCCATTCCTAGAATCAAGTCAAAATCTTGAAGGTCCAGTACTATCAAATCTGCCTCCAAACTCCTATCCTCAATTTGTATTGGACATTGTTTTACTAGGCTTGTCGACTCCATATACTCTCCAGAGGGGACTACTATAAGATATCCTACTGCCAATGTTTCGGGTTTAATACCTAGGCTTTCTACCAATGTTTTTGATATGAATGAATGAGTAGCACCAGAATCAATCAAAACATAAGTAACCAAGCCAAGGAGTGAAACATTACCACAAATCACTGTCGAGTCTTTCCGGTCAGCCTCCTCTTGAGTCATCGTATACACCCGGGCAGGTACTCTTCCCGGTCCTCGTTTCTGTACTTGGGGACAGTTTGAGGCTATGTGCCCTTGCTTGTGACAGATATAGCAAGTCCTCAGATCCGGGGGACACTCCCCAGTGTGAAACCTCCCACATTTATTGCACCGAGGTTGGTTACCCAACATTGGTCTTGGTTGACTACCTGGTAGTAACCTTGGGGTATATGGTGTTGGTCTGACAGCTCGTGCACTTCCTGGACCACCGCTTCGGTTGAAGTTTCTTGGCAAGGCTCGTCTTAATAGCCCAGAGGAAGAAGTTCCAGATTTAAATGTTTGCCTTTTCTGTTGTATCTCCTTTGAAATCTCTTTCTGATCCTCGTCTGCTAGCAGTGCTTTGTCTACCATTTCCGGAAAAGTATTAGCAGCAGAAATCCGTACCATACTCCGGACTCTCGGGTTCAGTCCTGTTAAAAACCGATTCTTTTTCAAGTTTTCATCCTCGGCAATGAATGGAACAAATTGACACCCTTGTTCAAATCTTCGTACATATTCTCCTACCGACATTCCATTTTGCTTCAATTCTAGAAAGTCCTGAATCTTCCTAGCCTTTACATCAGCAGTGAAATACTTGTTGTAAAACATTTCCTTAAACTTCACCCAGGTTAAAGTGGGTACATCAACTGTTACTCGTGCACTTTCCCACCAGGTGCGGGCATCCGTGGTTAGCATGAAGATAGCACACGACACTCTTTCGTTATCATTGAAGTGTAGATACTCAAATATTGCCTCCAAGGACTTAATCCACTCTTCCGCTTTCATCGGGTTAACACCTCCAGAGAATTCTTGAGGATTCATTTTGCGGAATCTCTCCACGGCATCATTCCTATGCTGAGGCGACGGAGGTGGAGGTTGTTGGCGCATAGCCAGAAATTGTTCCATCTGTTCCGTATAAGTTTGTTGTTGTTGTTGCATTGCCTGTTGTTGTTGCTGCAGTATGTCCAACATACGATTCAACGCATCTTGTTGGTTTACGTTGTTATCATTGGAGATTCCTTCTCCTCCTTCTCGCACCGGGTTCCTTCTTGGCTGCATGTTTTAGCTTTATACATGTCATGTTATATCTAGGTTAGTTATGATATCGATAACCTTTCATATCATATGCAATATATAACAAAAGTCATTCAGATATATATACACGAAAATTTATATATTTTTCATATATATATATATATTAAACATTTCATACAAAATCGGCTTTTATAAGCACATCAACTCCTAAGGGTTTTCGTACCATAATTATAACCAAAAAGGGTATTCCTATTCATATCAAAAGGGTACGGAGGCTACTACATCGTACTATTTCTTAGTAGTGCGGCTCATAGATCAGAATATGCATCGGACATGTCGTGGAAAGGCGCCCTCTACCCTCCACCAATCGATAGCATCAACTGATGCAATACGTCCGATCTCACGAGCAATCTCCACAGGTAGACCCCAATTGTACATCATCCTATTGAGGGTCCGTCTAATCTGGATTGGTAAGAAGGCTCGGATTATGTTCCGATAACAATTTTGGTTGATTTGACCCTCCCATACCTCATCCAACAAGCTGGCGATCCACGGGTAGGAGAGTCTGCGTAAAGTCATCCGCATATAATCATGGTTGCGATGCTTGGGTAAAACTGGCATCAGCAAGTACTATCTGCTGAATCAAATCATGTACTCTAATCACGTGAGTAACTATGTCCTGATCCGGTGTCATAGCAAGGTTATTTAGTTCCACCCAATAAGCAGCTAGAGTGATCCTCTGCCTACGGGTCCTAGCAACTCGGGAGTGCAGCGTCGTATATACGGCATCTACAACGCGAATATTTATAATCGTCATTATTTTACTGTGTATAATTGTATAACAACACAAAACATATACAACAATCATATACAGTTATTGAACCAAACAGGAAATAAATCAGAAATTTATTTATTTATTTACCGTCGAAGAGTGTACTGGTTCTCGGGCTCATGTGACACTTAGGACTCTACCCAACTTACTAAACCTAAGCTCTGATACCATATAGGATCGTACCTCTGTATCCTTTATCACTAAGGAGACAGGAACCTAAGTCTGGTTGACGAATCATGACCGTGTGATCATAGCGTGATTAGTGGGCTTAGATTTAGATGAATATGGGCATGAAATAAACCCATGGACTTAACCCAAAACATATGGGCTTGAAAGAAAATAAATAAATAAATAAATAAATAATAATACATAAATAAATAAATTTATTCTTTTAATAATGGAAATAATTAGATCTTAATATTACTGGAATTAATGAACAATATTAATGAGCGGAGGTTGTGTTCCCACTATGAGTACCATGATTGGTATGTGAACGATGGGTGAATCCCGAGTGTGAGTTGGACCGTGAGTATGGTTGAGAAATAAGAATTGGTACCCGAGTTTGTTTGAATGTGATTAAACATGTCATCACGTGCATCACGTGCATTGGGGGAAATTAATTTGAGAGAAATCATTAAGTCTTGAATTGACACGGTTTGATAACCGAATTGAGTGGAATGGGTAATAGCAAGGAATCCATAGTGCGAGCTCTATTTACTAACACCGTTAAGCGAGGGATAATTCCGCTAACCGTGTGCTACAACGAGGGATAATGCCGTTGCGAGCAGTAGGTGATATTGAGATCACTGAGAGAAAGTAATAGAGCAGTAGTGATAACATGATCACCGAGTGATAGTTCGCACGAACTTGCATATACCTAGGGTACCCGGATTAAAATAGATGAAAATGTGGGAAACACAATAGCATTGCATATCATGTGCATCACCCTACTTACTGAGCTTTGGCTCATTCTGTTATTGTATTTGTGTGTTGTTCAGGCAAGGGTAAGGTTAAGCTGATCGAGGATGCTACCGGTTCTCGCTAAAAGAGGCTCATGTGTCACTGATAAAAATAGGAATATCTTTTGTGGAAAAAAAAAAGGGTACGAGCCAAATTTGTAAATTAAATATCTAGGTATTTTGAGTATTTTGTAAATTATAGAATTGTTTTAAGGATGTTGTAAATTATCCCGTACGTTTTCAACAATGTAGTTATCTATGTATTTTGTTGTTTATGATGGAGGAAATAGGGGACTTAGTCCCAACAGTGTGGCGAACCTGGTCACACCAGTTAGGTAACTGGCAAGGGAGCTGGGGGTGTCACATTTAGTGGTGTAAGGCCCTGGCCCACTCCCCCTTGCAGAATATTGTCCGCTATGGCTCAGCCCAACCCGGCGTCCATGCCTCACGGTTTTGTTCTTGGCAGCCCACAGGCCCCAAAACGCGTCCTACAAGGTTAGGTACCACTTGCCTTAATATGCCCTGGCTCTGGACACTCTTCTTTCGATGTGGGATGTTACAAAAGTATTCTAATTTTGATAAGAAGAAATGCTTTAAAAAATCAGACTTCAAACAGTAGTAATACTATTGTCAGTCAACTCTAGAACAAAGGAAAAATTCTTAAAAGAAACTTTCCACCATGTCAGCACTGCAACAAGATAGGTCATCCACCATTCAAGTGCTAGAAAAGACCTAATGCAAAGTGTAACAAATATAATCAAATGGCACATGAAGCAATCATCTCCAGAACAAAATTCCAGAAACCTGATGAAGATGCTTAGGTAGCTAGACAAAATGATGAAGATCAAATGTTTGTAGCTACATGTTTTTCAATCCAGACCTCTTCATATCACTAGTCAATTGATAGTGGGTGCACAAATCGCTTGACTTTTGATAAAAGTCTCTTTAGAACTTTGCAATCTATTAAAGTTGCAAAGGTCATAATTGGAAATGGTGATTTTATAGCAGCAAAGGGAAAAACAATAATTTCCATCACCACAAACTCTGGTACAAAAACTATTTCTGATGTTCTCTATGTACCTGCTATAGATTAAAAACTATTAATTGTTGGCAGTTAATAGAGAAAGGTATGAAAGTGGTTTTTGAAAAATAATCTTGTTATATCTTTACTGCTACTGGAAAAAAAATATTGCAGGCCAAGATGAGAGGCAAAAGCTTTTAATTTTTACCATTTTAGGAGGGTACACAGCCTTCCAACAAAGCTTAATGACATGGAATTGCGGCATAGGAGACTAGGTCACTGTCATCAACAACAAATGATCAATATAAAGAAGCATGATGTTGTAAGAGGAGTGCCTCTATTCACTGATCTTTTATCAAATTGCAATGCATATCAATTCACTAACCACACCAAGAAAGCATTTCCAAAATCAACATGGAGGTCTACATAAAAACTTTAGTTGATTCATACTGATGTTGCTGGTCCTCGTAGCACTCTTTCAATAAAAGGTAGTCGATATTACATAATTTTTATTGATGACTTTACTAGAATGTGTTGGATCTTCTTTATGAATACAAGTCAGAAGTAACTGGGATTTTTTGGAGATTCAAGAAGAATGTGGATAATAATACCAACGACAGGATTCAAGTCATTCGGTTAGACAATGGTAAAGAATATACTTTATCAAATTTAAATCCTTATTGTGAGGAAACTAGCAATGAACATCAATTCAGTGCTCTTTACACTCTAGAACATAATGGAGTTAGTGAGAGGAGAAACCGATACATAATAGAGATGGTTAGATGCATGTTTACACTCTAGAATATAATAGAGTTAGTGAGAGGAGAAACTGATACATTATAGAGATGGTTAGATGCATGTTACATGAAAAGAACTTGCCATATACATTTTGGGCAAAAACATCCAACACAACTCTTTTTCTTCAAAATCGACTTCCAATAAAATTGCTTGAAGAAAAGACACTTTTTGAAGTGTGGTATAATAACAAACCTTCACTAAGTTTTCTTAAGATATTTAACAGTATTTGTTTTGTTCATGTTCCACATATCAAAAGGGACAAGCTTGATAAGAAGGCTCTGCAAACTCCAAGATTTTTCCTCAGAAGTTTGAACTTGCTAGCAAGTAGTGGTTTGGTGAAAATGTCTACCACTTGTTCTTCTATTTTGTAGTAGATAAGATTAATAACTCCATCTTTCTGAACTTCCCTGAAGAAGAATAATTTAATGTTAAATGCTTAGGTTTCCTGTGAAATACAGGATTATAAGAGATAGTAATAACAACTTAGTTATCAACTAGAATTTCCAGGCTTTCTTTTTGTTCCAAGTTAAGATCAATTACAATCTTCCTCAACCACAAAGCTTGATTAACAGCAATTGTTGCAGCAACAAACTTGGCTTCAGTAGTGGATTGAGCTACAGTTTCTTGTCTTTTTTAGTTCCATGAAATATACCATAACCTAAAGAAAAACAGTAGCCTAAGGTGCTCTTTAAATCATCAATAGAACCTCCCCAGTCACTGTTTGAGTACTTTGCCAGCCTAAATTCCTTGCTTCTTGTGTATTTGATGCCAAAATTGCATGTTCCTTTGACATACCTGATCACTCTCTTAGTAGCCTTGAAATGCAATTCAATTACACAATATATGAATCTAGACAAGATACTCACAACATTCATAATATCAAGCCTAGTTGTTGTGAGATACATCTAACAACCAACTGGTTTTCTGAATTGTGTCTGATCAACCTTCTTAACTCCATCTTCTTTACATAACTTCTCCTTTTGTTTCATAGGAATGCTAACTGCCTTGCATTCTTCAAATTTGAACTTCTTAAGAATTTCTTTGGAATATTTCTTGTGACAAATGAAGACTTCATGTTATGCCTACTAACTTCCATTCCAAGAAAGAAAGTCATCAAGTCGAGATTTTTTATCTCAAAAACATCCATCATCTCATCTCTTGCTTGAATTTATCAACATGATTGGTGTTATTTCTTGTCACAAGCAAATCATCAACATATAGTGAGATGATCAAAATGTCATCTCTATTTTGCTTGATGTATAGTGTTGATTCATAGATGCTTTTAGCAAACCCTAGGTTTTGCAAATGTTCATCAATTTTGTTGTACCAAGCTCTTGGAGCTTGCTTCAATCCATATAGAGCTTTCTTAAGAAGATAGACTTTGTCTTCTTATTTATTTGCATAGCCTTTTGGTTGCTCTATATAAATCTCCTCTTGCAAAACATCATTTAAGAATGATGACTTGACATCTAGTTGCAATGGCAAGTAGTAGCCTGATAGTATCAAGTCTAGCTACTGGTCTGAAGGTGTCTGAGTAGTCTACACCAGATATTTGAGCATAACCTTGACCAAAAACCTGGCCTTATGCTTATTGATTGAGCCATCAACATTAAACTTTGTTATGTACACCAATTTGACTCCAATCACCTTCCTGTTTTGAGGTCGATCAACCAACTCCCATGTTTTGTTTCTTTCAATCATGAATAGCTCCTCCTTCATTGCAGAAATCCAATTTTGATTCAATTTGGCTCATTCAAAATCTGCAGGTTCACATAAGGCAATGTTTCATCTTTGGTAAACATCAAAAAGTGATATTTTGCCTCTAACAAGAATGTTGTCTTCCATGTCATTTTGTCAGTCTTATATGTATTGACCTTCTGTGTCTGAAGCAAGAATGCTGATTTTTGGCTCAAATAAGGTTGGATTGCTTTTCTTTGCATCATCCTAGTCCATTCTTCATCTTCCTTGAAGGGCACATCCCTACCTATAACATTTTTTTCAGTTTGTGGTTGGAAAATTTTATAAGCTTTTACAACTAAATTATAGCCAATGAAGATGCCAAGAAGTGTTCTTTTGTCAAGTTTTACTCTTTTAATATGTGGAACAAGGGTGAACTATAGCCATCAAAGGGTGTTTGATCCTTCAAGGCTTTGTTGGAAGTATGTTTTGCAGGAAGACAACAATGTTTGGTCCTTCTTCCCAAAACGTCTTTGGTAAATTCTTCTCATATAACAAGCATCCTGTCATCTCCAAGATGAACTTGTTACGTCTCTCACTAACTCCATTATGTTGTGGAGTGTATGGAGTTGTAAATTGATGATGAATGTGTGCCTCCTCACAAAACTTCTTGAAGGTGTTAGAGGTGTATTCCTTGCAATTGTCTGATCTGAGGGCTTGAATTTTGCAGTCACTTTCACTTTCAATTCTACTTTAAAATTCTAGAATACTTGAGCTACCTCTGAGTTGTGCTTCAAGAAGAAAATCCAACACATACAGTTGTAATCATTAATGAATACATCATAATAAAGACTACCATTTAAAGAAGGTGTCCTTTATGGTCCTGCAATATTTGTATGAATTAATTGCAACTTCCTTGTTGCTCTCTATGTGACCTTTGGAAAAGGTTTCCTACTTTGCTTTCTCGAAATACATGTCTTCCAGCTGGACATATGATCATCAAGTGTTGGAAAATCCTTAGCCATCATCTTGAATTTTATCAGCAACAACCCTTTATGATGATAATGCCCTAGCCTCTTGTGGCAAACATCAGTGATATTTTCTTTGATTGGGAAAATAGTATGTTCCTCCTCCAATGGATTTACAGCAAAGCTTTTCCCTTTCATATTTACCTTGAAAATATTATGGCCATCTACATCTTTAATCAAGTAACTTTGTTTTTTAGCACCACTTTACAACCTTTTTCAGCTAGTTGGCCAACACAAAAGAAATTTTTATTAATGCCAGGAACATACAGCACATTAGAGATGAACTTTGTAACTGAACAATTCAAGATTGCAATTGTTCCCTTTCCATCAACAACTAGGTACTCCATTTCCAATTCAAACTTTTGAAGTGTTCATACTTCTTAATTCCTTTAACAAATATTTGAATGTGTCGTGTGGTTAGTCAACCACTATCAATAAGCCAGTTCTCACTTAAATCACTACCAAACATGCAAGTAGCCACAAACAGTTGATCTTCATATTCTTGATCAACAATTTGTGCCTTTTCACCATGTTGTTGGATTTTGTTTCTACATATAACAACTTTGTGCCCCCATCTGATTGCATTTGTTACACTTAACTTCTAGAGGCTGTTTGGGAGGGCGGTTGTACCGCCGTTTCCTCAAAATTTGTTTTTTTTTCATTTTAAATGAATTTTTTTTGTGTGTTTTTAAATCATTTTGATGTGCTAATATCAAAAATGATATTTAAAAAAAATATATATCATTTTGATGTATTTCTAAATGAAAAGCACTTTCAAAAGCAACTGCAATCGCCCTCCCAAACATGCCCCTAGTCTTCTCCAGCATTTAACATGTGGATGAGATCTCCTTTTACAATGCTAGCATGGAGAATAAAGTCCTTGTTTCTAGTATTGCTCCTATTGTAACTCTTGGAATCTCCTGATGACCCTTCATGACTGCTTCCCTTATTCTTTTTGTAATTCTTTCCATTTTCTCTATGCTTGACAAATAGGGCTCCTTCAAACTCATCTTCGTGTCTCATATCCCTTCTTTGCTTTTAGGCTTGTAATGCATTTAGCATTTCTATGAAAGTAATTTTTGACATATCCTTAGTGTTCTCTAGGGATGTAATTGTAGCCTCAAATGTTTCACGAATTGTTACAAGAATTTTTTGAACAGTTCTTGATTCTAGCAGGGATGAGCCAAGTAATCTGATTCAGATAGCAATATTAAGCAACCCATCAGAATATTCTTTAATGGATTCAGTCTTCTTCAACTTCTGCAATTCAAAGTGACGCACCAAGTTTAGCACTTGCATCCCTGGAATCCTTTCATCCCATTAATATTCAATCTTGAGATAATCCCATATCTCCTTTGCTGTTTTTAGAGACATGGTTTGAGTGAAAATGGTAGATGATACTGGAGCAAACAAACAAGCCTTTGCCTTTGATTTTTTTCATCGTTTTCTCCTTGTGAGTTTTGACCTGTGCCATGGTGGGATTGTTTGGAAGTATAGGGATTTCATAATCTTCTTCCACTGCTTCCCATAGATCTAAAGCCTCTAAGCATGTCTCCATCTATACTGCCCAAATTTGATAATTGTCTCCCTTGAACACTGGTGGATCAATTGATAAGAAGATGACTTTTGTTTCCATGGATTTCGTCACATATCTCTTTAAACCAGAGAGCTCTGACACCAATTATAGTTGTTATTGAAGTTTAAGATGAAGAAAGACAAAAATAAAATAATGCGTCAGGCAATTGAGATTGAGAACAGTATTTGAAATTAAAGACTTCAATACACTTTATTATCTTTGGCATTGCAATTTATAGATTGAATAAATAACAACCTACTAAAATAATGCTCCTAAGATCATGCCACAATTGATAATAAAATAAATAACTGAAACTACGAAATAGCAGGAGAAACTAAGAAATTGACAAATTCAAATCACCTAGCAATGTTTACTTATTCCACATCAGCAGTCCTAAACATGTTTCCTAACAGATTTATTTGTTTTGAGGGTTACAGTATTGTTTTATAAGATATAAGTTATACAAATCCAGCGAAGGTCCCAAGGCCCCTACCTCGAATGCCATCAGGTATAACCTGCCTACTACTGACTTATGGCAGAGCTTGTTAACTTTTTTGTCCAAGCTACCAGTTTATTTCTTATCCTGGATATATGCTGTCTTTATAATGTGAAAAGCTATTTTTCTTCTGAAGTTCGGAAAAGCAAGAAGTAGTTTCTGAATTGTTCTTATGAGCTTTTTTACCAGATATCTTTCTAGACCTTTTATTCTGCTTCCTGGGGCTCTTGGCTTCCCCGAGATAGATTCTGTTATGCTGACTAAACATCTTAATTTTTGTTTTGTTTTGCTGTTCAGCAAAGCTAGGAGAGTTGTGGGATCAGTTGTGCCCTATGAGAATGGCAGAAATATCAAAGATCTCAATGATGCGAGGATGTTTTGTAGAAATGATGCTCTTCCTCCCCAAACTTCCTCTCAACAGTGCTTCTTTAGGACCAGCACATTGATACAAGAGAAGTCGATCGCGGAGGCTGAAAAAGATTCACAAACCAAACATCTACCTCCTCAATGTAATGTGGTGGCCAAGACATCCTATGGGATGGCCATGGACGTGAACACCAACCCATATTACCAGCCACAAACTAGGGTGGAGCAGTTAAAGGAGAGAATTGCCATTGATGCAAAACTGCTCCAGACACAATCCCAGTTTGGTCTGGTTGGTGCTGCTTCTGCGGCTGCTCATAGGAATGTGGCACTATTCATTATGGATTAAAATTGTCTTTCTTCTTTGAGATAAATCCTTTCCACCCTCACGCTGAAAAGACAAGTATCAAGATTATGCAATGGCTTTAGGTCTAGATTTCGAGGTGAGGTAGCTGGTCCTCTTTCTAGAATGATACGTTTCAAGGGTTAAGTCAAACTTCCTGTATCTATTCATGCTGTGTAACTAGATATCTAATGTAATGTAATTCAATTCTTTCATCAGAATCAAAAGGGGATATGATGCCTGAGCGGTTAGAAGAGAGCCCTACTTTTCATTAACCTGGTTTAGGGTGTGGTTGATATTGTGATAGCTTGTATTCTTGTAGCAAGAACATAAATATTAAATACATAAACAAACTGCTCTGCTCCCTCGAACCTCCATCTTGGTAAATTCAATATCAATTACAATGAATACATTAACACAGAATCAAGCTTGAAGAAGAAGAGTCCAATAAGGGGAAAAAATTAAAAATTTCTACTGATTTTGAAATTACAAAGCAATTGATGTTACCTGCACATAATTTATCAATATATTACATTGACACCCACCCACCCATATATATATATATAGATATATAGATATATAGATATTGTAAAAAAAAAAACCAAAATAGAAATTTGTAATCTGTATGGACCCATTATAATTAAATTATGATAAACAACAAAATCATGGATTGGTGAGGGTCTCTTGGGTCATGCCAAGAGTTCATTTTTTTTAATGGTTGAGATTGTTTTTGAAAATTATTTTCGTTTAAAAATGCATCAAAATAATTTTTTTTTATGTCTTAAAAAATATTTTAGACATCAGCACATTAAAAAGATCTGAAAACACCAAAAATATTTAATTTTTAAAAGTGTTTTTGAAACACAATGTAAAACACCCTTGAATATCAACTACTAGCTATTAATATATATTAATCAATAAACTATTTAACTGGATGACGAGGGGTAAGCAAATTGAAAAATAATAAATTCATAATGAAACCCGATCTAGGGCTAAAGCAACTTGTAAGAAAACAATAATTTCAGTACGAAAAGAAAAAGAAGAGGAGTTTTTTTTTTCTTCTTCATTAACACTCATCATCATTAAGAATAATTTATAGGAAGACTTGAGAGCCTAACTTAGCACTTGTACCAAGATAGAGACGCCCAACTTAATAAGGTAAGTTCAATAAGTCAACCAATTTAAGTTAAAATGATATATGGTATTAAACTCCTAAACTTTAATTTACATCAATTTGTCATAAAATATACTTTTAATGGCACATAAAATACAATAATTCTTAAGATTTTGTTATTGTTGTTTTTTTAAATAGTTTTTGTTTAAAATAATATTTTTTTCTTACCCTAAAAAATGAAAAAATTCTTAGTGACGGATTGTCATTGAGGTGCAAATAGTTTTATTAGGAAATTGAATATAGTTTACAATTATCATATGTCCCATACTTGTTTACGACCCAATCTATGGTGTGAATAGGCTTAATTTTTGTTAGTTATTGGGTATGGCCTTGTTTAACCATGAGGGATAAACCCGGTCCATTTTTCTAGAGGTGTGGTTTGGTCTGGTTTACCCATGAGGAATGAACCTGGTCTATATATATCTAGGAGTGATACTAATTAGTAATCGTTAGGTAACCGTTAAGTAATCGCTCCTCTCAATATATAAATATGGACTTCCCTCTCATGTGAGAAAACGGTTTTTCATATAATTGGAAAATAGTTCATTTTTTCAATTCTCTGCATTATACTTGCTAAGATCTGTAAAGACATTCATGCTGTGAAACATCGCTTTGATTCTAGTAATCGAAGTGGTCCTGAAGTAATTGATCCGGGAGTAAGAAATACAGAATCTCACAAGTTTATATTATCAAATCTACAATTTCTGGTAAACTTGGACACAAATTCAATCCATCTTGCCAAGAAAATGAGGGTTGCTATATTAAGAAGTTGGATATATCAATTGTTTTGGATAAATAACAAAGATGGGATGAATCTCTTGAATCCTAATTTGACTTTTGGTACCTCTCATTGATGGCCAAAGATATAAAAAAAAGTCAAATGATGTAAGAATCATCCGCAGAAAATAGAAACAAAGCACACTGAAATTAAATAAATAAAACTAGGCATGATAGGAGGTAGATGGCGAGGCCCAGATATGGTAAGGTTTGGCCGGCGCCCCTCATCTCGATCGTCTGGCAACTTGGAGAAATGTCATCTTCCTTGCTCAGCTGCGATACAAGAATTTAAAATTATGCCATCAATTAACTTGGAGAAAATTATGCCATTTTACTTGAAAATATCTTCAATTACCAGCTGTTGATTGAAGCTCATTCCGGACAGAATAGAGTTGAGCAACGGCGTCGCTGATTTTCATGCGCTCTCTTGGCGATTCAACAGAGCATGAGATTCCAATTCGGAATATTGAATTCAAGCACTCAAGAATCCTGCTGCTAAATTCCTGAGCAAGGGTTGGATCTGTAATCTGGTTCACTTGTTCAGGCACAGCTCTCTTTGCGAAGTCATGAAGATTTGAGCCATCTCTGAACATCTCATCAGTGGGCGTCTTTCCTATGAACATCTCCAGCAAGAGTATGCCATAGCTATACGTGTCACCACAGGCTGACACTTCATTTCCTACGCCATACTCTACAGTTCATGACGAAAACATGTAATTTAGTTTTGCTTTTTCAAAACACTTATAGAAAAGTAAGAGATTGGAAGATTGATAATTTTACTACCTGGAGGAGCATAACCTATAGTTCCTCTTACTCCATTGGAAGTAGATTCATTTGGTGGACAGTCAAGGCTTGCTTCAGGAAGAAATTTTGCTAGCCCAAAGTCACCTACATGTCCAGTGAATTCATCGTCGAGAAGAACATTGCTTGGTTTAAGATCACAATGAGCTATTGGGATTTCACAATGATGGTGAAGGTACTCTAGTGCACACGCAACATCGATGGCAATGCCGAGTCTCCGCGGAGATTCGTAATCCGCGGCGCGCCACCTCCTCGTAGCGCATGGATGCAGCCAATCGTCTAGACTCCCATTTGCCATGAACTCATAAACTATGGCCTTGAAATCGTTACCGTTGTAATCAATACTTGAGCATGCAGTCAAAACCCCGACAAGATTCCGGTGACTCGATGTTTCTCGGCGCTTCACATTCAGCTATGAAACTCCTGGAAGCTCCTTGGCGCATGAGATTAAGCACTTTGACAGCAATTAACATTCCATTTTCGTCAAGAATTCCTTTATACACAGACCCAAAGCTACCTGTACCAACCAAATTCGCTGAAGAGAATCTATCGGTAGCTTTTAAGAGAGTTTGGTAGGACACCTCCATTAGCGCATTCCGCTCAGAGCTCGATTTCAACTCTCTTCTTTTCCTTCTTGACGAGCTGAGAAATAAACAAGTGACGAAAAGGGCCAGTGCTAGAAGCACGGCAATCGCAATGATTGCCATCTTCAATTTGTGGCTCTGTTGAAACCTGAGGTGATTCCAGAACTGCCCAAGTATACCGGTCGACCGCCTGGAAGTCAAAGCTGAACCGGTCGACCGCTTGACCCTGTCTGCAAAGAACTGCCCAGCTGATCCGGTCGACCGCTTGGAAGATAAAAATTAACCGGTCGACCGCTTGGGTCAGGTGAACCGGTCGACCGCTTGGGTGAACCGGTCGACCGGTAGTAACAACAAAGCTGACGGTTTTCGAAAGTCGTCAGTTGAAGTTTTTTTTTGTTTTAGTTTTAGTAATCCTTTTGTATTCGGGATGATTATAAATCCTTTTTAGAGTTTAGGAAACAAGTCCGTCAAATCAGCTTATAAGAAATCTTGTAAATAACTCGATTTTAGAAATTATTACCGTTGATAGTTGTTGGTTAGGTATTTTATAGCCGTTGTAAGTTCTTGTTGTTCTATAAATAAAATGAGTGGGATGGCAAGTAACTATATACGAAATTCTGCCCATATTCATGTTCTCTTAATTTACAAAGTTCTTTAGTTCTTTAAGTTCTTTAGTTCTTTTCCATCAAAAATCTGGAAATTTGACCATTCCCTGCATTTTGATCGCTACAAATGCGTGTTTGTGTTCTTTGATATTTTCCGAAATTCAACATGGTATCGTAGCTGAATTAGGTCTTTGAGAGGGAGTGAAAGAGATTCAAGTATTGATTAAAACCTTGAAAGAAAAGGTTGCACTCGTCTCCGTAAGTTCCGGACTTCGTCAATCAAGAAAAAGGCTTGATTTGTTCTTTATAGGACTAATAATTGAAGAATTGTTCAATTATAGTTCGTGTTCTTTGTTCCGTGGAATCCCCTGGAAGAAAAGAGTGCAAGAAACAAGTGAAAGGAAACTTGTTCGTGTATTGGCGCATTTTGAAATCTAGAAAAGAAAGCCTAGTCGATGTACATGGATGCTTGGGATAAATTTGAAGACTTAAAGATGAAAGTCAAGGAATTCTTATCAAATGTCTCCAAGATAGAAAATCAGATGACACTGCTAAGGGAAGAAATTCAAGAAGCCTTTGCAGCAGGATTCAAGGGAAGAACAAGAACTCGTGTGTTCTTCAAAAAACCCGTAAAACAAGAACAATTCTGGGAAACAATGGCAGAGTAATCAATCAAATGCCAACAAGTTCAATGCAAAAGGGAAGGAGAGAAGAGAACAATTCCCCACATGCAAATACTGTCAAAAGACTAATCATCTTGAGTCATTTTGTTGGCTCAAAAATGCTCAATGTCGAAAATGCAAGCAATTCGGGCACATACAAAAGTTTTGCAAAACCAACACCTCAAATGGACAAATTCATTCTCGCGAGGAAGTGGAAGCCAAGGATGAGCAATTACTCACGACCATTGGGAGCCTCAACTGCAATAAAGCGTGAGGTTAGTAAGCAAAACCGGTTGATAGATAGTGGTTGTTCAAATCATATGTCCGCTGAATTGAGTATGTTTAAACACTTGGATTTAAAATATAAATCAAGAGTAAAGGTTGCAAATGGACAGTATGTAAGTGTAGAGGGAAAGGGAGAAGTTGACATAGAAACTCTAGCAGTACACGAAACTTTGAACATGTTCTCGTATGTACCGAAATTGCTCAAAATCTAATAAGTGTAGGACAACTGCTAGAGGATGGTTTCTCATTATTTTTTTATAGATGGTGTATGCACAATTAAGGATAATCATGGGGGCACATTTATTCACCGCCAAGATGTTAAATAGATGCTTTAGTATTGAAGAAGAACCGAAACTTATAAGCATGAGTATAAATGCAACCGAAGATTCAAAGTGCTATGGCATAAAAAGGCTAGGACATTTTAATTATGCCTCGTTGAAGAAAAATGGCTGATTTACATGTGGTTGAAGGGCTACCTATGATACATGAGCAAGATGAATTGTGTGAGGCATGCCAACTAGGAAAACAAACAAGAAGTAAATTCGGTTTAAGCACACTTAGATCAACCGTCAAGTTACAACTTGTGCACACCGATTTGTGTGGACCTATGCACAATGAGTCGTTGAATGGTGCTAGGTACTTCTTGTTGTTTATAGATGATTTTACTAGGTTTTGTTGGGTATACTTCCTTAAAACCAAAGGGGAAGTTTTTTGAATATTTTCTGAAGTTCAAGGCTGCAGCTGAGAAAGAGTCTAGCCGCAGCCTTGAAAGTGTTGAGATCGGATAATGGGGGGGGAGTTTACCTCCCATAGAATGGAAGAATACCTAGCTAAGGAAGGTATCAAACATCGCTAACAGCTCCCTACACCCCACAACAAAATGGGGGTAAGTGAGAGGAAAAATAGAACTTTAATGGAGATGGCAAGATGCCTCATTTATGAGAAAAATTTACCTTTGAAGTCTGAGTCGAGGTCGTTAGTACAGACCTCATATCTTCTAAATAGGATGATCTCAAGATCATTAGGAGATAAAACACCATTTGAAGGGTGGAATGGTTACAAACCAAACCTAGATCATTTGAAAATATTTGGGAGTCCATGTTATGTGTCGCAACCTCGAAGCAAAAAGAAGGAAATTAGACCGTAAATCGGAGGTTGGGATTTTGATTGGATATAGTTCAAAGTCAAAGGGCTATAAGGTTTATAATTTAAAAACCAACCAAGCCGTGATTGCAAGAGATGTCAAGGTGGCTGAAAGTCAAGTCCGGAATTGGGAAGAAAGAAAAATTGAAGAAAACAGGGTTGAAATACAAACCGAAAATGAAGAGATATTAGATGACTTACATGTTGAAGAAGGGTTGTCGAAGAGATAGATGACATACCCGTGAGAGGAGCAAGACCTCTAAGTGACATATATGATAGATGCAACTTAGTTGCAAGTGAACCAACAAATGTGGAAGAAGCTATGGAATCACAAACTTGGGTGGCAGCCATGAAAGAAGAACTAAATATGATTGAAAAGAATGATACCCGGCATTTAGTGGACGTGACCGAGACATAGAAAGGTGATAGGGGTCAAATGGATTTACAAAACAAAACTAAATGCCGATGGGAGTATCAACAAAAACAAGGCTAGATTAGTGGTCAAAGGGTATGCTCAAGAACAAGGAATTGACTACCATGATACCTTTGCACCCGGGCCTCAAGGATGGATACAATCAAGCTGCTGCCGATGTTGGTCGCACAAAAGGGATGGCTGGTTTGGCAAATGGATGTCAAATCTGCATTCTTGAATGGAACATTAAGTGAAGAAATTTATGTTGAACAACCCGAAGGATTTGAAATTGAACCCAATCTAGACAAAGTTTATTTGCTAAAGAAAGCATTATATGGTTTGAAACAAGCTCCTAGAGCTTGGTATAGCAACTTAGATGAGTACTTAGCAAGTTTGGGATTTGAGAAAAGTTTGAATGAAGCCACTCTTTATGTGAAGAAAGTTGATGATCACATATTAATAGTTTCAAGATATGTGGATGACTTATTGATCACGGGTGATGATGAAAAGCTTGTTGATGAATTCAAGCTAAACATGAAGAACAAGTTTGAAATGAATGAACTTGGATTGCTAGCTTACTTCCTTGGAATGGAAATAAGTCAATCAAGTGAAGGGTGTTTTGTGTGTCAAAAACAATTCACAACAAAACTACTAAACAAGTTTGCAATGGAGAATTGCAAACCCGTTAGCACACCAATGGTGCTTGGGGGTGAAACTCACCAAGGATGATGGTGCCCCCCGTGGCCGATGGCGTAATGTATAGAAGTTTAATTGGAAGTTTGTTGTACTTAACTTCCACTAGACCTCGACATTGTATTTGCAAAGTAAACTATCTCTCAAGGTTCATGCAAAACCCTAGTCAAACACATCACATTGCAGCAAAAAGGGTGCTCGAGATACTTAAAAGGAACATTGGATTTTGGCCTCGTTTCTTCAAGAGTATGAACACCGCCAAAATAACTCGGATTTTTGTGACGATGGATCGGGCTGGGAGTGATGAAGGGATGATGAGCACTTCGGGATATTGTTTCTCAATGGGAGAATGTATTTTTCTGCTGGAATTCAAAGAAACAATCTCGTGGTTGCCCACTCAACGACCGAAGCCGAGTACATCTCTCGCATTTGTGGCAAGCAAATCAATTAGTTTGGTTAAGGAAAGTGTTGAAGGACTTAAACCGTGAACAAGGGGAACCAACCGAACTCTTGTGTGACAATATGGCTGCAATTGCAATTTCAAAGAACTCGTGTTCCATGATAGAACAAAGCACATGAAGATAAAATTTCATGCAATAAGGCGCTTTCAAAGCAAGAAGGAGAATTGGAAATGAAGTATGTTTGTTCAAAGGAGCAAACTGGCTGATTTGTTCACAAAGACTTTGGCAAAAGAGAGATTTGAAGAGCTAAGGAGAATGGTGGGAATGTGCAGCTCGAGAATCAAGGGGGGAGTGTTGAAACTCGAGGTGATTCCGTAACCGCCCAAGTATACCGGCCGACCGCCCCGGAAGTCAAAGCCGAACCGGTCGACCGCTTGACCCTCGTCTCGCAAAGAACCGCCCTGAGCTGATCCGGTCGACCGCTTGGAAGATAAAAATTAACCGGTCGACCGCTTGGGTCAGTGAACCGGTCGACCGCTTGGGTGAACCTGGGTCGACCGGTAGTAACAACAAAGCCGACGGCTGAAAGTCGTCAAAGTTGAAGTTTTTTTTAGTTTTAGTAATCCTTTTGTATTCGGGATGATTATAAATCCTTTTTAGAGTTTAGGAAACAAAGTCTGTCAAATCAGCTTATAAGAAATCTTGTAAATAACTGATTTTAGAAATTATTACCGTTGATAGTTGTTGGTTAGGTATTTTATAGCCGTTGTAAGTTCTTGTTGTTCTATAAATAAAATGAGTGGGATGGCAGTAACCATATACGAAATTCTGCCCATATTCATGTTCTCTTAATTTACAAAGTTCTTTAGTTCTTTAAGTTCTTTAGTTCTTTCCATCAAAATCTGGAAATTTGACCATTCCCAGATTTTGATCGCTACAGTGCGTGTTTGTGTTCTTTGATATTTTCTGAAATTCAACAGGCTCAGCCTCTTTGGTTGGTGGATATTGCATCTCGGCAGCCCAAAATCATTGCTACCACCACCGCATAGCTGGCTATTTCCTATGACTGAAACTAAAGTTGAGTTCTTGAAAATTCCTTCATCTGGTACCATGCCCTCCAGGTTATTATAAGAGAGATCCAGCATCTCTAATGAGTTGAAGCCCTGGAAAAACTCTGGAATTTTCCCTGACAAGTTGTTATGAGAAAAGTTGAACTGTAGAACTCCTCTCAGTGAACTCAATGATGAAGGAATAGACCCTTGAAAGAAGTTGGAATTCATATACAAGCCTTGAAGACTTACACAACCCCCAAGACCACTAGGAATCTCACCTGATAACATGTTTTGAGATACATCTAAGATTGATAGATTTATTAACTTTCCTATTTCGGTGGGGAGGGAACCCGTAAGATGGTTTTTAGAAAAACAGATATCCAGTAATGAGAAGATCCCAAAAAGTCCTGGGGGTATGTCACCACTAAGATTGTTTTCACACAGATTCAACACTAACAATCTCTTGCAGTTCTCTAGACTTGAGGGGATGCTACCTTCAAGACTGTTCTCCCCTAAATAAAGTGCAATTAATTTGGTCAGATTCCCAACAGAGGATGGAATATGCCCTGATAAATTGTTGTAGTCAAGAACCAGTCCGACAAGATTTGGAAGCTCTCCAATGCTAGAAGGAATAATACCTGAGATTTTGTTGGTGCTAACATCAAAAACTCTCAAACTCACCAGCTTCTCTATTCCAGCCGGGATGCTTCCAAAGATGTTGTTTTCTGCTAGGCTGATCACCCCGAGCATGGTTGAGAGATTGCTGATTTGTTTCGGCAACTCCCCGCCAAAGTTATTTCGTTTAATAGACAAATACTCTAAAGTGGTGGAATTGGTCAATGAGGAGAGAAAGTTCAAGTCATTAGCCTGTCCACTTCCTAAATGGTTGGAGAAAACGGTGAAGAAGTTAAGCCTATGCAGCTTTTCTAATGCAGGAACTTCTCCTGTTAGATTATTTAAACTTACTTGGAGCAATTGAAGATTTGAAGCATTTGATATAGAAACAGGAATGAATCCAGTGAACTGGTTAGAGGCGATTGAAAAGAATTCAAGATTTGGGAGAGATATGCCAATATCAGATGGAATATTGCCATGGAAGAGGTTGAATCCTATATCCAAAGCCGTCAATAAAGAAAGATTGAAGATTGAGGGTGGAATGACACCTGAAAACATATTATCCATCAGATCTAAAATCCTGAGATTCTTCAAGTTTCCTAGAGTACTAGGAACGTTCCCAGACAGCATTTTATTTTTTTCTAGCCGAAGGATCTCAAGGGAGGATAGATTCCCTAAAGAAGGAGGGATGGTCCCTGTTAGACCATTGATTTGCAGAGTAAGGTTTTTGAGCTGCGACAAAGAGCCTAGCTCCGCAGGAATTTCTCCTGTCAGGTTGTTGTTCTCAATCTTCATTGAAATAAGGTTAGAGCAATCAGATATGCTAGGAGGGATTTGACCAGAGATGGAATTATTGTGCAGAGACAATACTTGCAAGCTACGCAAACGGCCAACTTGTGGAGGGATTTCATGAAAGAAACTATTGTTTTGAAGGTATAGTTCCTTTAAAAAGCTCAGATTGCCAATATGGGGTGATATGGTACCTGAAAGTTTGAGGGACGGCAAGGCTAACACTCTGACCCTTTGGTGCCTATGACCACAGGAGACGCCATACCACTGGCAGAAATGGATAGTGCTGTTCCACGAGCTCATGATCCCAAGAGGGTCATCCACTATTCTGCTCTTGAATTGGATTAGGGCTAATAAGTCAGTCTCATTAGAGTAGCTGGAGCAGGTGACTGAGATTAAAGATGAAAGCAAAACAATGGCGCGGAAGCAAAAGGCTGAACGAAACATGGATGAATGATCAGATTGAAGGTGCTCGGATTCTTACAATTGAAGAAAGATGAGAACTGCGTGCAGATTCATGTGGACATGAACACAAGTGTTATAGAGAGTAGCTATATATTAGATTAAGAGGTGAACATGCAATGTTCGAGCATGCATTATTTCTAATATTATATATTGTATACATGGAATTCGTCAACTCTATTCTTTCAAAAGTATAACCAACCTATTAGTTTATTTCAATTCTCCCTTTCCCTTATTACATTGCTTTATTAATTGTCAATTTTTTGAACGTTTTAAGCTATATAATAGATTAAGAGTTGAAGATGCAATGTTTGACCATGACTTTCCCAGCGGATTACTAAAAACAGACTCAAACTATGTGCAAGTTGTCCAGCAAGTGGATCAAAACTAGTGTTGACTTCCCTGTAATTAACAAATATAAAGTTGGAGGCAATTGTCTTTGCAGCATGAAAATACTACCATCTCAACTGGATAATAACAGCATCAGTGCTTGTTTATGAAGGGCAAGATAAACAAAAGGTTTTTCCAACATGGACTTCACAGTTGTATTGATCAAAATAAATAGGTATACAATACTGGATTTGGACACCACATTCTGCTTCTTTGCAATATTGGAGACGAGATTTTGGCCAACGAAAACTCCATAACCACTAGTTGACTTGCGATCATTCAGGTTTTCTACCCAATCAGAATCACAAAGGGCCACTAAATGTGGATCACAGCTTGTAAGCTCGTCATGGCATTTAAAGTAATGGAAGATGGAATTTAAAGCAAACCATAATCAATGGAACCCTTTAAATACCATATATAGAGCTCGTTTGGCAACAATCCTTTGGACTTCACGTAGAATATTCAAGAATTGACTGAGTTGATTTACAAAATAGTTGATATCTGAACGAGTAAGAGTACAATACTGTAACGCACCCACTACACGTCAACATATTATGTGCCATCTGCTATCATCTCAACTCATATGCAGAGAGCTTAGATCCATAGATTGTAGAAGAAGATAGAGGATGAGCATCAACCATACGTGTGTTCTCAAGCAAGTTAAAAATACATTTGGACTATCGAAGATGGTAGACTAGTATGATCTATTAGAGATTGAATTATTAAGAAGTATTAATGTAATATATTTACTTTCTAAATTAGTTTAGGTTAAATCCCACTAAATGCGGATAACAACTTGTAAGCCTTAATGGCCATTTGGTATTGTGGTTGTGGGTGAGGTTTGAGGAAAATCGGTTGTAATGGGCATTCAGACCAATTTGGCATGGTATCAGAGTCTTTACTTAATGAAACTCACAAACACAGGCTTTTTCAGTGATAATTTTCCACGCTTGTATTGATGATTCTGTGTTTAATTTATACACAATCCTATGTAAGGCAAGTTTCTAATTACAGAGGGAATGATAACGGTCATGCTGTAATTGTGCTATTGTGATAGCTGTGCATTTACAATATAAATCAATTGAATTATTTTCTGTGATGCTTGGCATGATCTTCGGCTGGAGTTCTGGTGTTGTTATGATCTTCCTTAATACGCCCCCTCAAAATCAAACTGCCATCAGCAGGAGAGATTTTGCTTATTAGTATGTCAGTCCGTTGTCGTGACAGGGGCTTGGTGAGTAGGTCAACAAGCTGATCATTGGTGTGAACATGACTGACTTGAAGAATTCCACGATGCACTAGGTCACGAACAAAGTGGAGGTCGATTTGAATATGTTTCATCCTCGAGTGATGGACAGGATTGAAGCTTAGATGACTGGCACCGAGGTTGTCACAAAGTAGAGATGGAGATGACTTGAGCTGAATGCCAAGTTCCCGCAGAAGAGAGGATAGCCACATGGTTTCAGAGGCTACATTTGCAAGAGCCCTATACTCAGCTTCAGTGGACGACCTTGCAACTGCGCGTTGTTTCTTGGAGCTCCAGGAGATGGGGTTGAAACCAAGGAAACTGATATAAGCGGAAGTAGATGTGCGATCATCAAGGTTACCTGCCCAATCAGCATCTGAAAAAGTAGTTAGAGCACAATGTGATTTGGATTTAAGATGAATACCATAAAAAAATATTGTGCTTTAGATAGCGTAGAAGACGCTCTGCTGTTGTCTAGTGATTCTGAGTGGGCATGTGCATGAACTGAGATAGCTTGTTCACAGCGTAGGAGATGTCTGGCTGAGTGAGGGACAAATACTGAAGGCTGCCAAGAACTTTATGATAGGCTGTGCTATCAAAAGAGGAAGATCATAACAACACCAGAACTTTACGATAGGCTGACGGTTGATCAAATAGGCGGCTGTGTGAAAAGCATGGGGCCAATATGTGAGAGGCAAATTGGAATCATGAAGTAAAGTCAAACCAGTTTCTACTAAATGACGGTGACGACGTTCGGAAAGTAAAATAATAGGGGTGAAATTCAATAAACACATTATTTTGAGAAGTAAAGTGATGCACAGATATGAGATTTTTTCAAGATTTCGTACACATAGGGTATTTTTAAGAAAGAAAATTTTTTTGTTAGATTTGAGAGTAAGAGAGCCTATGTGTGAGACATGCAAACCTGAACCATTATCAAGCACAACTTCATCAGTTCCATCATATTCGAAATGGATGGTGAGATTGTTGAGATCACCCGTGATATTATGAGAGGCAGCGGAATCCATAAGCCATTTAGAGTCCGTAGAAGGAGTAGAGGTGCAATTAACAGTTGCCATAGGGGATTGGATCTGAGGACAAAATTTTGCAGTATGGCCAACATTGTCACAAAATTAGCACTTAGGCTGGTAATGTTTTTGAGTAGGATTGGGCCGACCCACGTTTCTGTCAAAGTGCCTGGTATATCCACTAGTGTTTCGTTGAAAGCCTTGATTTCTTTGAAAGCCCAAAGGCTTCTTGTGAGTCCTCTATTGAGAACGACTAGAGGGGTTGCTGCGGTTGGTTTAATTTGCAGACACCAGCATTTGAGAGGAAGCCGTTTCAAGACGGCGAAGATAGCTTTCATGGCCAGCCAAGAGGTCATGAAGTTCTTCAAAATTGATGGATTTCTCCCTGGCACGAATTGGTCCGGTGATTTCCCTGAAATCAGAACCTAATCCATTCAAAACATAAAGAGTGAGGTCGTCATCGGAGATAGGGTGGTCGATTACAGCAATTTCATCAGCCAGAATTTTCACTGCATGAAGATACTCTGGAATCGAGCGATTTCCCTTTTTCATCAAGGTAATGTCTTCCTTGAGTTGCATAGCTCTCATTCGAGATCTGCTAGCATACATGTTGTTCAATTTTTGTCAAGCCTCATAAGATGTTTTGGAGGCTGCAATGAGGGGGGTAATCGTGGTTGAAGTGGATGCAAAGATCGCATTTAGTATGAGCTTGTCCTGCCGAACCCAGTGGTTCATGACTGAGGCAGATGAGGAAGTGCCATCGGAGAGTGGGCACACTGATTTTCCTGTAACATAATCTAAAAGATCATATCCAATTAGGAGAGCTTCAAATTGGGCACGCCATTGGGAGAAGGTGGAGGATGTTAACTTTCCATTGATTTGGGCTACAATATTAAGTGCTATGAGTGGAGTTTCGATAGGTGATGAAGGTTGATTGTTTGGATTTTGAGGTGTGGCCATGACTAGGCTAGGGGTGGGGATCGTATTCTCGTTTGAGATAATTTGCTCTGATACCATAATGAAACTCACAACACAGGCTTTTTCAGTGATAATTTTCCACGCTTGTATTGATGATTTTGTGTTTAATTTATACACAATCCTATGTAAGGCAAGTTTCTAATTACAGAGGGAATGATAACGGTCATGCTGTAATTGTGCTATTGTGATAGATGTGCATTTACAATATAAATCAATTGAATTATTTTCTGTGATGCTTGGCATGATCTTCGGCTGGAGTTCTGGTGTTGTTATGATCTTCCTTAATATTACTCTGCTATAATTTTCTGTGGTTTTTTATCACTCGCGTGTGATTTTTTTTCTTGTTCTTAGTACTTTGGCACTGTATGTGGTCACCGACTACGTGGGATTCTTGTTTTGTGTGGCTGTTTGTTGTGTTTCTCTATGAGGTGGTGTTCGGCATTTTCTGTGGCATCGGCTTCCTCTATGGTAG
Source organism: Salix udensis (assembly GCA_029204005.1). NCBI lineage: Eukaryota > Viridiplantae > Streptophyta > Magnoliopsida > Malpighiales > Salicaceae > Salix > Salix udensis. Next base: position 6,966,607 of record CM055029.1, on the reverse strand, counting down.
TTGATCTTCTTTGTGGTAGTGTCCGGCAATGCTCTTGTGGTGGTTGGGTGGTGTTTGTCTCTCTCTTTGTGGTGTCCACTGCTCTGTTTTTGGGCTGCCGTAATCACATCGGCTTTCTCTATGGTCACCGGGAAGTTCTGTGGGGTTGTCTCCTGTTCTGTGGTGGTTGCGTGTTGGGTTCTTTCTTGTGGTGGAGATCGGCGATTTTCTATAGTGCTTTTACGTTGGTGCCTCCTGATTTGAGGTGGCTGAGCATCGTCGCTGGAATTACAATTCTAAAGCATCGTCCTGTGTTTGAAGAAGAAGACGAACATCTCACTCTCGTTTAAATATGTTTGTTTCAGGTTCTAGGCTTCTGCTGTGGGCTTCGGTTTTGGGCTGCTTCTGTGGGCTTGTGGGCTTATGTTTCAGGGCTCTGTTCTGTGAGCCTCTGTTCCATGGGCTTTCATTTCTGCAGCCCCTTTCTTGTGTTTTTTAGCCTAATTCCTTTGGGCCTCATTAGCTTGGCTGTGTAATTAATTGGATTGAATTTGATTACTTGGGCTAATTTTTCAAGACTTGCATCATGTCTATAAAAAATAATATTATTCGTTTTACACTAAAGAATTTTTCTACATGGGAATTTCAACTTAAAATGCTCTTGAAATGGAAAGAATTATCAAATCATATTGATGAGAATTTGCCCAATAGGAGGTACATGATGCTAAGGTGATTTCTTGGCTTTTAGGCACGATTGAGCCTCATCTTATTACCAATCTTTGATGTTTCACTATGGCTCAAACTATGTGGGCATATCTATGCCACATTTATCATCAAGATCACGACGCTCTGAAATTCCAATTGGATTTGGAGATTAGCAGTTACAATCAAGGTAACTTGACCATTGAGCAATTTTATTCTAGTTTTATTAATATTTGGAATGAGTATTCTTTATTGTTCATGCTAAGGTTCCCACTACAGCTCTCGTGGCTCTTCAAGCGATTCATGCTGAGAGTTAATGCGATCAATTTTTGATAAAGCTTTATCCTGAATTTGAGCATGTTAGAGATGGTTTATTGAACTGTGATACGATTCCTTCCCTGGATATCTACTTGGGAGATTTATTATGTGAGGAGCAATGATTATCCACCCAGATGGGTATGACTTCTAAGAAGGTTTTTTCCTAGCCTGTGATTGTAGCCTATGCAATGCAAGGGAGAGGGACGCATAAGTTGCAGTGTTTTAGCTGCAAAAAGCTTGGTCATATTGTCGTCACTGCTCGAAGAAGTTTGCAACTACTGCAAGAAGTTGGGCCATTTCATCAAAGACTATTAGGTACGGCTGCAAAATCGTCAATCTCAAGCTCTTCAAGCTACTGTTCAGGCATCGTCTTCTACGTTTCCCATTGTAAGCTCTGATTCATATGTTCTCACACCTGTTATGGTTCAACAGATGATTGTCTCGGTTTTTACGGCCTTAGACCTACAAGGTACAACTCCTACCTCAACTCCTTGGACTGTTGATTCAGGTGTTTCTAATCATATGACTGATAGTACGATGGATCTCCGTGATGTTCATGAGTATGACGGCACGCAATCTATTAAATTGCTGATGGAAGTGCACTTCCTATTACTATTGTTGGTAATTTGGGTCCTTCTTTTAAAGATGTTTTTGCCTCTCCTAAAATATCTACCAACTTGATTTTTGTTGGACAATTGGTGGATAATAACTGTGATGTTCATTTCTCTCGTGGTAGTTGTGTTGTGCAGGATCAAGTGTCGAGAATAGTGATCGCGAAAGGGCCTAAAGTGGGACATCTTTTGCCTCTACACTTTTATATTGCTAATGTTGTTTCTTTTGCTTGTATGGCTATTACCAATAATAATGAAGTGTCACATAAGAAAATGAGTCATCCTAATTTGCTGTCTTAACTCATCTTTTGAAACATGGTTTTTTGGGCAATAATAATTCTTTTTCCTCATCTTTTGATTGTGCTAGTTATCATCTTGGTAAAAGTAAAATTTTACCTTTTCCTATGCATGGTAGTCGTGCTTCCACTTGATTTGAAATTGTGCATACTGATGTTTGGGGTGTCAGTCATATTATTTCTCATTAGCACTATCATTATTTTATGATGTTTATCGATGATTACAGTTGATTTACTTGGATCTATTTTCTTCAATCTAAAGCTGACGTGTCCTCTGTTTTTCAAAGATTTGTTGCACTTATCAAGACACAATTCAGTACTTGTATAAAAATCTTACACTCTGACTCGGAAAGGGAATACATGTCTCATTCCTTTCAAAATTATCTTCAGTAAAAAGGGATTATTTCTCAATGTTCTTGCCCTTATACCCCTTAACAAAATAGAGTCACTGAGCATGAGAATCATCATCTATTAGATGTTCATACTTTGTTAATTGATTCGTCTGTACCTTCTCAATTATGGGTAGAAGCATTATCTCTGGTTGTTTATTTTATCAATCATTTGCCTACGGTAACTCTAAATTATTATTCTCCCTATCTTTGTTTATTTAGTATACCTCTTGAGTATAAATCCTTTCATATTTTTGGGTGTATTTGTTTTGTCCATCTGCCACCCACTAAACATCACAAGCTTGTTGCCCAATTTGTCACATGTTCTTTTATGTGATATAGCCCTACTCAGAAAGGATTTATTTATTATGATGCACATGCAAACAAATTTTGAATCTCTCGGAATGTGGTTTTCTTTGAAAATCAATATTTATTTCAATCTCATGTTATTTTTTATCCCCTTATTGCCCCTCTTCCACCATTTGATGATGTAGTTTCTTGTATTGAGCGATTTAAACCAGGTATAGTGTATCAAAGATATCCTCCTCCAACACCTCTTCCAGACACTACTTCGTTACCTAATTCTACATTTCTGGTACCTCGACGATGCACTAGGGTTCCACATCCACCAGATACATATGGTTTTTCTCATACCTCACTTACTGTCACTCTAGATATTATTTATGTTCCTTCCTCTTATACTCAGACAGCTACTCAGGCCTGTTGGCAACAAGCCATGCAAGACAAATCCAAGCTCTTCAAGACAATCACACCTGGGATCTTGTGACTTGTCCCTCCGGTGTCAAACCTATTAGATGTAAATGGGTATACTTTATCAAGTTTAGGACTGATGGATCATTGGATCGATATAAGGCTCGCCTTGTGGCTCTTGGGAACCAACAGGAATATGGTATTTACTATGAAGAGACATTTGCACCTATTGCTAAAATGATTATAGTATTGACTATATTGGCACTTGTTGCGTCACAAGGGTGGTCTCTCAGACAAATGGATGTGAAGAATGCATTTCTTCATGGGGATTTGAAGGAAGAATTCTATATGTCTCCACCTCCCGACATGTTTACTGCACCTTCCTCGGAGGTTTGTCGGCTATGTCAATCCTTATATGGTTTGAAACAAGCTCTGCATGCATGGTTTGATAAATTTCACTCTACTTTGCTTGCTTTTCACTTCAATCAGAGTCCGTTTGATTCATCTCTATTTATTCGCAAGATGCATGTAGGAATTGTATTGCTTCTGGTATATGTTGATAATATTTTGATTACTGGCTCCAATACTACGTTACTTACACAATTACCACCACATCTCAAAGCCTCCTTTCATTGAAAGATGTGAAGCCCGAGAATGAAGTATACAAAAAGGAGGAGGTTTATAATAATTCAAAATGTTTTTATAATACAAAATTTATGCAAAAAAAGGAGAAAGGTGGGGCCAAAATGGAATTAAGAAGAGATGGGACTATAAATACACATCCCTTCTCTCATCCATGGTCGGATGATAACAAGAAGGCGGGGGGAGAATTTCAGATTTTTCCTTTATCAAACTAGGAGTAAACACCTAAAATTAGTAAACTCATATAAGCCTTGGAGTTATTGAATGGAGGAACATAATCGGGTGGAGAATCAACAAGAAGAAAAGTGAAGAATTGGGGAAGAAAAGAGGGGGAAGAGTGGTTGGCTATATACAAGGAGAAGAAGGGTAAGATTCTTCTAACATTTGTGAAGTAAGGTTTAGATTTCATCCAAGTAAAGAGTTTTAATTCTAATTTATATGAAATTAACTTCAATTTGATTAGAAGTTCATGATTTTTGTTGAATTAGGAATTAGGGTTCTTTAACACAAAATGTTGGGAAAATGCATAAATGAGTGAGATTAAATGGACTAAAATAATCTAAGTACCATAAAGAAGAAGAAGAAATGAGTGCATAAAAGAGAGGAAGGGAACTCTTGGTTCCCTTGGGCATGTCTCGGTTGAGATATTGTAGAGAGGGAATGACAATTTATGATTTGCTTAATTAATTAACTTGGTATAATTGGCCTTAAGAGGACATAAATGAGACGGGTTGTCATGAATAAAGGGAAGGCATGGTTGTGACTGATGAGGAAGCAGGGATTGAAGATGAATTGGAGATCCTTTCTCCATTAACAAAATAGGGCAGGTTCGTTGCCTTATTTCCTGGTGGAATTTGACCTATAAACTATAGAATACAGGGAAGGTCCCTTCATGGAAGTTGTAGCGGGGAGTGTTATATTTCTGATGAGTCTGACTCCGCCTAATTTGGAGTCCTGGAACAACATATACAAATAAAAATCTGAGGAGAGGTCAAGCTACCACCCCTATTGGCAGATTTAGCCAAGTTGATAAAACGGCGAAATTTAACCATATTAAGGGTAGAATTTGTTTTCTTGTCATTCATAAAGTGTGTCTTGATCTTCAAAAAAGAGAATATATTGTGATCAAAATTGAATTCATGATGTCCACTTGGACTACTAATGAGCTGAAAAGTTAAAGGATAATAATGAGGAATGTAAGTGAGAAAAAAATTGGTAAAAGAGAAATAAATATTTTTCGTTGTTGTTGTTGTGTGTGGTATGTGGACTAATATGGAATAATAATGGGTGTTGGTGGTTTCAGAAGGAACCGCGGGAGGAATACAGCAACAACAGGGGAATGCAAGTCGAGTGTTTACAGCAAGTAGGTACTTGGTACCTATATCTCTTATAGTTAATAATTATTTTAACAAACTATTGAACTATAAGAAAACAATTTGGTGCTTATTGATGATGAAAAGAAAAGAGGAAAAGGTAAGGTTAAATGACGGAAAAAATTATATAGAAACAGAGGACTAGATTTAAATTATGGGTTCTTTTGGAGGAAATTAATAATAACAACGAATTTGGTAATGATTGTTTCTCGAATTTGATTTGTCTATCCGTGGTATGGGAGGCTGATGATGTTAACCAAGCTGGTTAACATCGTCATTACCGGTACGTGGGAAGAGAAATATAAACCTTGATTAAATATTTGGGTTCAAAATAGTTAATGATATTGACGGGTGATGTTGATATCAGCAAAATTTATAAACTTGATTAACTATTCAATTTCAGAATAGTTAATGATATCGACAGGTGACGTCGATATCGGAAAAATTTATAGACTTGATTAGCTTTCTGAGGTGAAAGCTAATGATGTTAAGAATTCTTGATATTGGCATACCTAAGAACCTCCCAAGGTAATATGGAACAATGATTAACTATTTTATTTTTAAAAATAGTTAATGACACAAACGGTTATGTTCGTGTCTATATTTTCATGAAACTGATTAGTTGTTCTCAGGATGGGCAACTAAAGACACTAATGGAGGTCATTATTGTCGGCAATAATCTTTTCAATGTGAAGGGGAGAGAAGTAGTCAAAAGAAACAAAAAAAAAATTATAACCCTTGAAAGGGGTTTGTGGTTGTATTTAGAATCTCATATTATTTAAGTAGATAGATATGTTGTTTAATTTTTCTTCTGTAAAGTGCTTGTATTTATTTATTTGTTTTTACTTGTATGAAAAATTTATATTTTACAAGTTCTTCCCATTCATGTTAGGAATATATTTTAAGTTCTTTGATCCCTTTTGTATAAGTTAGGAACGTGTAATTTTGTCATGCAGTAAACATGTAACCTTTATAGAATATTATATTTGTAATATTTTGTTCTGAAATATTAAATGTAACAACCCATGCTTGGGATATTAGAACGTACTAGATTATGTTAGAATATTAAACTATTGTGTTATATATATATGTATGTATGTATATGAAATCCTCGTTCTCGAATTGGCTCTTTTAATTATTATCTTATAAGTGTGATGTAAGATGGAGTTTAAGAATGAATAGGGTCCTAAGCATAATCTAGAATGAATTATGTAGTTGATTGTACTAAATATGAATGTGATTGTGGATTAGATGTGATTCTAAATGTGTGCAGGGTACATTGTCGATAACTTGAGATCTCCAGATATAGAGGAGACTCTGCCAAAATTTCAGCGAGTAAAAAAAAAATTATGCTTCATCTACCCTTTATAGGGGAAAGATTAGCGGATAAACTAATAGTAAAAATTGGGGTTGTTATAAAAGATCTAGGTCCCTTGTAGTACTTTCTTGGTCTTGAGTGTTAGAGAATAATATAAATTATATTCTGGGGCCTCACCTAATAGCTTAAGCTTTTAGGTGAGATGGTTCCTTAACATGGTATCAGAGCCTTGTTGAGCCAGTGGTCACGAGTTTGAATCTCACCACCCTCATTCTATTTGATAAAAATCAAGCACAAGGTAGTGTAGGCCTGTATGCAAGTTTCAAGCCCAAATGGCTTTCACTTAAGGGGGTGTGTTAGAGAATAATATAAATCATATTCTAGGGCCTCACCTAATAGCTTAAGTTTTTAGGTGAGATGGTTCTTTAACATTGAGGTCTAGATTATTTTGACTGGTATATTGTACGTCAGTGCAAATACACAGTAGATGTAATTTCATTAGCTGATATCCAATTGGGTAATTCTATTCTTACTCCCTTAGAGGTCAATTTTAATCTTATTCAAGAGGAAGGTGAGCTTCTATCCAATTCATCCTTCTATTGGCAACTAGTTGGCAGTTTGAACTCTTTGACGATTACTCGTCCTGACATCTTGTTTGTTGTGCAGCAGGTCATTCAATTTATGCAGGCACCTCGACATCTTCATCTTGTCGTTGTCCATCGCATCATTCAATATCTGAAAGGCACCTCTCCACACGGGTTATTCTTTCCTAAAGAATTTTCTTACAGTTGGTAGGATATAGTGATGCCAACTAGGCCGGATGCGCAAATATTCGTTGGTCTGTTACTGGCTGGTGCATGTTTTTAGGCAATGCACTCATTTCTTGGAACAGTAAGAAGCAAGGTAGAGTCTCCAAATCCTCAACAGAATCTGAATATCGTGCTATGTCTTCCGTCTGCTCTGAGATTACATGGCTTTGTGGGTTATTGGGGAAACTTGGTTTTCCTCAGCTTCATTCCACTCCTCTTCATGCTGATAATATCAGTGAGATTCATATTGCTGCTAATCTTGTATTTCATGAGCGTACAAAACATATTGAGGTTAATTGTCACTCCATACATGAATCTTTTGACTAACATGAAATTACACTTCCTCAAATTTCCACCGAACATCAAACTGTGTACATTTTCACTAAGGCTCTTTCTCGGCATTGACATCAATTTTTAGTTGACAAATTGATGCTTTTTGATCGAATCAACATCAATTTGAGGGGGGATGTCACGAGATTTGATTATGTTTCAGTTACAGGATTGATTTTGTATTAATTACGGAATTGATTTTCCTTTATTAGGGTTGTAAATACCTTGATTTTTACCTTGTATAGAATGTATTTTGATCTATATAATACAAAGACACCCAAACATAAAGGGCATTCAAACCAATTTGATAGATATGAGACCCACACAAAGATGCTTTCGGACCACAGTTTGCAAAAAGCAAAACCAAGCTCTTTGTCAGCTTCTCATGGCTGCACAAAACACATCCAACGGTAGGAAAAAAAAATATTGTTGGGAAATTTATGCCAAATAAACCCTCATATATGCACCCTTACCACTACTGTCTCAGCAAACACAAACATTGCTGTTCCCGTTTATCTTTCAGTGTCCTTTCAAAGATCCATGAGTAAAGACAGTCGATCCGTGAGCAGGGTAGCAAGATCAAGTTGTAAGCTATACTTCATTTGAAGAAATCTCACCACCCCACCAAAGTAAGATCTTCTTTTTGTCAACTGTTAGGTTATTTTTCAGTGGTTTGAATCTCTTTGAAGGTTATGTTATCTTGCTTTCGTTTTGTTCTCTCTACTATAAGGTTATTTTTTAATGTAATGTAATGCCTGTGTCTTTTAGAAAATGGGAACTTCGGTCTCTCTCCTATATCTTGATTTGGTAGAAAAGGATAACAGAACCTTCAATCTGTAATCAATTTCTGGTTCTTGTTTTTCGTTTTGTTTTCTAAATATTGAGGTTCAATGAGAAAGAAAGCTACCAAAAATGACATGATATTAGTAGCCATTTGTTTTTGTTAATGCTTTTTTTCAAGCCATTCACTTGGATGTCTATTCTTACCTATTTCATTATGAACTTTGTTCTGTTATGGATTTTTAAGTAGTTAGAATTAGGATGCTAGATTAAGCTTTCAAAGTTACAGAAGAGTTTGATTTGAAGTCAGGAGTGGATAAAATTAAGATCCTTAACTTAAAAAAATGTTATGAGTTATGTATGATATAACTATAGTAGATATGAATAGAAATTATATTTATTAATTATTTAATTTATGTAAGACTATATAGAGGCATGCTGGATAAATTTTTTAAAATTTATTCTTCCATCTCCAGTTTCCATCATACTCCTTTACATAAAAGAAGCCAAAAAAATTATTTTCAGGATGTATTTCAAAAGATGTTTTTAATAGGCACGTTAAGTCACTTGTATAAAATTGATTTACTAATGTGTTTTTTTTTTCAATAATATCCATGAATGTTTTTATTATTAATAATAAATTTATTAATTCCCAATACATTAATTGTAGTACATGCATACATGTTTGTATTTATAATGCATGTTAAAAATAAACTATGAGAACATGTGAGATATTTCTCATATTAGACAATCACCTCTATTAAATCATGATGAATGAAGATGAAATGATCTTAAGATTATTATTTGAGTAATAAGAAAGCATTCAAGCTTAATTTTGAAGTGCCCACTCAATAGAAAATATATAAAGAGGTTATTAGAATATATATTGTAACTTTGACCCATAGTAATTATTTGAAATATCAATTTATTTGTCTGAATAAGATATTAAAAAAATTATTTGGGTCACCATGATGGCCCAACCACACATAATTTATATTAATATTATTTATATTAATAAGATAATATAAGGGAGAGGGATGATGGATTAATTACATCCT
>CM055029.1:6911482-6956791 GCA_029204005.1 Salix udensis | reverse complement strand
ACGGATTACTAAAAACAGACTCAAAGTATGTGCAAATTGTCCAGCAAGTGGATCAAAACTAGTGTTGACTTCCATGTATTTAACAAATATATAGTTGACAGTTGAATAATACCATCTCATCTGGATAATAACACCACCATCGCTTGTTTATGAAGGGCAAGATAAACAAAAAGGGTTTTTCCAACATGGACTTCACAGTTGTATCGATCAAAATAAGTAGGTTGACAATACTGGATTTGGACACCACATTTTGCCTCTTTGCACTGCAAGAGACGAGATTTTGGCCAGCAAAAACTCCATAACCACTAGTTGACTTGCAATCATTCAAGTTTTCAACCCAATCAGAATCACAAAAGACCACTATATTAAATCCCACTAAATAAGGATAACAACTTGTAAGCCTTAGTGGTCGTTTGGTGTTGTGGTTGTGGGTGAGGTTTGAGGAAAATCAGTTATTTTTATATTTTTTAATTTTTCAACCACAACTGCAGTTGATATGAGACCCACACAAAAATGTTTTCGGACCATGGTTTGCAAAAAGCGAAACCAAGTTGTTTTTGAATCTCTTTGAAGAAACCTCACCACCCAATCAAAGTATGTTCTTCTTTCTGTCAACTGTTAGGTTATTTTTTAGTGGTTTTAATCTCTTTGAGCTTATGCTGTCTTCTTTTCGTTTTGTTCTCTCTACTGTTAGGTTATTTTTTAGTATAGTGTAATACTCGTGTCTTCAGAAAGTGGGGACTTCGCTCTCTCTTCTATATCTTGAATTGCTAGACAAGAACAACAGAACCTTCAATCTGTAATCAATTCATGGTTCTTGTTCTTCATTCTGTTTTCTAAATATCGAAGTTCAATGAAAAAGAAAGTTACCAAAAAAAACATGATATTAGTAGCCATTTGTTTTTGTTGAAGCTTTTTTTCAAGCCATTGGATCTATGCTCTTAACTGTTTCATTGTGAATGATGTTTGAGAGTGTGGTTGAAATTTATTTTAAAAATATTTTTCATTCAGAAATGTATAAAATGATGTTTATTTTTTTATTTTAAAAAAAAAATATTTTTGACATCAGCACATGAAAATGATCTAAAAACACTAAAAATAATTAATTTAAAATATAAAATTGATTGATTATTTTCAAAAACGTTTTTAAAACAGAATGCAGAGCTAAAAAGAAATGAATAAAAATTATAGAGAAGAAATGACTTTGAAAAAAAACTAAAAGAATCATTTATGTAAACAAAAAGATATACTTGGAGAGCAAATAACAAACACGATTTAATGTTATTTAATGTGATTATTCGTAGACTAATGGCATAAATTTTATAGGAAATGTTTTTATTTCTTCCCTCTACTATATATTATTATTTCCAGCAAATATATTGCATTTTAGAGAAAACAACACCTAACGTTTAATTTTTTGAAAAAAAAACTACTAGATGCACTCCAAAGTTTTGTTCTTCATTATCTTGAGGGGTGCCACTATTATGTCTTATCAATATAATTCAAAGTTATTTTTAAAAAAACTATTATATAAGGTTAGCGTGAGTCGAGGTGAGGAAACAACGTCGTATTTGGATTTTTCTCCTCTCTCGAATCTTAATGTAAACCCAGCCTCTAAGTTTCGTGGGTAAAGTAGGTTCCCGTGTCTGCGTTGTTGACTATAATGCCTTGCATGGGACCGTCTTCGCCCACCATCTTCTTCTTTCTCCTAGCGAATGATTCATTTAGTCAACCAGAGCAATGAAAGCTCGCAGCTATGGAAGACTGTTTTTTACACGGTCTCACTTCACTTTTATTTCACTTGAAACTTTATTATATATATATATATATATATATATATATATATATATATTAAATAAAGTTGAGGTGATAAGAAAATTTGATATTATTATTAAACTTTGACTCAATCTAATGTTGACCCGACTACTTAATTCATTAAACAGTATAGAAGTTGTTTTGATATACTCAACTTGGAGGGTCTAGAAATAACCGGAATAGCAAGTAAAGAGCATGTTCTTGCTTAAAAAATAAAATAAAATTCAAGATGATATTTTTTTTTTTAATTTTGAGATGTTTATATATTAGATCATTCATGTTTCATAGCATAACTTACAAATTCATGATTATGATAATGGACTTCAATGAATTTAAGAACTTTATTTTTTAAAATAATTATTACTTTTCTTAATTATATGATAATAAAAATACATACTCATGAAATTGAATACATAACAAATATTGAGACATTTGTTTGAACCTACAATGTTCTTATGGAAAACAAACTAAAATAATTTATGAGAGTAAATTAAAAATAAAGTGAATATTAATAAATAAAATTAAACAAAAAAATAAAAATAATGAAAGAAATAAAGGGGAATGCTTTAAAAAAAACCCACCTTCATTACTCTTCATAATAATAAAGGTGAATTTTCACTCTAACTTCTTTTATATAGATAGATAGATCAAGGAATAAAGGAATAAGAGGCTCAAATTTAACACTTCGTCGCCTCTTACCTATATTAGAGGTATTGATTGATTATTAGGAATGTGGTTGAGATTGTTTTGTAAAGTGTTTTTCGTTCAGAAATGTATTAAAATAATATTTTTATTATTTTTTAAAAAAATAAATACATTAACATATGAAAATGATTTAAAAACATTAAAAAAAATTAATTTTAAATAAAAAATATTTTTTAAAAAATACTTTTAAAATACAGTATTGTCGGTGGACGAAGATATGTTTTTTTATACACGCCCACTTAATCCTGACACCACGCTGGTTTTTAGTGAAATTCCAGGATGGTGACGGTACTCTACACGAGTCATGTTTTAGTGAAAATAATTTTAAAAAATGTATATAAGTGTAAAGAAAAAATAAAAACACAAATTACAAGAGAATAATGATAAGAACAAAAAAAAATAGTATAAATAGACATGATAAATATATAAAGTGTAAAGAATAAAAAATAATATATATATTTTTCCAAAAAAAAAAAACTTGTAAAGGAAAAACAACTAAATAAATAGAATAGAATAATTAAAAAAATAGTGATAAATAGATAATCATGGCGCACCAAGCATGTAATATATTAAAATAATATTTGTAATATCTTATCACTATATATATATATATATCCTCCTCCATGTTGAGTGCCACACTAGCTTAACCCTTCGGCCTTCATCACTGCCTCGAAGCACCCAATAACACCACTCAAAACCTTCAGATACTGAGTTTCTCATTAATGGGGTTTTCAGTGCCATCTCCAGTATTCTGCCCCCATGCCATTGTTCTTCTCTTGTGTTTCACTTCATCTGCCTTATCGATCGACAGGAATGAGACCGACCGGCTAGCCTTGCTGGATTTCAAGTCCAGAACCACCCATGATCCTCTTGGAATCTTGCGCTAGTGGAACAGCAGCCTCCACTTCTGCCGGTGGTCCGGTGTCAAATGCAGCCGGAAACACCAAAGGGTGACGGTGCTGGATCTACGGTCCCTCCAGCTTTCAGGTTCCGTGTCACCATATATTGGCAATCTGAGCTTTTTAAGAGAGATATACCTTCAGAACAACAGCTTCAGACATGAAATCCCAGCTCAGATTGGCCGTTTACATAGACTGCAAATACTGTTACTGCATAATAACTCGTTTTCTGGTGAAATCCCTGCTAGTATTTCCGGTTCCTATATAGTTAGTTTTTCCTGTTTTGCAATTCGAATGTATCATTTTAGTTAAGAGTATTTGTGATATTCACTAGACCAAGTATCAGATTATGTTTCATGTTCCTTAGGTTGATGATTTCATGTTGGAATTGGTTAATGAAATTAGAAATTCAGAATTTTGTGATTTTAATCTATTATTTTATTGGATGTTTTGGTGATGTTTAGTGGATCAAGTATGCATTTTTGTTTGGTGGATCTAATATAGTTTTCTACAATGCGTATGCCTTTGGTGAATGATTTTTTGCTACAAATAGTTATGAAATTAGAGGATTAATGTTTTATTAAGTTGTTCTATTTCGTTTGCATTTAGTGGACAATTTTGTCATTGATTAGTTATGGAATTAGAAAATTAATGTTTAATTTTAGCAATGATTGGTTTGTTAAAATTAATGTATATGGTTAACGTTGTGGATGTTTACTTTTTTTTTTGTCTATTTCCTTGATTTTTTTCCCATTGGTTTATGGAAAACATGGTTGTTTTTTTGGGTTGTTTTTGCATTTGTCATTATATTTTATGTTGTTCGTTTTTGTTAGCAATGTAGTCTTCGACGTTGCCATTAAATGTTTTTTTGCTTAACTATGTTTTTTTCCTTTTTCTTCCTGTTTGATGCCTTTGTTTTTAATTTTTTGATGATTGGTTTGTTATTTTTCATGTTTGTGCACCGTGTGGGTTACATACAGGACAAACTCCACCAATACTGATGTCATTTCTGTTGTCCTACCCATTAGAGAAGTGCTTATATTTCATTTGCAAATAGCTTAAATAAACGAATCACATTAAAAAAAAAAACAAGAGGAAGAAGAAGGAAGAAATGCATTTCACTATCTACCATAATACAATCTCAAATTACAGTGATCTATCATGTATTTTTCCACACCTTGTTTTGAAATTCTTTTGAAGCAATTACCTATTTCTGTCTCTTTGATGTTAAAGTTTCAGTGTTGTTGTTGTTGTTGCGGTAGAGTGTATTGATGTGTTTTCTTATATCAAACTTTGCATGTGTATTTTATTCTGGAATTAACAAAATCTATTAATTGCTTCAAACTCAATAATTATAAAAATTGTTTATTGGGCCCGCAACGTAGTGCGGGCAATCTAACTAGTATATTGATTTTCCTACATCTATTGTTCATTTACAATGTCTCACTTCACTTCTATTTCACTTGCAACTTTATTTAATTAAATATAAAAGTTGAGTGAGAAGAAAGTATTTGATTTTATTATTAAACTTGATTCAATCTAAAATGTTTTGACCTGATTTTTTAATTAATTTGAGTTTAACTCAATCAACTTGGAGGATCTAACCTCAAGGGGTTGGCCTAGCGGTAGGAGGCCTGGGACGGGGGAGTTTGCTCCTTCCTCGTTCCCAGGTTCGAGTTCCGCCTGGTGCAAACAATTCCTTGGGGTCATCGGACTTGGACGAAACCTTTGACTTAACCGTGATGAACTTGCAGGAAACTCCTTGCCGAGGGCCTGTGCACCCCCGGGATTAGTCAGGCCCAGCGGCCTAGACACCCAGTGCTAATTCAAAAAAAAAAAAAAAACTTGGAGGATCTAGAAATAACTGAACAAATAAGTAAAGAGCATGTTTTAACTTATAAAATAAAATGAAATGAAATTCAAGATGATTTTTTTTTCAAACATTTAGATGTTGATATATTAGATCATTAATGTTTCATATCTTAACTTACAAATTCATGATTATACTTCAGTGAATTTAATAACTTTATTTTTTAAAACAATTATTATTCTTAATTATATAATAATAAAAATAGATACGAATACAAATCATTGAGACATTTGTTTGAACCTATAATATTCTCGTATAAAATAAAGTGAAATAATTTATGAAATTAAATTAAAAATAAAGTGCATATTAATAAATAAAATTAAACAAAAAAAAATAAAAATAATGAAAGAAATAAAGGGGGAAATGCTTTATAAAAACTCACCTTCATTACTCTTCATAATAATAATAAAGGTGAATTTTCACACTAACTTCTTATATATATACTAGCTATATTGCCCGTGCGCTGCCGTGGGCATTGCTGTGCATATAATATCATATAATTAAATTCATAACGATAAAATTATAATATAGCCTTAATAAAAAGTTAAGAACCATAACATAAAAGAGTTTGCTCCGCAAACATAGGTTATATCTTTTGGAATGTATGCAGTGTCACAAAAGATGACAAAAGAGTGTAAACTATACAATTTGTACATCAGTGCAAAATAGAGGGATGTTGAGGTGCAGAACGAAGTGAAAACCCCTCTTCTGAATGAAACATCTCATTCTGTTGCTAATCTTCCTAAAAAAAATAACAAGACAATAAATGAAATGATGGAGAAATGAAGTCATCTAATAGAAAATTAAAGCAAATATCAAGGAAAAACTGCATGAAAGAACCAGCTATTAACATAGAAAATTCAGAACAAATGCAACAAATCAACAAAGAAACAGTTAAAAACTAACACCATATGCTGCAAAAAACCTAGTTACACAGTCAATCATATAGCATATGTATTGATTGCATTATACATCTTGAATTAACTTTGGTAACAGAAATTAAGAATGTATATGTCTTTGAAATAACTTGTTGAACTTATGTAGTAAAAGAACATGCAGAGCTATCATATTATCGAACCTAGATTTGAAACAAATATATGAGCAATGCAATATTCAAAGAACCAAAATCCTAGAATCAGAAACTAATAGTGGATGTTAAGCTATGAACGCCATCATTATTTTGCAAAATAAAAGTGAATTTGACAATGAGTAAAATAATAATATATCTAAACACATTGCGCTGGACAAAATATAGCAAAATAATCAAAACACAATTTTAACAATAATAAAAATGATCTAGGCAACAATATCAAAAAGAGAAGCAAAAACTACCACCAACATGTAACTATAAGAAAAAGAAACATAGTATATATATTGATTGCATTAAGAAAGCTCTAACATTTGATACCCATGACAATAATATTTTAATTGAACTTGAAATTTTATGTAACCTATTTGATTTAATCTTTAATTCATTAATAAATGTTAAATTAGATCTTGCATTTCATTTAATTTCTAATGTAATAATAACTTCTTAATTTTGGCTTGAATCTCATCTCATTTCAATTCAATCCTTTCTCTTTCCATTTATTTTTAATTAAATGTTTTTATGTAATATTGATTTTTATTCCATACAAACTTAAATAACTCGTAAACAATGATAAAAAAGCAAACAATAGATAATTTTCGAAGCTATTTTATGTTTATTCTTGATGACGACCTAAATTTTGATATGCTACCAATTTAATTTTGAAATAATATGAAAAGATGTTCAATATCTTGCGACTAAATCAATAGTTTAATTACGTAAAGCATGTTCGAAGTTGATATTTATAAAAGTAATAAAAGAAAGAAAAACTCTCTAAATTTACCGAATCTATCACCCGAATGTCCAATTGACTATAGTTATTTAGAAATGCAAAGTTTTATAAATTTCTTAATTATATCTTTTTGTTGTGAAATGTTTCCCGACCTAGAAGGACCCAAAAGATAAAATAATTTATCCTGGACCATTTTAATAATTTAATAGTGAAAAAGATTTACTTTGAAGCTTCTAAAACAGAAAATTTGGATTGTTGGAGTCTATTAGTGTTTGCTCACTAAAAAAAACACAACAGATTTAGTTAGCTATGCTTATCAAAGTTTTAGACCGGTTTGTTTGGTTGATTTTCTTTCCGGTTCAGCTCTCTCTCCACTTGTTTTCTCTTTCACCCTTACCTTTCTCTCGACAAAGAAAAATCGCTTCAACGACCACTTTCAACTCAACATCCAACATGGCCATCATGAAGAAATCCTGAGTTGCATAAACACGACAAAAACTTGCATTTCCTATCTAACCCAAATTCTCATTCACTTTCTAATACTTCTACTCTCTTCCTTCTTTCTTAATATCATATTCCCCCTTCTAAACCTACCACTCCCTTTTTAGTTTTTGCATGATTCTTCTCATGACCCCCTCTTTGAGACTTTGGTAAACTTTGATGAAACTATGCACGCAGAATTTTTTTTAGCACATTCAGGTGTGATACACAACCAATTTTTTTTTTCATTGTCAACTACTATTAATCGAAGGTGAAAATGTCCTGGCAATTATGATGGATGATAATAACTCTGAAAAACACAAACACAGACAACAAACCAGCCAGCAAGACCTAAAAACCATAAACAACATACCTCAAAAGTAGCACGAACAACACAAAATAGGCAACGAAACCTTGGCAGCAACACGCCACAATTAGCAGCCAAGAACCTCAAAAACACAACATCCAACGATTTAGAACCAATCATTTAACAAATTCCAAGCAAAGATGAAAAGATAAGAAGCTATAAAGAGAAAGCAGTGGACCGAACCAGAGGAAAGAAAACCATCCAGGAAAACAAAATGGCAAATATATAATACGTAACTTAACACACGAAAACAAAATGTCGGCCTAATCTAATCCAGCAGCCACCAAAAGAAAAGAAGACTGAAAAGGAGCATGTGACCCTGCAAAACACAGAGAAATTCATTAATGTGAAGACAAATACATTAATATGAAATAACATATCGTAATACGATTAATTGAAGAAACCGAACAAGAATACAACAGTAACAGTTAAACGAAATAATAAAACTAAATCAAAACAGTAATGAAGCAATGAAACCGAATGCAAAACAGAACAATAATTAATTGATTTCATCTCTAAACTGAGAGCAACAAAGAAAGAAGTAATCAACCCGAATGCAAAGAAACCACACCCAATCAGACCAAACCGAGAGGATCAAAGAGAGTCGAAAAACATACATTGAAAAAAAAAAGGTCGTATCTATTTTATTGACTCAATTTGCTCTTATTGGCGCTCAGAACCCTGCCTCTAAAACCCTAACTCCCACAGCACAAAGGAACTGCTCACATTGCGCAGTAGGCATGGAAGCCTTAAACCGCCTAAAATCTACTGACCCACCACTATGGCTAGCACAATCGCCCTCTCTGTCTCAAACAGCATGCACTGCTTGTAAACATCTCTTCTCGTCAATAAATCCCCATGTCCCTAAATCCCCCTTTGATCAACTTCTAATTGATGGGTGTGATGCTGAGCAGATTTGGCAGCAAATTGACCTGCAATCACAGCCCTTGTTGTCCAGTTTACGCCGTCAAGTTTTGCACTTTCAGAAGAATCCAGAGGAAATTAAAGTAACCACAGAAACCATATATAATCCGAGAGAGAAGAAGCAAGCAAAGCAAAGAAACCGAACCCATGAACCAAAACAAACACACCGAGCAAACCCAAAATCGAATCAAAAGAGAGTCGAAAAACATACCTCACCGAGCCACCAATCGAACCACCGAACCCAGCCAACAAAACCACAGGACGCCGGCTCAAAAAGTAGATGAACTGATTGATTACCTCTGATCTTCCACTCCTATCATAATGGACTGAATATCGTTTAAGGCCACCAACCTCCGAGAAAAGCTCCTGTATAGAAATCAGTACCGATAAGTCCTAAAAAGATTCAATCTTTCACCCTAAAAAATCACCATCAAATAAACCCCAAATCTCCCTCAAAATCTAACTAAATTCTTTCTCAAAATCCAAAATTGAACCAGACCCATTTCAATTCTCCCATCAAGAACCGTAAAAACAACAAAATCAAGAAAAAAATTAGATACCTATTCTTTTTGTGTAGTTGATGGGCACAATCAGGTTTTCTAGCAGAGACATGTCAGCAGGAACGGCCTCATCAAACCCTTCATCATCAATCCCGCTCAACACCTCACACCTTCTCCTTCGATTTTCTCTCCCTCTCTCTCTCCTGGCCCTCACAGCGGCTCTTGGATCTCACTGAAAAGAAAATGAAGAGGAAAAACCAAAAAGAGAAGATGAAATGGGCGCAGAGACAATGAAAAGAAAATGAAGAGGAAAAACCGAAAAGAAAAGATGAAAAAGAAAAGATGAAATGGAAAGATGAAATGGGCGTAGAGAATGAAAAGAAAATGAAGAGGAAAAACTGAAAAGAGACGAAAAAAATGAAAAGAACCCAGCTGGGTTAGCTGTGTTTTGAAAGAGATGGAAGAGACGAAAAACACCCCCAATAAGTCACACCAGGCGCCGACTCATTAAGGGCAGATGCGCCCTTACACTGCTCGAATCCACAGTCACCTGAGTCTGGTGCTACAGGGATTTGTCCACACCCTTTATTTGTTTTGTAATATATGGAATCAAGGAAAAAGAGGATCAAATTTGAAACCTCATCGTTGTTGTCTATATTACAGGTATAGTTGAAATTGTTTTTAAAAATGTTTTTTGTTTAAAAATATTTTAAAATTATTATTTTTATTTATTAAATATTTTTTTTAATATTAACACATTAAAATGATCTAAAAATATTATTTTTTAATTTAAAATAATAAATAAAAATAAAAAAAATTAACTTTTTTCAAAAATACAGTGCAAAAAAGACATGGTCAAAGGTGCTAACTTTTCAATTCTCTAGTCTACTCATGTCTTGTAAAAATAAAGTAGTCGGTGGACGGAGATATTTTTCTTATACACGCCCACTTTATCCTGACACTACGCTCGTTTTTAGTGAAATTTCCAGGATGGTGATGGTACTGTACACTAGTCATATTTTATTATATCTATATATTAGTATATAGCTAAAGTAGATAAGTTATTTAAACAGTGTTTTGCACTGTTCATTAAGACTCAGATACACCGTGGATTGAAGTAGTAAAATTACATAATAAATAAGTATTATTTGTATACTAGAACAACAATGAAGTGATTTTGGCCGAGTAGTTAAGACGTGCGCTGCTAGGTCTCCACGAGAGTTTGAATCTCTCGAGGCATAAAAATAAAATTATTGACTAATATAAGTATTATTTGTATAATATAATTGCACAATGAAGTCTTTTGGCCAAGTGGTTAAGGCATGCGACTTTCCTTGCAGCCAGAGTTTGAATCTCTTAGGCTATAAAATTGTACTTTTAAACAGTGTTTTCCCTTTTTTTTAACCAGACTTCCTTTTTTGTTTGTTTTTAACCAAGGTGTTCGGGCCATATTACATGCACCACGATTAATCTCAGGATCCACTTTTTTTTACATTTTTTTCCTGTTTTTTTCCACATATGCATTTTTTTGGTTTTTTTTTTATAACCGGAGTGTCCAGGCCAGCTTACGCGTACCATGATTTTTCCCACGTATAATTTTTTTTATCTTCGGATCCACTTTTTTTTATATTTTTTTTCCTGTTTTTTTTCATTTATACATTTCTTTTGGTTTTTTATTATAACAACGGTATCCAGGCCAGTTTACACGCACCACGATTTTTTTTCCCACGTATATATTTTTTTAAATAACCAAGGTGTCCAGAATAGCTTACGCGCGCCACGAATAATCTCTGGACCCACTTTTTTAACATTTTTTATTAAAGTTTTTTTATTTAATGTTTAAATTTTAATTTGTGTTGGTGATCATTTGAAAATCGATTTTTATTATATTTTTTCACTTTGTTTTTTTATTTTTTTATTAATATTATTCGGTGTTGAAATTTATAATTATTAAAGATAAGACATTCAAAATAATGATTGTTTGTATGTTTTTTTTTCTTATAAATATGTTAGACTACTTATATATTTTGATATTTATTTAATATGAGCGCCTTAATATATATATATATATATATATATATATATATATCTATATATATATATATATATATATATATAAATGAATTAGGTTTTTTTTTAAAAATAATTAATATCAGTATTCTGAAATACTTTTAATATAATAATATGAGGAATAAATCTTATAAAATAAAAATATATATATTTTAATTTCTTTTTCTAACAATAATTATGGTGTCATCTATAGTATGAGCAATAATAATTAGAATATGAATTATTTATAATAACATTTATATTGACAGCTATAATAATAGTGACAATTTAACAATCATGATAATAACAATGACAATAATAATCGAATAATTCATCAATTGATATTATATTTCTTAAAGGTTGATTTCTACGACTTTTTGATGTATTCTATTTCATATCAAATATTATATAAACAAAAAATATATCAAGTGACACATAGACGAAATAGATGGATAAATTGGAGCAAATTATCTACAATAAAAAAAATATATGAGTCATTTGTCATCACTTCGCCGTAGCCATAAACAAATTTTTTAACATGTAAAAAAGTATTAATGGTCTTAGATTTTTTTTATAATGCTATATATCCTAGCAAAATACAGCCTACAAAACTTTCGGTTCTTACTATAGAAAAATTATTTACAATAATAATAATTATTATTGTATATTAGGTTTTTATATATTCATTTTAGTATGCAAAATGCGTTTAAAATAATGATGGCAATTATTTTGAAGAATTTTTCTCATAAAAATAATTATATATTTTGGAATTGTTTTAATATTAACACATTAAAATATATATGAAAAAAATAAAGTAAGATTTTTTTTAAAACAAATTCAAAGTAATTTACTTTTAGTATTCTGGAATACTTCAAATATAATAATATGAAGAATAAAAAAAGACTTTTTTTTTATAACGATAATGATAGTGGCAACGATAATATTGGAATAAAACTTCCTAAATACAGGTGTTTAACATAAAGCTTCCTAAATACAGGTGTTTGTCCAACACAAGTTTAAGCCAAAAAGTGTTTAACAAAAAAGAATAGACAAACAAATAATTTCTTAATGTCTGACCCGAACTTGATTGTGTTGACCTGATCAAATTGACTCGATTGAGTTGACCTGACTAGTTTAACCCAAAAAAAACAAACCCAAACAACAAAACATAACAAAAATGGATTAAGCATAAGAAACATATAAAAAGTAAAAAAAAATGGATTATGCACTACAATGTTGAAGAGCATAACGAACATTAAAGTGATTTCCCAACAACATGAAAACTTATCTAAAACAAATTTCAAACACTAAGTAACAAGGTTTTGTGTGCAAATTAATGTAGATCAATTGTCAAGTGGTAGTTTGCCTCAATTATCACTAAAACACACATGAATTTGTTTATAATAGGTTAGGATTCAAAACCGAAACCGAAAGATTAAATCCACACAAAAAATGTTATAAACTAGGAGAAATCCTAGATTATTTACTAATAATGATATATAAATTGGGAGAAATCAAAATCAAATCAAAATTAAATCAAAATAAGCTTGGAAGCTTCATTGGATGAACATAAAGAACACAAACAATAATTGCCCAAAAATACACCATATATGCTACCAAACCTAGAAAATGCCTCTTAGGCCACCAAGCTAGACATTTTGCTCAACATACCTAATTATTACTTACAAACATAATTGAGACAAAATAGACTAAAAAACCATTGAGCATTAACAACATGCTTTAATCATCATTCCTAAACTTACCAACCCAAAACACAAAGTAGGTTCAAGCAAACTAAGTTTAAAAATCTACAATTTGAAATTATATAAGGCTAAACCACAACTCAAAAGCTTGACACCATGCATTAACAAAACATGAAAAACATCAATAACTTGTTGCCATATTTGGAAAATTATAAATTAAAAAAACATGTGAACATAACATACTAAAACAAATATTAACATTTCAAACAGCTCAAACAATGCAACTAAATGAAAGAAAACAATTCAGTAGGCCTATAATGCAGTAGGCCTATGCACTTGACTTTTCAAGTTACATGTATATACCTTTAAAATTTAAAATATTCAAACAAGGATTGATTTCTAATATTGTCTTTCTTTTTTCTTATCCTGAAACCCAACACAACAAACTTAGACCTTGCAATCATGAGTTGAAGTGATTTTCTTACAAACTTAACTAAAGTTTCTCTCCTCTGATTCCTTCCCCTTTTATAGGTTAATCCATTTCCTTCTAGATGAGTTTGAAAAGGTGTAATAAACCAAAACTAAGCTAGTTTTACCATAGAATCAATAGTTTTAGATTCAGGTGGTTCTGTAACAAACTTATAGGTCAAAGATTTTTCTAAAATGATCTTATTTTTCTAGACGACTGGCCTACAAGTTTTCTAGATGACTAGCCTATAAGTGAAAAATTAAAAGATTTTTACAAATATCCTATTTTTCTAAAGCGGTTAGCCGATTATAAAAATGTTTTGTAAATTTGGTTATTTAGAGAAGTGAAGTTCCTAATGGCTTACAAATTACTTTCCTAGCTGTATAATTTGGCAAGATACAGCCTAATTGCTTGGTTAAATCTAAAACTTCTTGATTGCAAGGTCGACGATGAAATTTTTTAATGGCATGGTTAAACTTTTTTGCTTGATTATGATGATAAAACTTATATTTTCAAATGACAAGGTAAAATTTATGATGACAAGTTTGAATATATAGCATGCACACATTATCATATGAAATATAAATAACATGTCTATGTGTGTGTGTGTGTGTGTGTGTATACACCTGTGTGTGTATATTTACATGTGTGTGTGTGTGTGTGTATATACAAATAAAATAAAGAAAATATATTTTTAAGAGATTGATTAACACAACCTATTATGGGTGAATAAATGAAAACAAAATTTTTAAAAGGATGAATTTAGAAATGTTCATGGGTGAATTAATAACTTTTTTAGAATTAAGTAGTCAAAACGAAACACATATTATAAAAAGGTAAGTTTACTTTAAGATTATCAGTGAGAAATAAAACTAAAAATTTCTATTGTTTTGAAATTACAAAGCAATTGATGTTACCTACACATAATAATGGATACTAGGGATCAATTTTGTAGTGTGGTTAGGTGTGATACATTTTATTCTAATTACATATTTGAAAGTATTTAGGTAATTAACATACATTATAGTTTTGTATAAGTTTTACTAAAAACTCTTTTGAAATTTTAAGTACAAAATAAAAATTATAATTTATAGCTTTTATTAAATCTATTTTTTCAAACCATAACCATAATGTTAAACACATAAGTGTCTAATTAGGAGGGTACTTAAGGTTACTTTTAAAAGTGTCTTTCATTTAAAAATGCATCAAAATGATGTTTTCTTATTTTTTAAAAATTATTTTTGACTTCAACACATCAAAATAATCTAAAAACACCAAAAATATTTAATTTAAAGTAAAAAAAATCAAATTTTTCAAAAGCGATTTTGAAACGCAATATCAAACATCTCTTAAAACCAACTACTAGCTATTAATATATATTAATCAATAAACTATTTAAATGGATGATGAGGGGTAAGCAACTTGAAAAATAATAAAGTCATAATGAAACCTCATCTAAGGCTAAGCAACTTGTTAGAAAACAATAATTTTAGTAAGAAAAGAAGAAGAAGAGTCTCTTTATTTTCTTAAACACATAAGTGTCTAATTAGGAGGGTACTTAAGGTTACTTTTAAAAGTGTCTTTCATTTAAAAATGCATCAAAATGATGTTTTCTTATTTTTTAAAAATTATTTTTGACTTCAACACATCAAAATAATCTAAAAACACCAAAAATATTTAATTTAAAGTAAAAAAAATCAAATTTTTCAAAAGCGATTTTGAAACGCAATATCAAACATCTCTTAAAACCAACTACTAGCTATTAATATATATTAATCAATAAACTATTTAAATGGATGATGAGGGGTAAGCAACTTGAAAAATAATAAAGTCATAATGAAACCTCATCTAAGGCTAAGCAACTTGTTAGAAAACAATAATTTTAGTAAGAAAAGAAGAAGAAGAGTCTCTTTTTTTTCTTAAACACATAAGTGTCTAATTAGGAGGGTACTTAAGGTTACTTTTAAAAGTGTCTTTCATTTAAAAATGCATCAAAATGATGTTTTCTTATTTTTTAAAAAATTATTTTTTGACTTCAATGCATCAAAATAATCTAAAAACACCAAAAATATTTAATTTAAAGTAAAAAAAAATCAAATTTTTCAAAAGCGATTTTGAAACGCAATATCAAACATCTCTTAAAACCAACTACTAGCTATTAATATATATTAATCAATAAACTATTTAAATGGATGATGAGGGGTAAGCAACTTGAAAAATAATAAAGTCATAATGAAACCTGATCTAAGGCTAAGCAACTTGTTAGAAAACAATAATTTTAGTAAGAAAAGAAGAAGAAAAGTCTCTTTTTTTTCTTCATTAATCTTCATTAAGAATAATTTATAGGAAGACTTGAGAGCCTAACTTAGCAAATGTACCAAAATAGATGTCCAACTTAATAAGCTAAGTTCAACAAGTCAACCAATTTAATTTTTAACGATATATTGTATTAAGTCCTCAAAGGGCGTGGTATGGTAGCAAAAAATTACATAATACCGACAACCACTTAACGATGGGGGTGACAAATGAGACCCAGTACATCAGAATGAATTAACTCTAGAGGAAATTTTGATTCTCTTGACGAATCTGAAAAAGGTAATTGTTTGGATTTGCCCAATTGACAAGACACGCAACTACCTTGTGTTTTTATGGAATTAGTAACTGGAAGAGAAAAATTGGAAAGAACAAGACTTAATGTTTTGGCCGAAGGATGTCCTAGATGACAATGCCAAATGGAAGTAGAAGCTTTGACCCCGACAGTCATAGTAAGAGCTTGAAATTTTGAAGAAAAGAGTTGACGAAGATTGATTGGGTACAATCCATTTTCACTTGGCCCCGTCAGAAGCGTGTCCCCCGTCAGCATGTCCTTCATAGAAAAATGAGTTCCAGTAAGTTCAAAGAGAACATTATTGTCTTTGCAAAATTTATTAATGGAAAGAAGTTTAGCCGAAGCTTGTGGATAACAAACAACATCTTTCAACATAAGAACCGAAGAATGAGTTTGAATGGCAGCAGTACTAGTATGTGATATGTTCAAACCTGCCCCATTACCTACACCCACAGAGTCATCACCCTCATAAGGCTGTGAGTTTTCGAGATTGGCAATATCAGAGGTGACATGAATATTGGTTCCACTGTCAGCATACCATTGATTTTGGTTGAGATAGGTTGTATTAGCCTCAGTAACCATGGCAGCTAATTCTGTTGGTGGGTGTCATCCCTGGTAGGAGTAATTCATCCTATTAAAGCAATCCAGTGCTTGATGACCATCACGTCTGCAGATTTGACATGGAGATCGAGAGCGATTTGTATTATTGGATGAAACGGGTGTAGATGAGGAAGGTAAGTGAGGCAAAGGCTGCCTAAATTGAGAAAGAGCAGGACTGGAGCTTTTTGTAACGCCAGAAAACCGAGGCTTGTTTTGACAATAGCCTGTTTTGGGAGCAGATTTATGCGAATAGAAGGCATAAGAACCTGTCTCTTGTTGAGTGTTGTGGCTGTGAAATTTCTGCATGAGATCGAAGTTCAACAGTTCTACATGGAAATCTGAGAAAGACATGGATTTTTCCTTAGCCATTAGCATATATGTCGTTACAAAGGAATGAAAGGATGAATTGAGTCCATTGAGGACAGAAAGAATCAAATCTGAGTCCTCAATTGGTTTTCCCACAGCAGACAATTCATTTGCAAGAGCTTTGACAGCATCCAAAAATTCTTGGCATTGCATAGAACCTTGTTGTAAGGATTGCATCTTTCTTTTGATGAGGGAGATACGTGAAGTAGAGGGTGCAACAAACCTTGCACCAAGGGCTTGCCAAGCAAGCCGAGAGGTCTCAAGACCGTAGATAGTGGAGACCACCGCAGGAGACAGTGAAGAAATAATCTAGCCAAGAACAGTTTGATCTTTATATTGACAAACCATATAACCAGGATTAACAATTCCTTGGTTTTTATGTTCAGTGCTGGTAAATTTAGGAGGACTTGTTTCAGAACCATCAACTATGCCCATGAGACCATAGCTGCGAAATAAAGGGAGTAGCTGAGCACTCCATGAAAGAAAATTTGTACCATCAAGTTTAATAGCAATAACTTGAGCTGGAAGATGAAATGCAGCGGAAGAAGAAGAATCTGTAGTGGTAGTCATTGGATCAATGGAAGCGTGAGCTGTAGTGTGCTCTGATACCATGAAAATTTTGAATACTTCTAGTGTTAATTAACCAGAGATATCTGCACTGTTGTGCTTTATATAGATACATTGTCTTACATGAGTAATTAGACTATGAGACTAAGTGTTACAATTGATAATGGTTATCCTTTAAACAACCTTACGTAACTGATAAGTCCAGGGGAGAGTTTGAGTTGCAGTGGGAAACTATTGCAGCAGGGTCTTCATCTATTAATCTTCAGTACTTGAAGACTTCTTCAACAACAAGGACTCTGTCTTTATCCTTAACATCATCTTTCTTGCTCAGCTGCGATACATGAAATTAAAATTATGCCATCAATTAACTTGGAGAAAATTATGCCATTTTACTTGAAAATATCTTCAATTACCAGCTGTTGAATGAAGCTCATTCCGGACAGAATGGAGTTGAGCAACGGCGTCGCTGATTTTCATGCGCTCTCTTGGCGATTCAACAGAGCATGAGATTCCAATTCGGAATATTGAATTCAAGCACTCAAGAATTGTGCTGCTAAATTCCTGAGCAAGAGTTGGATCTGTAATCTGGTTCACTTGTTCAGGCACAGCTCTCTTTGCGAAGTCATGAAGATTTGAGCCATCTCTGAACATCTCATCAGTGGGCCTCTTTCCTGCGAACATCTCCAGCAAGAGTATGCCATAGCTATACGTGTCACCACTGGCTGACACTTCATTTCCTACGCCATACTGTTAAGGAACCATCTCACCTAAAAACTTAAGCTTGTAGGTGAGACCCCATAATATGATTTATATTATTCTCTAACACACCCCCTCAAGTGAAAGCCCTTTGGGCTTGAAACTTGCACAAGCCCACATTACCTTGTGCTTAGTTTTTATCAAATAGAATGGGGGTGGTGAGATTCAAACTCGTGACCGCTGGGTCAATATGGCTCTGATACCATGTTAAGGAACCATCTCACCTAAAAGCTTAAGCTTGTAGGTGAGGCCCCATAATATGATTTATATTATTTTCTAACACATACTCTATAGTTCATGACGAAGACATGCAATTTAGTTTGCTTTTTCAAAACACATATAACAGTACTGCAAGATTGATAATTTTACTACCTGGAGCAGCATAACCTATAGTTCCTCTTACTCCAATGGAAGTAGATTCATTTGGTGGACAGTCAGGGCTTGCTTCAGGAAGAAATTTTGCTAGCCCAAAGTCACCTACATGTCCAGTAAATTCATCGTCGAGAAGAACATTGCTTGGTTTAAGATCACAATGAGCTATTGGTATTTCACAATGATGGTGAAGGTACTCTAGTGCACACGCAACATCGATGGCAATGCTGAGTCTCCGGCGGAGATTCAGAATCAGCGGCGCGCCACCTCCTGTAGCAGCTGGATGCAGCCAATCGTCTAGACTCCCATTAGCCATGAACTCATAAACTATGGCCTTGAAATCGTTACCGTGGTAATCAATACTTGAGCATACAGTCAAAACCCTGACAAGGTTCCGGTGTCTAATGTTTCTCAGCGCTTCACATTCAGCTATGAAACTCCTGGAAGCTCCTTGACGCTTGAGATTAAGCACTTTGACAGCAATTAACATTCCATTTTCGTCAAGAATTCCTTTATACACACACCCAAAGCTACCTGTCCCAACCAAATTCGCTGAAGAGAATCTATCGGTAGCTTTTAAGAGGGTTTGGTAGGACACCTCCATTAGCGCATTCCGCTTAGAGCTCGATTTAAGCTCTCTTCTTTTCCTTCTTGACGAACTGAGATATAAACAAGTGACGAAAAGGGCCAGTGCTAGAAGCACGGCAATCGCAATGATTGCCATCTTCAATTTGTGGCTCAGCCTCTTTGGTTGGTGGATATTGCATCTCGGCAGCCCAAAATCATTGTTAACACCACCGCATAGCTGGCTATTTCCTATGACTGAAACTACAGTTGAGTTCTTGAAAATTCCTTCATCTGGTACCATGCCCTCGAGGTTATTGTAAGAGAGATCCAGCATCTCTAATGAGTTGAAGCCCTGGAAAAACTCTGGAATTTTCCCTGACAAGTTGCTATAAGAAAAGTCGAACTGTAGAACTCCTCTCAGTGAACTCAATGATGAAGGAATAGACCCATCAAAGAAGTTGGAATTCATATACAAGCCTTGAAGACTTACACAACCCCCAAGACCACTAGGAATCTCACCTGATAACATGTTTTGAGATACATTTAAGATTGATAGGTTTATTAACTTTCCTATTTCGATGGGGAGGGAACCCGAAAAATGGTTCTTAGAAAAACAAATATACAGTAATGAGAAGATCCCAAAAAGTCCTGGGGATATGATGCCTGAGCGGTTAGAAGAGAGCCCTACTTTTCATAACCTGGTTTAGGGTGTGGTTGATATTGTGATAGCTTGTATTCTTTTAGCAAGAACATAAATATTAAATACATAAACAAACTGTTCTTCTCCCTCGAGTCTCCATCTTGGTAAATTCAATATCAATTACAATGAATACATTAACACAGAATCATGCTTGAAGAAGAAGAGTCCAATAAGGGGGGGAAATTAAAAATTGCTACTGATCTTGAAATTACAAAGCAATTGATGTTACCTGCACATAATTTATCAATATATTACATTGACAAAAAAACCTAAAATAGAAATTTGTAATCTGTATGGCCCCATTATAATTAAATTATGATAAACAACTAAATCATGGATTGGTGAGGGTCTCTTGGGTCATGCCAAGAGTTCATTTTTTTTAATGTTTGAGATTGTTTTTGAAAATTCTTTTTGTTTAGAAATGCATCGAAATAATGTTTTTTGGTATGTTTTAAAAAATATTTTTGACATCAGCACATCAAAATGATATAATAACACAAAAAATATTTAATTTAAAGTAAAAAATTAAAAAAAAAAAACATTTTTTTTAAAAGTGTTTTTGAAACACAATGTAAAACCCCTTTAATACCACCTACTAGCTATTAATATATATTAATCAATAAACTATTTAACTGGATGACGAGGGGTAAGCAACTTGAAAAATAATAAATTGATAATGAAACCCGATCTAGGGCTAAGGCAACTTGTAAGAAAACAATAATTTCAGTACGAAAAGAAAAAGAAGAAGAGTTTTTTTCTTCTTCTTCATTAACACTCATCATCATTAAGTATAATTTATAGGAAGACTTGAGAGCCTAACTTAGCACTTGTACCAAGATAGAGACGCCCAACTTAATAAGGTAAGTTCAACAAGTCAACCAATTTAAGTTAAAATGATATATGGTATTAAATTCCTAAACTTTATCTTACATCAATTTGTCATAAAATTTAATTTTAATGGCACATAAAATACAGTAATTCCTAAGATTTTGTCATCGTTGTTTTTTTAAATAGTTTTTGTTTTAAATAATATTTTTTTCTGACCCTAAAAAATTAAAAAAATCAAAGTAATTTTACAAAATAAATAAATAAATTTCTAACTAATAGTGCTTTCTTTTTACCACGATGTCAAACATGTTTTTGTTCCAACCCGGAGTTGCGTTGGAATAAGAAAATAAAAACTGAAAATCGCAATCTTCTATCCATAGAATCCATGCTTAAATAGGAATTTGAATATCCTGACTTATTTTAGAAGCTTGTCTTGGATCAAAAGTTATTTTTTTCACTGATTCCAATTTAGTTCTGTGTAGTAGTTCTGTAATGTTTTGGTTTAAGATGGTGCATGAGAGTTTGGTTGTGATTGTTTTTTAAAATATTTTTCACTTAGAAATATATTAAAATAATATTATTTTTGATTTTTTAAGAATTATTTTTGATCAGCATATAAAATGATCTAAAATTACTAAAAATATAAAAAGCACTTTTAAAGTGATTCCCAACCACCTATAAATCTTTCTTAATGACGGATTGTCATTGAGGTGCAAATAGTTTTATTAGAAAATTGAATATAGTTTACAATTATCATATGTCCCATACTTGTTGTTTACGACCCAATCTATGGTGTGAATAGGCTTAATTTTTGTTAGTTATTGGGTATGGCCTTGTTTATCCATAAGGGATGAACCCGGTCTATTTATTTAGAGGTGTGGTTTAGTTTGGTTTATCCATGAGAGATGAACCTGTTCTATATATCTAGGGATGATACTAATTAGTAATCGTTAGGTAACCGTTAAATAATCGCTCCTCTGAATATATAAATATCGACTTCCCTCTCATGTGAGAAAACGGTTTTTCATATAATTGGAAGATAGTTTTTTTTTTCAATTCTCTGCATTAAGCTTGCTAAGATCTGTAAAGGCGTTCGTGCTGTGAAACATCTCTTTGATTCTAGTAATCAAAGTGGTCCTGAAGTAATTGATCCGGGAGTAAGAAAAACAGAATCTCACAAGTTTATATTATCAAATCTACAATTTCTCGTAAACTTGGACACAAATTCAATCCATGTTGCCAAGAAGATGAGGGTTGCTATATTAAGAAGTTGTATTTATCAATTGTTTTGGTTAAATGACAAAGATGGTATGAATCTCTTGAATCCTAATTTGACTTTTGGTACCTCTCATTGATGGCCAAAGATATAGTAAAAGTCAAATGATGTAAGAATCATCCGCAGAAAATACAAACAAAGCACACTGAAATTAAATAAAACTTGGCATGATAGGAGGTAGATGGCGAGGCCCACATATGGTAAGGTTTGGCCGGCGCCCCTCATCTCGATCGTCTGGCAACTTGGAGAAATGTCATCTTCTTTGCTCAGCTGCGATACAAGAATTTAAAATTATGCCATCAATTAAGGGTAGGTGATGAGGAGTTCCATTTTTTAAGCAGGAAGCTAATTACCAGCTGTTGATTGAAGCTCATTTCGGACAGAATAGAGTTGAGCAACGGCGTCGCCGATTTTCATGCGCTCTCTCGGCAATTCAACAGAATATGAGATTCCAATTCGGAATATTGAATTCAAGCACTCAAGAATTCTGCTGCTAAATTCCTGAGTAAGAGTTGGATCTGTAATCTGGTTCACTTGTTCCGGCACACCTCTCTTTGCGAAGTCATGAAGATTTGAGCCATCTCTGAACATCTCATCAGTGGGCCTCTTTCCTGTGAACATCTCCAGCAAGAGTATGCCATAGCTATACGTGTCACCACAGGCTGACACTTCATTTCCTACGCCATACTCTACAGTTCATGACGAAAACATGTAATTTAGTTTTGCTTTTTCAAACACTTATAGAAAAGTAAGAGATTGGAAGATTAATTTTACTACCTGGAGGAGCATAACCTATAGTTCCTCTTACTCCAATGGAAGTAGATTCATTTGGTGGACAGTCAGGGCTTGCTTCAGGAAGAAATTTTGCTAGCCCAAAGTCACCTACATGTCCAGTGAATTCATCGTCGAGAAGAACATTGCTTGGTTTAAGATCACAATGAGCTATTGGTATTTCACAATGATGGTGAAGGTACTCTAGTGCACACGCAACATCGATGGCAATGCTGAGTCTCCGGCGGAGATTCAGAATCAGCGGCGCGCCACCTCCTGTAGCAGCTGGATGCAGCCAATCGTCTAGACTCCCATTAGCCATGAACTCATAAACTATGGCCTTGAAATCGTTACCGTGGTAATCAATACTTGAGCATACAGTCAAAACCCTGACAAGGTTCCGGTGTCTAATGTTTCTCAGCGCTTCACATTCAGCTATGAAACTCCTGGAAGCTCCTTGACGCTTGAGATTAAGCACTTTGACAGCAATTAACATTCCATTTTCGTCAAGAATTCCTTTATACACACACCCAAAGCTACCTGTACCAACCAAATTCGCTGAAGAGAATCTATCGGTAGCTTTTAAGAGAGTTTGGTAGGACACCTCCATTAGCTCATTCCGCTTAGAGCTCGATTTAAGCTCTCTTATTTTCCTTCTTGACGAGCTGAGAAATAGACAAGTGACGAAAAGGGCCAGTGCTAGAAGCACGGCAATCGCAATGATTGCCATCTTCAATTTGTGGCTCAGCCTCTTTGGTTGGTGGAAATTGCATCTCGGCAGCCCAAAATCATTGTTAACACCACCGCATAGCTGGCTATTTCCTATGACTGAAACTACAGTTGAGTTCTTGAAAATTCCTTCATCTGGTACCATGCCCTCGAGGTTATTGTAAGAGAGATCCAGCATCTCTAATGAGTTGAAGCCCTGGAAAAACTCTGGAATTTTCCCTGACAAGTTGTTATAAGAAAAGTCGAACTGTAGAACTCCTCTCAGTGAACTCAATGATGAAGGAATAGACCCATGAAAGAAGTTGGAACTCATATACAAGCCTTGAAGACTTACACAACCCCCAAGACCACTAGGAATCTCACCTGATAACATGTTTAGAGATATATCTAAGATTGATAGATTTATTAACTTTCCTATTTCGATGGGGAGGGAACCCGTAAGATGGTTTTTAGAAAAACAGATATCCAGTAATGAGAAGATCCCAAAAAGTCCTGGGGGTATGTCACCTCTGAGATTGTTCTTACATAGATTCAACACTAACAATTTCTTGCAGTTCTCTAGACTTGAGGGGATGCTACCATCAAGACTGTTCTCCCGTAAATGGAGTGCCATTAATTTGGTCAGATTCCCAACAGAGGATGGAATATGCCCTGATAAATTGTTGTAGTCAAGAACCAGTCCCTCAAGATTTCGAAGCTTTCCAATGCTAGAAGGAATAATACCTGAGATTTTGTTGGTGCTAACATCAAAAACTCTCAAACTCACCAGCTTCTCTATTCCAGCCGGGATGCTTCCAAAGATGTTGTTTTCTGCTAGGCTGATCACCCCGAGCATGGTTGAGAGATTGCTGATTTGTTTCGGCAACTCCCCACCAAAGTTATTTCGTTTAATAGACAAATACTCTAAAGTGGTGGAATTGGTCAATGAGGAGAGAAAGTTCAAGTCATTAGCCTGTCCACTTCCTAAATGGTTGGAGAAAAGGGTGAAGAAGTTAAGCCTATGCAGCTTTTCTAATGCAGGAACTTCTCCTGTTAGATTATTTAAACTTACTTGGAGCAATTGAAGATTTGAAGCATTTGATATAGAAACAGGAATGGATCCAGTGAACTGGTTAGAGGCGATTGAAAAGAATTCAAGATTTGGGAGAGATATGCCAATATCAGATGGAATATTGCCATGGAAGAGGTTGAATCCTATATCCAAAGCCGTCAATAAAGAAAGATTGAAGATTGAGGGTGGAATGACACCTGAAAACATATTATCCATCAGATCTAAAATCCTGAGATTCTTCAAGTTTCCTAGAGTACTAGGAACGTTCCCAGACAGCATTTTATTTTTTTCTAGCCGAAGGATCTCAAGGGAGGATAGATTCCCTAAAGAAGGAGGGATGGTCCCTGTTAGACCATTGATTTGCAGAGTAAGGTTTTTGAGCTTCGACAAAGAGCCTAGCTCCGCAGGAATTTCTCCTGTCAGGTTGTTGTTTTCAATCTTCATTGAAATAAGGTTAGAGCAATCAGATAAGCTAGGAGGGATTTGACCAGAGATGGAATTATTGTGCAGGGACAATACTTGCAAGCTACGCAAACGGCCAACTTGTGGAGGGATTTCATGAAAGAAACTATTGTTTTGAAGGTATAGTTCCTTTAAAAAGCTCAGATTGCCAATATGGGGTGATATGGTACCTGAAAGTTTGAGGGACTGCAGGGATAACACTCTGACCCTTTGGTGCCTATGACCACAAGAGACGCCATACCACTGGCAGAAATGGATAGTGCTGTTCCACGAGCTCATGATCCCAAGAGGGTCATCCACTATTCTGTTCTTGAATTGGATTAGGGCTAATAAGTCAGTCTCATTAGAGTAGCTGGAGCAGGTGACTGAGATTAAAGATGAAAGCAAAACAATGGCTCGGAAGCAAAAGGCTGAACGAAACATGGATGAATGATCAGATTGAAGGTGCTCCGATTCTTACAATTGAAGAAAGATGAGAACTGCGTGCAGATTCATGTGGACATGAGCACAAGTGTTATAGAGAGTAGCTATATAATAGATTCATGTTGCTTTATTATGTAAAAATAGTATAATTGTCAATTTTTTGAACTTTTTAAGCTATATAATAGATTAAGAGTTGAAGATGCAATGTTCGACCATGACTTTCCCAGCGGATTACTAAAAACAGACTCAAACTATGTGCAAATTGTCCAGCAAGTGGATCAAAACTAGTGTTGACTTCCATGTAATTAACAAATATAAAGTTGGAGGCAATTGTCTTTGCAGCATGAAAATAATACCATCTTAACTGGATAATAACAGCATCAGTGCTTGTTTATGAAGGGCAAGATAAACAAAAGGTTTTTCCAACATGGACTTCACAGCTGTATTGAATACAATACTGGATTTGGACACCACATTCTGCTTCTTTGCACTATTGGAGACGATATTTTGGCCAACGAAAACTCCATAACCACTAGTTGACTTGCGATCATTCAGGTTTTCTACCCAATCAGAATCACAGAAGGCCACTAAATGTGGATCACAGCTTGTAAGCGCGTCATGGCATTTAAAGTAATGGAAGATGGAATTTAAAGTAAACCATAATCAATGGAACCCTTTAAATACCATATATAGAGCTCGTTTGGCAACAATCCTTTGGACTTCACGTAGAATATTCAAGAATTGACTGAGTTGATTTACAAAATAGTTGATATCTGAACGAGTAAGAGTAAAATACTGTAACGCACCCACTACACGTCAACATATTATGTGTCATCTGCTATCATCTCAACTCATATGCAGAGAGCTTAGTTCCATAGATTGTAGAAGAAGATAGAGGATGAGCATCAACCATACGTGTGTTCTCAAGCAAGTTAAAAATACATTTGGACTAATGAACAAGGTAGACTAGTATGATCTATTAGAACTTGAATTATTAAGAAGTATTAATGTAATATATTTACTTTCTAATTTAGTTTAGGGTAAATCCCACTAAATGCAGATCACAACTTGTAAGCCTTAGTGGCCATTTGGTATTGTGGTTGTGGGTGAGGTTTGAGGAAAATCGGTTGTAATGGACATTCAGACCAATTTAGCATGGTATCAGAGTCTTTACTCTGCTATACTTTTCTGTGGTTTTTTATCACTCGCGTGTGAATTTTTTTCTTGTTCTTGGTACTTTGGCACTGTATGTTGTTGAAGAATGAAATATTGAAGAATGAAATATTGAAGAATGAAAAGGACGATAACTTGTTAGAAGAAAAAGGATGATGGTCCTTCAGCTGCTTTACAGCCCACATTTCTGTTATACATTTTTATTCTATTTTCTGCCAATCCTGACATGCAAGTATTTTGGCAGTTGTGCATTTCCTTTTTCCTTTCATCTCTTTCTCGTGGGATGTACGAGATTAGCTAATCCTTATGTATATATATGCATGCCTGGTATTAATGTAGAGTTAACAAGAAATACAAGAAATAAAGATGGGAAAGAACACTCTCTGCAAATTATGCAGCAGAACAATTTCATAGTTCTGTAATTCATTTCTTTTACAACTTCTATCATTTCTTTCATGGTATCAGAGTCTCATGCTCACTAAATAGATATGGAAACTGGAAACCAACAAACATCAACCTCAACCATGCAATCAACTTCACGATTCCA
This sequence comes from Salix udensis, assembly GCA_029204005.1. Taxonomy (NCBI): domain Eukaryota; kingdom Viridiplantae; phylum Streptophyta; class Magnoliopsida; order Malpighiales; family Salicaceae; genus Salix; species Salix udensis. Next base: position 6,929,394 of record CM055029.1, on the reverse strand, counting down.
CAACTTATCAGACAAAAATAATCCATACCGACTAGACAACAGTGATACATCAGCTCTAAGCTTAGTAACTGATCTTTTAACCACAGAAAACTATGTCTCTTGGATTCACAACTCAGTAAGTCCTTTAGTGAAATCCTCCTTCATACTTGTAGACAATGCGCATGAAATTTGGAATGAGCTTTGTGAAAGGCTCACTCAACAAAATGGACCACGAATTTTTCAGCTAAAGGGGGCTTTGGCAAATTCGACACAAGGAAATGACTCAGTCAATATTTATTATGGAAAGCTAAAATCCATTTGGGACGAACTTGCACTGCATTGTCCCATGCCAGAATGCTCTTGTGGGCAAATGAAGATCTTGACTGATCGTTATCAGCAAGATTGTGTAATCCAGTTTCTCATGGGATTAAATGAGACATAGTCAAACATACGGGATCAGATCATGCTAATGGACCCAGTACCCCAAGTGAGCAAAGTTTTCTCCCTTGTTCAACAATAGGAAAAACAACACCAGATGCTGCTTAACACATCATCCTCAGACTCAATGCCTCTCCTCTCTAGAAATATGTCCACAAACTATAAGTCTTCCAACAGACCTTGCTGTCATCACTGCAAGATCCAAGGGCACACTCTACAGGATTGTTTCAAGGTAGGCAATGCTAAACCCCCCATATGCAGCCACTACAACCAGAATGGCCACTTGGCAGAGAAGTGCTACAAATTAGTGGGGTATCCACCTGGGCACAAGCTGTATAACAGGGTGAGGAGACCAAATGTTTACACACGACAAACCAACATGGTAGCAGCAGAAGATCCTTCCAAGAACCATACTGAGAAAATGGATTTAATTTCAACACAATATCAGAAGATTTTGCAACTACTGCATGGCAAACACAACTCAACAGACACTCATAACAGTATGGCCTCGAAGTCAACCTCTTCCATGGTTAATTCCACCAACCTCCCATCAATGTCTGGTATTACAACTTGCCTCTCCACCTATACACGAAAACATTTTGATATCACTAATGTTCCTTGGATCATAGATACGGGAGCTACAGATCATATGATCTGTAGCACTGTATTTTTCACACAAATCACAGCCACTGCGTCATATAATGTTAAACTTCCTAATGGACAAGAAGTTCCAGTCACACGCACAGGCACTGTCAAACTCTCAAATATGATCACTCTTGAAAATGTTTTGTGTGTCCCCTCTTTTACCTTCAACCTTATCTCTGCACCAACACTAACAAAAGGCATCCCTTGTTGCTTTGTTTTCTTGTTCAACACTTGTTTTTTTCAGGACCTCACATCATGGACAACGATTGGACTGGGTGAGATGAAGAATGGCTTATACCAATTCCAACACATTCAAGTACCCCCTAATACTTTGATGTGTAAACTACCCAAATACCTTAACATGCATCACCTGCATTCTGCGTGTGCTGCAAATATTGATCCTATTCCAAATTTGTGGCATTATCGTTTAGGCCATATTTCCAATTCTAGATTAAAATTGATTACGGATCCCATTGTAATCAAGGACTCTTATCCTACTGTTAATGAAATTCCATGCTCTATTTGTCCCATGGCAAGACAACACAAACTCCCTTTTGACCAAAGCTTGCACAAATCCTCTCACAATTTTGAACTTATACATTGTGATTTATGGGGACCATACTCTACGACTGCTTATGATGGGATTAGGTATTTTCTAACCATTGTTGATGATATGTCCCGTAGCACTTGGGTCTATTTACTCAAGAACAAGTCAGATACACAAAGGGCCTTAGAAACATTTAATAACCTAGTTTGCACTCAATTTGAAACTAGGATCTAGTATTTAAGAAGTGATAATGGGATTGAGTTTCATATGGCAGATTTCTATCATTCCTATGGCATCATTCATCAAAAGACTTGTGTGGAAACACCACAACAAAATGGGATAGTTGAGAGAAAACACCAACACATTTTAAATGTTGCTAGGGCTTTTAGGTTTCAAGCAAAATTACCTCTTGAATTCTGGAATGATTGTGTTCTCACTGCAGCTTATATAATAAATCGCATCCCCACACCTTTGCTAAAAAATAAAACACCGTATGAAGCCATTTTCTAAATTAGGCCTACTTATGACCATTTCAAGGTTTTTGAGTGCCTTTGTTTTGCTAGTACTTTGAGTCTGGGAAGAAGAAAATTCGACCCTAGAGCAAGAAGATGTGTTTTTCTTGGTTATCCATTTGGGGTAAAAGGTTATAAATTATTAGACATGGAGACTAAGGAGACTTTTCTATCCAGAACTGTGATTTTTCATTAACATCACTTTCCCTTCAACACCACTGCAGAAGATCCTTTTGATAAAATTCCTCCTGTCGTACAACAATTGCAGACAGTTCCCACATTAAATCCTTTGACCATTAACCACACTTCATTCAATTCAGTTGATGAAACTCCCACCATAGTTACTTCCCCTGCAACATGCACACCTGTTGACTCACCACCCAACCTGCCCTTTTCAAATCAATCACACTCTTCCATTCCTTCACCATCATCTTCTCCTCACCTTCCTGTTCGAAAATCTGATAGAATGAAACAGGCTCCAAAAAATTTATAGGACTTCCACTGTCAAATGGCTTCCTTCAACTCTCCCAGTCCAGTCAAGGCCAAAATACATGAGGTTCTTCCTGGTACATCATTTCCCTTAAATAACTTTCTTTCATATAGTCAGTTTTCTCACCCTTTTCAAGTTTTCACTGCTTCCATTTCTTCTCACACTGAGCCCCAAACATATGCTCAAGCTGTTCTTGAGCCTCACTGGCGTGCAGCCATGCAGCATGAGTTGAATGCCTTGGAATCCAATCAAACTTGGATAATGACTGATCTCCCTACTAGTAAGAGGCCAATTGACTGCAAGTATGTTTACAAGATAAAATACCATTTCGATGGGAGCATTGAGAGATTTAAAGTACATTTGGTTGCCAAAGGATACACGCAACAAGAGAGCATTGATTATCATGAAACATTTTCACCTGTTGCTAAGTTGGTCATAGTGCGTTGTTTATTAGCCATTGCTGCAGTTCGAGGGTGGGGTTTGTACCAATTTGATGTTAACAACGCATTCCTTCATGGGGACTTGCAGGAAGAAATATATATGAAACCCCCACCTGGATATACTCAAGGATCACCTCATCAAGTTTGTAAGCTTCTCAAGAGCCTTTATGGTTTGAAACAGGCCTCAAGACAGTGGTACTCGAAATTCTCCACTGCAATGATTGAGTTTGGTTTCTGTCAGTCCAAGGCTGATTACAGTTTATTCATCAAACAAGATGCACATTCTTTTACAGCATTATTGGTTTATGTTGACGATATCATAGTGGCAAGTGACTCTCCTCTTGTTGTTGAGAAAATTAAGGATTTTCTTAATGACAAATTTAAAATCAAAGACTTGGGAAAGCTGAGGTATTTCCTTAGAATTGAAATTGCAAGAACAACCAAGGGAATACAAATATGTCAAAGAAAGTATGCTTTGGATATCCTAGCCAATTCAAGTACCCTTGGATGTCGTCCTTCTAAGTTGCCAATGGACCAAAATCTGCACCTCAGCAGAGAAAAGGGTGACATTCTGCTCTATCCCACCTAGTACAGGAAGTTGGTTGGTCAGCTTTTATACTTAACTATAACTAGGCCAGATATATCTTATAGTGTGCAGATTTTGAGCTAATTCATGGATAATCCCACAGACTTGCATCTATCAGCTGCATACAAGGTTCTGAGGTATCTTAAAAGAGCCCCTGGACAAGGTCTTTTCTTCCCTTCTGATAATTCCTTAGACATAATATCATATTGCGACTCTGATTGGGCATCCTGTCCTGACACTAGATGTTCTGTCTCTGGTTTCTGCATCTTTCTTGGTTCATCTTTGGTTTCATGGAAATCTAAGAAGCAAACAGTTGTATCTCGATCTTCAGCAAAAGCTGAGTACCGTGCCATGGCCACTACTAGCTCAGAAATTACTTGGCTACGATTCCTCCTCAACGATCTGCAAGTTTCTCATTTTCATGCTGCTAAGTTGTTTTGTGATAACAAGGCTGCTTTGCACATTGCTTCGAACCCAGTATTCCATGAGAGGACCAAGCACATCAAATTAGACTGTCATCTCATTCATGATAAAATTCAAGAAGGAATCCTGAAAACTGCACACATCTCTACTAAGTTACAATTGGCTGATGTGTTTACGAAGGCCCTTTCTGCAATTTTGCTAACTTCGCACATGTCCAAGATGGGCATCGTAAACTACTATGCTCCATCTTGTGGGGGCATGTTGAAGAATGAAATATTGAAGAATGAAAAGGACAAGTAGCTGTTAGAAGAAAAAGGATGATGGTCCTTCAGCTGCTTTACAGCCCACATTTCTGTTATACCTTTTTATTCTATTTTCTGCCAATCCTGACATGCAGGTATTTTGGCAGCTGTGCATTTCCTTTTTCCTTTCATCTCTTTCTCGTGGGATGTACGAGATTAGCTAATCCTTATGTATATATATGCATGCCTGGTATTAATGTAGAGTTAACAAGAAATACAAGAAATAAAGAAGGGAAAGAACACTCTGCAAATTATGCAGCAGAACAATTTCATAGTTCTGTAATTCATTTCTTTTACAACTTCTATCATTTCTTTCATATGTGGTCACCGACTACGTTGGATTCTTGTTTTGTGTGGCTGTTTGCTGTGTTTCTCTATGAGGTGGTGTTCGGCATTTTCTGTGGCATGGGCTTCCTCTATGGTAGTCGATCTTCTTTGTGGTGGTGTTCGGCAGTGCTCTTGTGGTGGTTGGGTGGTGTTTGTCTCTCTCTCTTTGTGGTGTCCACTGCTCTGTTTTTGGGCTGCCGTAATCACATCGGCTCTCTCTGTGGTCGTTGGGAAGTTCTGTGGTGGTGTCTCCTGTTCTATGGTGCTTGCGTGTTGGGTTCTTTCTTGTGGTGGAGATCGGCGATTTTCTATGGTGCTTTTACGTTGGTGCCTCCTGATTTGAGGTGGCTGAGCATCGTCGCTGGAATTCCAATTCTAAAGCATCGTCGCTGGAATTCCAATTCTAAAGCATCGTCCTGTGTTTGAAGAAGAAGACGAGCATCTCACTCTCGTTTAAATATGTTTGTTTCAGGTTCTAGGCTTCTACTGTGGGCTTTGGTTTTGGGCTGCTTCTGTGGGCTTATGTTTCAGGGCTCTGTTCTGTGAGCCTCTTTCCATGGGCTTTCATTTCTGCAGCCCCTTTCTTATGTTTTTTAGCCTAATTCCTTTGGGCCTCATTAGCTGGGCTGTATAATTAATTGGATTGAATTTTGATTACTTGGGCTAATTTTTCAAAACTTGCATCATATCTATAGAAAATAATATTATTCGTTTTACACTAAAGATTTTTTTTATGTGGGAATTTCAACTTAAAATGTTCTTGAAATAGAAAGAATTATCAAATCATATTGATAGGAATTTGCTCAATGGGAGGTCCAGGATGCTAAGGTGATTTCTTGGCTTTTAGGAATGATTGACCCTCATCTTATTACCAATCTTTGATGTTTCACTATGGCTGAAACTATGTGGGTCTATCTACACCACATTTATCATCAAGATCACGATGCTCTGAATTTCCAATTGGAATTGGAGATTAGGAGTTACAATCAAGGTAACTTGACCATTAAGCAATTTTATTCTAGTTTTATTAATATTTGGAGTGAGTATTCTTTATTGTTCATGCTAAGGTTCTCATTGCGGCTCTCATGGCTCTTCAAGCGATTCATACTGAGAGTCAATGCGATCAATTTTTGATGAAGCTTCATCCTGAATTTGATCATGTTAAAGTTGGTTTATTGAACTGTGATACAATTCCTTCCCTGGATATCTGCTTGGGGGATTTATTATGTGAGGAGCAATGATTATCCACCCAGATGGGTATGACTTCTAAGAAGGTTTTTTCCTAGCTTGTGATTGTAGCCTATGCAGCACAAGGGAGAGGGACACATAAGTTGCAGTGTTATAGCTGCAAAAAGCTTGGTCATATTGTCGTCACTACTCGAAGAAGTTTGCAACTACTGCAAGAAGTCGGGCCATTTCATCAAAGACTATCGGGTACGACTGCAGAATCACCAATCTCAAGCTCTTCAAGCTACTGTTCAGGCATCGTCTTCTACGTTTCCAACTGTAAGCTCTAATTCATATGTTCTCACACCTGTTATGGTTCAACGGATGATTGTCTCGGGCTTTTACGGCTTTAGGCCTACAAGGTACAACTCCTACCTCCACTCCTTGGACTGTTGATTCGGGTGTTTCTAATCATATGACTGATAGTACGATGGATCTCTATGATGTTCATGAGTATGACAGCAAGCAATCTATTAAATTGTTGATGGAAGTGCACTTCCTATTACTGTTGTTGGTAATTTGGGTCCTTTTAAAGATGTTTTTGTCTCTCCTAAATTATCTACCAGCTTGATTTTTGTTGGACAATTCGTGGATAATAACTGTGATGTTGATTTCTCTCGTGGTGGTTGTGTTGTGCAGGATCAAGTATCGGGAATGGTGATCGTGAAAGGGCCTAAAGTGGGACATCTTTTGCCTCTATACTTTTATATTGCTAATGTTGTTTCTTTTGCTTGTATGGCTACTACCAATAATAATGAAGTATCACATAAGAAAATGGGTCATCCTAATTTGTTGTCTTAACTCATTTTTGAAACATGGTTTTTTGGGCAATAATAATTCTTTTTCTTCATCTTTTGATTGTGCTACCTATCATATTGGTAAAAGTAAAATTTTACCTTTTCCTATGCATGGTAGTCGTGCTTCCACTTGTTTTGAAATTGTGCATATTGATGTTGGGGTGTCAATCATATTATTTTTCATTAGCAGTATCATTATTTTATGATGTTTATCGATGATTACAGTCAATTTACTTGGATCTATTTTCTTCAATCTAAAGCTTATGTGTTCTCTGTTTTTCAAATATTTGTTGCACTTATCAAGACACAATTCAGTACTTGTATAAAAATCTTATACTCTGACTCAGAAAGGAAATACATGTCTCATTCCTTTCAAAATTATCTTCAGTCAAAAAGGATTATTTCTCAATGTTCTTGCCTTTATACCCCTCAACAAAATAGAGTCACTGAGCGTGAGAATCATCATCTATTAGATGTTGTTCATACTTTGCTAATTGATTCGTCTGTACCTTCTAAATGATGGGTAGAAGCATTATCTCTGGCTGTTTATTTTATCAATCATTTGCCAAGGGTCACTCTAAATTATGATTCTCCCTATCTTTGTTTATTTAGTATACCTCCTGAGTATAAATCCTTTCATACTTTTGGGTGTATTTGTTTTGTCCATCTACCACCCACTAAACATCACAAGCTTGTTGCCTAATTTGTCACATGTTCTTTTATGTGAAATTGCCATACTCAGAAAGGATTTATTTATTATGATGCACATGCAAACAAATTTTGAATCTATTGGAATGTGATTTTCTTTGAAAATCAATACTTCTTTCAATCTCATGTTATTTTTTATCCCTTTACTGCCTCTCTTCCACCATTTGATGATGTACCTTCTTCTATTAAGTGATTTAAACCGGTATAGTGTATCAAAGATATCCTCCTCCAGCACCTCTTCCAGACACTACTTCGTTACCTAATTCTACACTTCTGGTACCTCGACAATGCACTAGGGTTCCACATCTACCAGATAGGTATGGTTTTTCTCATACCTCACGTAGTGTCACTCTAGATATTGTTTATGTTACTTCCTCTTATACTTAGGTCTGTTGGCAACAGGCCATGCAAGACAAATCCAAGCTCTTTAAGACAATTACACCTGGGATCTTGTGACTTGTCCCTCTGGTGTCAAACCTATTGGGTGTAAATGGGTATAGTTTGTCAAGTTTAGGACTAATGGATCATTGGATCGATATAAGGCTCATCTTGTGGCTCTTAGGAACCAACAGGAATATGGTATTTACTATGAAGAGACATTTGCACCTATTGCTAAAATGATTATAGTATTGACTATATTAACACTTGTTGTGTCACAAAGGTGGTCTCTCAGACAAATGGATGTGAAGAATGCATTTCTTCATGGGGATTTGAAGGAAGAAATCTATATGTCTCCACCTTCTAGCATGTTTACTACACCTTCCTCGGAGGTTGTCAGCTATGTCAATCCTTATATGGTTTAAAACAAGCTCTGCGTGCATGGTTTGATAAATTTCACTCTACTTTGCTTGTTTTTCACTTTAATCAGATTTCGTTTGATTCATCTCTATTTATTCGCAAGATGCCTGTAGGAATTGTATTGCTTCTAGTATATGTTGATGATATTTTGATTACTGGCTCCAATACTACGTTACTTACACAATTACCACCACATCTCAAAGCCTCATTTCATTGAAAGATGTGAAGCCCGGGAATGAAGTATACAAAGAGGAGGAGGTTTATAATAATTCAAAATGTTTTTATAATATAAAATTTATGCAAAAAAAAAAGAGAGAAAGGTGGGGCCAAAATGGAATTAAGAAGAGATGGGACTATAAATACACATCTCTTCTCTCATCCATGGCCAGATGATAACAAGAAGGCGGGGGGGGAGAATTTCAAATTTTTCCTTCATCAAACTAGGAGTAAACACCTAAAATTAGTAAACCCATATAAGCCTTGGAGTTATTGAGTGGAGGAACATAATCGGGTGGAGAATCAACAAGAAAAAAGTGAAGAATTGGGGAAGAAAAGAGGGGGAAAAGTGGCTAGCTATATTCAAGGAGAACAAGGCTAAGATTCTTCTAACATTTGTGAAGTAAGGTTTAGTTTCATCCAAGTAAAGAGTTCTAATTCTAATTTCTATGAAATTAACTTTAATTTGATTAGAAGTTCATGATTTTTCTTGAATTGGGAATTAGGGTTTTTTAACACAAAATGTTGGGAATATGCATAAATGAGTGAGATTAAATGGACTAGAATAATCTAAGTACCTTAAGGAACAAGAAATGAGTGCATAAAAGAGAGGAAGGGAACTCTTGGTTCCCTTGGACATGTCTTGGTTGAGATACTGTAGAGAGGGAATGACAACTTATGATTTGCTTACTTAATTAACATAGTACAAATGGCCTTAAAAGGACATAAATGAGACAGTTTGTCATGAATAAAGGGAAGACATGGCTGTAACTGATGAGGAAGCAAGGATTGCAGATGAATTGGAGATACTTTCTCCATTAACAAAATAGGGCAGGTTGGTTGCCTTGTTTCCTAGGGGAATTTGACCTATAAACTATAGAATCCAGGGAAGGTCCCTTCATGGAAGTTATAGCTGGGAGTGTTATTTTTCTAACGAGTCTGACTTCACCTAATTTGGAGTCCTGGAACTCCATATACAAATAAAAATCTGAGGAGAGGTCAAGCTGCCACCCCTATTGGCAGATTCAGCCAAGTTGATAAAACGGCAAAATTTAACCATATTAAAGGTAGAATTTGTTTTCTTGCCCTTCATAAAGTGTGTCTTGATCTTAAAAAAAAAGAATATATTGTGATCAAAATTAAATTCATGATGTCCACTTGGACTACTAATGAGCTGAAAAGTTAAAGGATAATAATGAGGAATGTAAGTGAGAAAAAATTGGTAAAAGAGAAATGAATATTTGTCATTGTTGTTGTTGTGTGTGGTATGCAGACTAATATGGAATAATAATGGGTGTTGGTGGTTTTAGGAGGAACTGCGGGAGGAGTACAGCAACAACAGGGGAATGCAACTCGAGTGTTTACAGCAAGTAGGTACTTGATACCTATATCTCCTCTAGTTAATAATTATTTTAACAAACTATTGAACTATAAGAAAACAATTTGGTGTTTATTGATGAGGAAAAGAAAAGAGAAAAAGGAAAGGTTCAATGACGAAAAAAATTATATAAAAACAGAGGACTAGATTTAAATTATGGGTTCTTTTAGAGGAAATGAATAATAACAACAAATTTGGTAATGATTGTTTCTTGAATTTGATTTGTCAGTCCCTGGAATGGGAGGCTAATGATGTTAACCAAGCTGATTAACATCGTCATTACCGGTACATGGGAGGAGAAATATAAACCTTGATTAAATATTTGAGTTCAAAATAGTTACTGATATTGACAGGTGACGTTGATATCAGCAAAATTTATAAACTTGATTAACTATTCAGTTTCAGAATAGTTAATGATATCGGCAGGTGACGTCGATATAAACAAAATTTATAGACTTGATTAGCTTTCTGAGGTGAAAGATAATGATGTTAAGAATTCTTGACATTGGCATACTTGAGAACCTCTCAAGGTTATACGAAACAATGATTAACTATTTTAGAATTAAAAATAGTTAATTACATAAACGGTTATGTTCGTGTCTACATTTTCATAAAACTGATTAGTTGTTCCTAGGATGGGCAACTATAGACACTAATGGAGGTCATTAGTGTCGACGATAGTCTTTTCAATGTGGAGGGGGGAGAAGTAGTCAAAAGAAATAAAAAAAAAATTATAACCCTTGAAAGGGGTTTGTGGTTGTATTTAGAATCTCATATTATTTAAGTAGATAGATATGTTGTTTAATTTTTTTTCTGTAAATTGCTTGTATTTATTTATTTGTTTTTACTTATATGGAAAATTTATATTTTACAGGTTCTTCCCATTCATGTTAGGAATATATTTTAAGTTCTTTGATCCCTTTTGTATAAGTTAGGAGCTTAGAGATTTGTGGTGTAATTTTGTCATGCAGTAAACATTTAACCTTTATATAATATTATATTTTTAATATTTTGTTCTGAAATATTAAATGTATCAACCCATGCTTGGGATATTAGAACGTACTAGATTATGTTAGAATATTAAACTATGTTGTGTTTTATACATATATATATATATATATATATATATATATATATATATGAAATCCTAGTTCTTGAATTGGCTCATTTAATTATTATCTTATAAGTGTGATGTAAGATGGAGTTTGAGAATGAATAGGGTCCTAAGCATAATCTAGAATGAATTATGCAGTTGATTGTACTAAATATGGATATGATTGTGGATTAGATGTGATTCTAAATGTGTGTAGGGTACATTGTCAATAACTTGAGATCTCCCAATATAGGGGAGACTCTGCCAAAATTTTGGCGAGTAAAAACAAATTATGCTCCATCTACCCTTTATAGGGGAAAGATTAGCGGATAAACTAATATTGAGCTTCTATCCAATTCATCCTTGTATCGGCAACTAGTTGGCAATTTGAACTCTTTAACGATTACTCGTCCTGACATCTTATTTGTTGTGCAGCAGGTCAGTCAATTTATACAGGGACCTCGACATCTTCATCTTGTCATTATCCATCGCATCATTCAATATCTAAAAGGAACCTCTCTACACGGGTTATTCTTTCCTAAAGAATCTTTCTTACAGTTGGTAGGATATAGTGATGCCAACTAGGCCGGATGCGCAAATATTTGTTGGTCTGTTACTGGCTGGTGCATTTTTTAGGCAATGCACTCATTTCTTGGAACAGTAAGAAGCAAGGTAGAGTCTCCAAATCCTTAACAAAATCTGAATATCGTGTTATGTCTTCCGTCTGCTCTGAGATTACATGGCTTTGTGGGTTATTGGAACTTGGTTTTCCTCAGCTTCATTCCACTCCTCTTCATGCTAATAATATCAGTGAGATTCATATTGCTGCTAATCTTGTATTTCATGAACGTACAAAATATATTGAGGTTAATTGTCACTCCATACGTGAATCTTTTGACTAATATGAAATTACACTTCCTCAAATTTTCACCGAACATCAAACTATGTACATTTTCACTAAGGCTCTTTCTCGACATTAACATCAATTCTTAGTTGACAAATTGATGTTTTTGATCGAATCAACATCAATTTGAGGGGGGATGTCACGAGATTTGATTATGTTTCAGTTACAGGATTGATTTTGTATTAATTACAGAATTGATTTTCCTTTATTAGGGTTGTAAATACCTTGATTTTTACCTTGTATAGAATGTATTTTGATCTATATAATACAAAGACACCCAAACATAATGGGCACTCAAACCAATTTGATAGATATGAGACCCACACAAAGATGCTTTCGGAACACAGTTTGCAAAAAGCAAAACCAAGCTCTTTGTCAACTTCTCATGGCTGCATAAAACACATCCACCGGTAGAAGAAAAAAAAACAATATTGTAGGGAAATTTATTCCAAATTAAACCCTCATATATGAACCCTTACCACTATTGTCTCAGCAAACACAAACATTGTTGCTCCCGTATATCTTTCAATGTCCTTTCAAAGATCCATGAATAAAGACAGTCGATCCGTGAGTAGGGTAGCAAGATCAAGTTGTAAGCTATACTTCATTTGAAGAAACCTCACCACCCCACCAAAGTAAGATCTTTTTTTTTGTCAACTGTTAGGTTATTTTTCAGTGGTTTGAATCTCTTTGAAGGTTATGTTATCTTGCTTTTGTTTTGTTCTCTCTACTATTAGGTTATTTTTTAGTGTAGTGTAATGCCTGTGTCTTTTAGTAATGCGGGAAATAATACTATTTTTTTTACCAAATGACTTGATTGCATTGCTTTACAACATAACCCAACAATTAAAACATACTGCACTAGAGTTCATAATAGCACAACAAGAGATAAACATGCTATGTGTTCTATTCAAGATTATCAATTCCATTCCATTATGTCCATTGTGATCGGTATAACTTGTATCTTTTTAAAAAAAAAATCATTTTGGATATTAGGTACATATCTCAATCTAGATGTTCTAGGTTTCTTTACTTTGTTTCAAATAATCAAATTTGGAATATATATATATATATATATATATATATATATATATATATATATATATATATATTGTAAAAGGAAACAATATAATCTGCAATCAAGCAGATTATCTACCGGTTACAAATTGATCTGCAATCAATGCCCAACGGTTACAAGATGATTTATGGCTAATGAATATGTAATTGATGTAATAGATAACTTGCCTAGTATAGATACTCTTCTCTTGTATAAAAGATAGTATTCTTTATGTATAATTCATTCAATTATTCAATACAACAATTCAGATTTTCTCATGGTATCAGAGCATTAAAACTCTGAAAAATCACATACTTTCCGCTGCAAATTCTCACAAAAACACAAAACCCATTACCATGGCTGAAACACAATCAACAGATTCAAATCCAACAATCCACAGACCCAATTATGTTCACCAATTCACCAAACATAACCAACCCACTTACCCTGCACCACTCCGACACACCAGGGCTCACCCTCGTCAATGCTCCTCTCAAAGGAAACAATTATGGACAATGGAGCCGCTCAATGCGTCTCATCCTCAGTGCCAAGAAGATTGGGTTAATCGATGGATCTATCAAAGCTCCACCACCAATAGACGACAAATTCCCCATGTGGCAACGCTGCAACGATATGGTGTTATCGTGGATCTTGTATTCGATCCACCCAAATATCGCCGGCAGTGTTCTCTATTGTGATACAGCAGCTGCCGTGTGGAATGATCTCAAAGACAGATTTTCCCAGAATAATGACTCCAGAATCTATCAAATTCGACAAGAAATTGTCGAATGTCGCCAAGGACAACAACCCATCTCCATATATTATACTAAACTCAAAGCTTTTTGGGATGAATTATCTGCCTATCAGGAACCCCTTGTCTGCAACTGTGAAGGGTTGAAGGCACTTGCAGACCGTGAGGAGAAGGAGAAGGTCATGCAGTTTTTGATGGGGTTAAATGACACTTACTCAACCATTCGTGGTTCTATTTTGATGATGAACCCAATGCCCGACACTCGGAGAGTCCATGGTTTGATTCTCCAACACGAGAGACAGATGGAAGTGGCTAGTCGTCCCTCTTACTCACACGCGATGCAAACCTCTCGCAACCAGACAATACCAGGATTTTCCCGCAATTACAAATCCCTTAAATGCTCTCATTATGACCAGGAGGGTCACACCATTGATCGCTGCTATTATATCATTGGGTTCCCAGTGGGACACAAATGGCATGGAAAGAACATGCAACCAAGAAACAAAAAGCCACCAACTCACACTCATAAGAGAATTACGGCTCACAATGTAGAGTTGCCACCACTCTCTACTCAAAATCAAATCACCTCAGCTGCTGGAGGGAGTCCCACATTTACAACCGAGCAATATAACCAACTTATGGAGGCACTTAATAAGAACGGTATTCGTGAATGCGACAGGTATAAATTCCTCCATTTGTAATATTGCGCATCATGATTCGTATTCCACCCTATATTGGATTGTGGACAGTGGGGCAACAGATCACATATCCCACCATGCACCTGCACTTAATGAAAATGAAACAACACATGATTTCGTGGGATTGCCTCATGGTGGGCAGTTGCTATTAAAGGAATTGGATCTATACAATTGACACCGGATTTACCCCTTGATGGAGTTTTACACGTTCCTCAATTTCATGTATACTTATTATCCGTGAGTAAATTAACTCGAGCATTGAAATGTATTGTAATCTTTTTCCCGGATTTTTGCATTGTGCAGGACGTGGAAACGAAGAGGACGATTGGCCTAGGCAAGCATTTTGATGGGCTCTAATACCTCACACCACAACAAAATCCACACCTAGCTGGTCACATTCACCGTACCTCAAACCTATGGCATCAAAGACTTGGACACCCCTCCCATGAACCTCTCCAATTTTTATCCAAAACAATTCCTCATATTATGATTGATTCTACGCATGTTTGTGATGTGTGTCATCTTGCAAAGCAAACACGCTTGCCTTTTCCTCTTAGTTCAATAAAATCTACCGCACCTTTTGACCTAATACATTGTGACATATGGGGACCACACAAAACTCTTACACGTTCTGGGGCACGGTATTTTTTAACTATTGTCGATGATTACACCCGGTTCACTTGGGTTCATCTTATGCATTTCAAATCTGACACCCAACTTTTATTAAAATCTTTTTTTTCTTGGGTCAAAACACAGTTTCATCGTGACATTAAAATCCTCCGTGCCGATAACGGTGGCGAATTTGTTTCAATGTGTTCTTTTTTTGATAGCCATGGTACCATTTTTCACCACACTTATGCTTATACACCCCAACAAAATGGGGTTGTTGAACGCAAACACCGCCACCTTTTGAATGTTAGTCGAGCCTTACGTTTTCAAGCCAATATTCCTTTAAAATTTTGGGGAGAAAGCCTTCAAACTGCCTCTTATTTAATCAATCGACTTCCCTCACCCTTACTTAACAATAAAACTCCTTTCAAACTTTTACAAGGGGTTCAGCCCGACTATTCTCACCTTCGGGTCTTTGGGTGTTTATGTTATGCTACCAACCTAAATCCCATGCACAAATTTGATGCTCGTGCACGTCGATGTTTATTTTTAGGATACCCCCTCGGACAAAAGGGTTATCTTATTTATGACCTTGACAGCCATAAAATTTTCACCTCACGTGGTGTCCTCTTCCATGAAAACACCTTTCTTTTTACAGCATCACCTACTGAAGAAAACCACGACCCACCAATTTTAACCATACCCATCCCCGATCCACACAATACTGGACATGACCCAACAATAATATCCAATAACCCAGCCAAAATTTAACCTGCCCAGTCCATTTTTTATAACCCATCTTCGACCTCAACAAATAACACAGCCCAACCTGATCAGCCCACCAACAACACAGCCCATTTTGCCTCTGCATCATCTCCCGTCACACAACCCATTCCCGATCTGCTCACCAACACACCCACAACCATCGTCCCACTTCGCCGTTCAAATCGAACCTCAAACCCACCTCCCCATTTCCAACAGTATCAAACTCATCATGCTGCTCTACTCACACCAGGCGTCCTCTCCTCTTCTTCGTCCAGCACAAGGTACCCTATACATCAGTATGTCTCTTATGCTCCATTATCTACTACTCACCGTTCTTTCGTCTCCAATATCTCTCACCGGGTTGAACCAGCCAATTATGAACAGGCACATCGAGATCCCAACTGGATTTCTGCCATGGACTCTGAAATTGCAGCTCTTGAGGTCAACAACACCTGGTCCATGGTTCCCCTGCCTCCGGGTCAACGCCCCATTGGGTGTAAATGGGTCTATAAGATTAAGTACCTCTCGGATGGCACCATCGAGCGTTACAAGGCCAGACTCGTCGCTAAGGGATTCACACAGAGGGAGGGCATCGATTACAAGGAGACTTTTGCTCCCGTGGCGAAATTGACCATTGTCCGTTGTCTTCTGTCTGTTGCTGCACTTCAGAATTGGTCTTTATATCAGATGGACGTCGAAAATGCGTTTTTACATGGTGATTTACTTGAGGAGGTTTATATGTGTCCCCCACCTGGCTATCGTCAACAGGGGGAGCAGATGGTTTGCCGACTCCATAAATCACTATATGGCCTTAAACAAGCATCACGCACCTGGTTTCAAAGGTTCTCTTCTGCTATCCAAGATATCGGTTTCCAACAATCCCAAGCGATTACTCATTGTTCACTATGGTTCGTGAAAAATTTATTACTTTGATATTATTATATGTTGATGACATGATCATTACTGGAAATGATGAACAAGAAATTCGAAAAATCAAATAGTTTCTCAATGGCTGCTTTCGGATCAAAGACCTTGGTTTGTTAAAATACTTTCTTGGTGTGGAGGTTGCACGGTCTAAGGAAGGGATTTCAATCTGTCAACGAAAATATACTCTGGATATATTGGAAGAAGTTGGCTTGCTCGGGGTGAAACCCACCAAGATACCCATGGAACCCGATATGACCCTAGCTTCAACTGATAGTGATGTTCTCAAGGACCCAACTCAGTATCGACGATTAATTGGAAAATTAATCTATGTCACCATCACCAGGCCGGAGATTACATATGCAGTGAACACATTGAGTCAGTTCATGCAAGAACCCAAACTACATCACCTCAAGGCATCACGGCAAATCCTTCAATACCTCAAGAACGCACCTGGACAAGGCCTGTTGTTTCCTGCAAAAGGCCATTTGAATTTGGTTAGTTACTATGATACAAATTGGGCTAAGTGTCCAGTTACACTCGGTCAGTGACAGGCTATTGCGTTTTCCTTGGAAAATCACTCATATCATGGAAAAGCAAGAAACAAGTCACGGTGTCTAGATCGTCAGTCAAAGCAGAATATCATTCAATGGCTGCAGCCACTTGCGAACTTACATGGTTGAGATGTTTGTTGAAAGATTTACAGGTATCACATCCTCAGTCAGAATTATTGTTTTGCGACAATCAAGCAGCCCTACACATCGCTGCAAATCCGGTGTACCATGAAAGAACCAAGCATATCGAACTAGACTGCCACATTGTTCGCGAAAAGATTCAGAAGGGAGAGATCAAAACAGCTTATGCACCAACAGGAAACCAAGTAGCCGACATATTCACGAAGCCACTAAGAGCACCCATTTTTCATACACACCTCAGCAAGTTGGGTACTATTAACATCCATACTCCAACTTGAGGGGGAGTGTAAAAGGAAACAATATAATCTGCAATCAAGCAGATTATCTACCGGTTACAAATTGATCTGCAATCAATGCCCAACAGTTACAAGATGATTTATCGCTAATGAATATGTAATTGATGTAATAGATAACTTGCCTAGTATAGATACTCTTCTCTTGTATAAAAGATAGTATTCTGTATGTATAATTCAATCAATTATTCAATACAACAATTCAGATTTTTCTCATATATATATATATATATATATATATTAAACTCCGGAATATAACATCAAAATACTCTAAAATTATTCTAATAAAATAATAAAAATACAATGAAAA
>CM055029.1:6815418-6910982 GCA_029204005.1 Salix udensis | reverse complement strand
ACAATATTTATCAAAGTGTAATATCTCCTCACCCTTATAAATATATGTCTATTAACAAAACATACAAAAAGGAATGAATAAAAAGTATATAACAAAAAAAAAAAACTAAAAGAATCATTTGCTCAAATAAAAAGATATACTTAGAGAGTGAATAACAAACATGATTCATTGTTATTTAATGTAATTATTTGTAGACTAATGACATAAAATTTTATAGGAAATGTTTATATTCTTTCTTCCCTCTAATATATATATAATATTATTATTATTTCCAGCAAATATATTGCATTTTAGAGAAAATAACACTTAACATCTATTTTTTTGGAAAAACTACTAGATGCACTCCAAAGTATTTTGAGGAGTGTCACTTTTTGTAATATCAACTCAATATCCTAATTTAATTAGTGTATGTTCGAGAATGTAATTGAGATTGTTTTTTAAAAAAATATTTTTTTTATTTAAAAAATACATTAAAATAATATTTTATTTTAAAGTTTTGCACTATTAATCTATGTATTGAGTCTAATATTGGTGTATATGTAATAAAATTTCCAAGTCAAATGAAAGGGTAGCCTTCATTGATAGTAAAGCTTGAACACAGAATTTATTATACAAGTAGATTTCACTGATTAATATTTTTTGTTGAATGAGTTCGGTAAAAATGCAGTCAAAGGCTCAACTAAAGCTATTATTCAAAGTTATTTAAGAAAAAAAAACTATTATATAAGGTTAGCATTATCCGAGGTAAGGAAACAATATAGTATTTGAATCTTGAATTGAGTTGAAGTTATTTTTTAAAATATTTTTAGTTTCAAAAATATATTAAAATTATTTTTAAAAAAAATTATTATCAACACATAAAAATAATCTAAAATTAAAAAAAATTAAATAAAAATCAATTATTTTTAAAAATACTTTCTAAACACATTCCTAAACCTTCGTGAATGTAAATCCAGCCTCTAGGTTTTGTTGGTAAAGCAGGTTCCCGTGTCTGCGTTGTTGACTTCTGTGTCTTCGATGCTTGCAAATGATTCATTCAAGTCAACCATCTTCGCCCACCATCTTCTTCCTTCTCCAAGCAAATGATTCATTCAAGTCAACCATCTCCTTCCTTCTCCAAGCAAATGATTCATTCAAGTCAACCATCTTCGCCCACTATCTTCTTCCTTCTCCAAGCAAATGATTCATTCAAGTCAACCAGAGCAATGAAAGCTCGCAGCTATGGAAGACAAACACACTCACTCTCCATCATAAACAAGTGGCAAAATGGAGCATGATTTTCCTACTTCTATTGTTCATTTACACGGTCTCACTTCACTTCTATTTCACTTGAAAATTTATTTAATATATATATATATATATATGTTGAAACTTGATTCAATCTAAATATGTTGACCCGATTTTTTAATTAATTTGAGTTTGAAATTAAAAAGTATAAGAGTTGTTTTGACATACCAAATCAATTTGGAGTATTCAAAAATAACCTAAACAACAAGTAAAGAGCATGTTCTATCTTAAAAAAATAAAATAAATTAAAGTAAAGATGATACTTTTTTAATATTTAAATGTTGATATATTAGATTATTAATGCTTCATACCTTAATCAACAAATTCATGATTACGATAATGGACTTCAATGAATTTAAGAATTTTATTTTAAAAAAATATATATTATTTTTTTATCCCTTGATTTTTTTGGTTTTTCTGAGATAATTTTTTAATTTTTTATTTGTATTTCTACACCTCTACTTTTAGTTTAGATTTTTATTTTTTATTGTTATTTATATTTATATTAAATGCAGTATGCGTTAAAAAAAACATGGTACGTTTAGCTTTGGTGGTGTAGAATGAAAGTGAAACTCTCTGTTATGCATGTATAGTTAATCTTTTATTGTTAGTGATTTGTTATCTTTGTGTTTTTTTGCATTTGTTTTGTTTATATGTGTCTTGGTATATTTTTAATTTGAAACATTTTCTATTTAAAAAGAAATTCAATTATTTTATTATTTTTTAATATTTATTCTTCATATTATTGTATTTAAAACATTTCAGAACACTGAAATTAAATTAATTTGAGATTTCAAAAAAAAACTTAGTTCATTTATATATATATATTATTAAGGCGTACATGTCAAACAAATATCAAAATATATAATTAGTCTCACATATTTGTAAGAAACAAAACTTCAAAATAATAATTATTATTCTTTTAAATGCCTTATCTATAATAAAAAAAATATAAAAAAACAAAATAATTGAAAGTTTTGTAGGTTGATTATTTCACTTAGATGTACGGTATTAAAAACAAATCTAGGATCATCAACATATGTTCACATGTTAAAAAAATTAGTTTTGTCTACGGCGAAGCGCAAGGCAAGTGACTCTTTTATTTTTTTATTATAGATAAATTTGCCTAATTTTTCCACCCGTTTTGTCCACGTGTAGCTTAACATATTTCTTTTTAGTGTTATATTAAATTTGAAATATCATATATAAAAGGCTCGCAAAAGTCAATTTGTAACGAAAAAAACATCGATCAATGAAATATTATTGATTATTATCCCATTATTCTTACCATGATTGTTAAATTGCCATAATTATTATAGCTTTCATTGTTGTAAATAATCAATATTTTAATTATTATTGACAGTACTATAGTTGTCACCATCATTATTGTTATAATCGTTGTTATTATTATAACAATAAGAATTACGATAATCAGTGCCATTATTTCAATTAAAATAATTGCAATTATAATTAGAATTATGATCATTATTATATATTTTTATCATTATTGATATCTTCTATATTATTTTATGAGTTATTATTATTACCATCACAACCATAATTATTAACAACATAAGCACTATAACCATTACAATAAATTACATTTGCTATTATCATTATGACTAATAATGTTACTATTATTATCTTGGTTACAACATCTAAAATTATCATACTATTACTGCTAAAATAAAATAAAAATTATCAAATTACCCCGAGGAATAAAAAAACAACTCAAAAACTCTAACAAAAGAGGAAGCAGCAAAACTAAAACTAAAACTAAAACCATTATCATTATTGTGTAAATAATGGAAAAAACAAAATTACATAAAAGAATAAAAAAACTGTAAACAATTTAACAGAAAAAAATTATTTCACTTAAAGATAAAAAAAAAAAATAAGAATTATTAACACCATAAGCATTATAACTATCACAATAAATTACAATTGTTATTATCATTATGATTAATAATATCACTATTATTATCATTATTATAACACATAAAATTATTATTACTACTACTGTTAAAACAATAAAAATTATTACATTACCTCGAGGAATAAAACAAACCCAAAACTTTAAAAAAATATGATGCAAGAAAAAAAATCTAAAATTATTACCATCAATTGGTAAATAATGGAAAAAATAAAATTACATCAAAGAATTAAAAAAACGTCAAACTTTAACAAAAGAGAAAAAAATAAAATAAAATAAATGATAAAAATAAATAAATATTATTAGTTAAAAAATCATTTGTCTTGAAGATTAAATAAAAGAAAATGAAAAAAAAAAACTAATAGAAAGGACAAAGAGAGAAAAATAAGAAATATTAATTTTCCAATGATCAAAAACACAATCTAAATTCAAGAACCATTTTTAAAAAACAAATATTACCTCAATAAAATAGAAAATAATAAAAACTAAAAACCAAAACTAAAAATAAGGACTATTTTAGAAATTTAAAAAACAATAAAGGAATTAAATCAAAAATTCAAAGTATAAGGGTTGAAATGAAAAAAAATATATATATATAACCAATTTTAATCAAAGGACAAAATTGAACAAATAAAAACATATGTACCGAAAATATTAAGAGATTTAAAACCAATCTGAAAATTAAAAGAATAAGGACTGAAATGTAATTGAATTATAATCAATTTAAATTGAGGAAACAATTGAAACAAATCAAAACTTATATCACAGCAATAAGGACCAGACCACACAATTCAAAGATCAGGGACGAATGTGAAACAATCATAAACAAAGGGGATTCACGTGTAATTAACTATGTAGGAGAGAAAAAAGTAGAAACAAAGTTGAACCAGCCACCGTCACGTCTCCGGCCACTGGGGTATGACACGCGCACCACCGTGCGACAGAAGACATGACGGCGCATCTGGAGAGACGCCGAATAGACATTTTGGATGACCTAACGCCATCACATGCGCCGCCAAACAGGAGCGTCCGATTAAAAAGTTTCGGCGTGTTGCTAAGTACCCCGAGATTAAATATTTTTTAAAAAAGTCAAATTACCTAAACACCCCTGCATCCATTTCTTATATTTTTTTCTTTTCTGGGGGTATATACTTATTTACATATTTTCAAAAAAATGTGAAATCCCTGAAACACCCCCATAGGTAACTCCTTTGTTTTGTCTTATTTGAGGGTAAAAAGGTATATATATATATATATATATTAAACAAGAGGGATGAGATATTCTAGTCTACTTACAGAGATCAAGTAAAATGAGGCTCTACTTTTACACCGCATCGCCTGTTGTCTCTTGTCTATAAGAGCATCTCCAATGGCGTGAGCCATTTTGGAGAGCAAAATCTTTAAAATGGCTCCCTAAATAGTAAATATATGGTTTTTTTATTGATGTGTTCTTTAATGATAAAAGCCATTTTGGAGAGCCATTTTTTTTAATATTATTTTAAATAAAATTCAATTATTTTGTATATAATTTAATTATACAATTAATAAGAGTAAATTGTATAATTAAATAATTGCTTTTGAAAAAACCCTACAACAATAAAATTATTATTGTTTATTTATATTTAAATTAAAAAAAATAAAAAAAATGAATTTAATTATAATTAAAAAATGAATTTTATTATAATTAATAATAATTAATATAAAACCCCACCCACCCACCCAAACCCTACCATTCCTTCACATTTTCCCAATTGTGCCGCCCCCACTCCCTCTCTAGCCCCCTCCCTCTCCAGCCCCCTCCCTCGCCAGCTCTCCAGCCTCCCTTGTTCTAGCCCCCTTTGCCACCCCCCTCCCTCGCCAGCTCTCCAGCCTCCCTCGCCAGTGAATTGATATTGCTCTTTACTGTGTTTTTTTGTGTCGATGTTGATTTTGTTCAATTCATTGTTTGTCTTGTTGATGTGGTGATTTGTTTGTTGATGTGTGTTTTAATTTCAACGGTACAATTCCAACGGTAATATTTGATATTTGGCTCTGTTGAAGAAATATGTAGGAATAGCTCTCCATTGACAGAAAAGCTATTTTGACTCTTCATTTTGCTCCTCCCGCTGGAGACGGAAATTTACCAAAAAAAACTAAATATTTGAAATTTTGCTTTTGGTTCCCGGGATGGCTCCTCCCGCTGGAGATGCCCTAATAGAGGTATAGAGTGGGCAGAAGTTGTTGACTTTAAGGCCCCGTTTGTTTGCTGGAAAGTGGTTTTCTGGAAAGTGAATTCCTGGAAAGTGAATTCCGATGTTTGGCAGTGTTATGGAAAATGAACTGGAAAACACTTTCCAGTGTTTGTTTGTGTTATGGAAAATGAACTGTAAAATAATTTATTAATAAAAAAAATTTTTCAAGTTTATCTAATATATATAAAATATTTAATATAAAATATTTAATCACTTAAAATAAAAAAATGAAATCTAAAAACTATAATGATGAATTTTTTTTATTATATCCTATATTCATACATAGCTTATTTTATAAAATATAACAATATATGTCATATCATATTATAGAGAAATAAGCTTGTGAAATATTTTTTAGGTAAAACTTATTAATATATATTTTTTTCAATTTTAAAAGCTTAAAATAAGCTATTATCGGTGCTGTGGTTGGAGTTTCCAACTTTGATCCTGTTAAACGAACCTGAAGAGAATCCTGGCAGTTCCTGTCAAATTTCTTGGTCTTCGTTATTCGCTCTATCTCATTGGTTTATGTACTGCTCTTCAAGACTGCTAGTATAAGTATATATTGCTAAGAAAAATACAATGTTTTCTATTTCCGCCAAGAGAATCCTGTGTCTCAATTTACGAAAGATATATGGAAAAGGGAAATGATTAATGAAAAACAATTGTGAATGGAGGAATGCCTCATAATTCATTAGATTTCAATAAAGGTTTCACATAGTTTGCCATATTGAGTCGTATGAACACCCCAATGAAGCTACTAATAACTATTGTCAAAACCAAACAATCCTAACAGCTGTTGGATTGATTTCTTTGGAGATATCTGAAACATATGTTTTTAATTATCCTATACAGCAATTCCCCCCCTCTCCTCACCAGCAAATGTTTGAGTCCTCAATTTTTGTTAGCCACCCCATGCCCATGAAGAAATCTTGTGTTATCCTCGGTGTAGACATGAGTCTCGTTCAGCAGCCTGAGACAGGAAGCAAATTGACAATCATAATTAGCTGGTGATCAAGCATTAGCTAGGCAATGAATTGAAACCAAAATAATAACGAGGAAATCATTAAGTTATGGAGAATAATAAATTTAAAAACTTACGACTGCGAGACAGCCTTGTTCAGGGTGGCAGAGGAGAGGAATGCAGCGCCATTCAGAAGAAGCAACTCACCATCAATTCTTTCGTCAACCCTTCCCTGTCTATCTCCTCGGCATTGAAACGAAGGGGTCGAGTCCCGAGGCCCGGAGTCATAAGACAAAAAAGTCTTTAGCATTAGCGGAGTTCTCACAGATAGTTTTTCTTACACAACAAATTAATCTCTCTATCCACAACTCCAACACAAAGGTTGAATTCACCTACCATAACCCATCCCCAAGTATCAGCAAAAGATGGCACGTGAGCACTGTATGCAACCACGTCTGGGAAAACACAGGCATAAGAAGCAGGTTGTGATTGAACATAGGGAAATAAATATTAAGAAAAGCATATCAAATATTTACACAATCAATATGTGATGCTCATCAACACTGGAAGATGTATCTGGTAAAACCTCGTCAAAGAACTCATTTGCCACGTCTCCATCTTCATCTATCCTGAGGCGTTTTGCATACCATCTTTGTCTTCCCCACCCTTAGCAGACTTCAGCCTATTATTGTAATCCCTAACAAACTTAACCCGCTGATTTGGCAGGTGGTGCATTACAAACCATTCGCCATGCCCTCATGCACCTTCAACAATTAGTTCCTACCAAGAGGAAGAGATCTACAACTATACGTCTCCTTGAAACTTTGCTTCTTTGACAAAGTAAATATGGATGCATATACTATTTCAAGACTTCTAAACCCATGCAACACACACATGGGATTTAGAATAGAAAAGAGAAAATATCAATATCACCCCAGCATAATTTTGCATAAGAATGATAGTTTTTTTGTTGCTTAAATGATCTGAGAAAGTAGATCCAAGTTCAGCATCCACAATATAAAAAAAATCTCTCAAATACCTACACTTTTCTAGCTCACAAGAGCCACCAGAAAAGGAAACACCTACATCTCTAGACATTGTTCCACTCATCTATTAACTAATGCTACTTGCTTGCAATTTTCACAATTCAAATCAAAATATTTCATTTCCAAAATGCCACTAAACAAATTATCTCCTAAGCATACTATGGCCAAATTATTCAGTAGCCAACCCGTTTCTTTATCATGCTCAAGTTCCAATATTTTATCTTCATTTACAGTAAACCAACACAAACAAGAACAACAAACAAGACAACCCACAAATTACCGATCCATTTCCTCATAGCTCGAGTGCACACAAATTAAAGAAACCAACACAAACAAGAACAACAAAAAAACAAAACATGGGTTCTTTGAAATCACACCCATTACCATACTCGGCAATTTCAATTCTAACCCAAATCCCACAAACCCCATTTCTCATATCATCAAAAAGTCACAAACTTCAAAAAAAAACCCACAAAACCAATAACCTTAAACTATTCTCTACTGCAAAAAGATTGAGATGCGGAGGGAGTACCTAGGTTCTCTTGCTTTGTGAGTTGCGGAGGGAGGCGAGATGCGAGACCAGCGAGAGGGGCGAGGGGACCCGAGGGAGGCGAGAGGCGAGAGGACGCGAGAGGGTGATCTGGGTTTGCTAGAAAACGGTGCAGAGAGATGAGGGAAAGAGATGAGGGACTGGAGAGGGAGGCGAGAGGAGGCGAGAGGCTAGTGTGCAGAGATGAGTGAAAGAGATGAGGGAAAGAGACGTGCTGCAGAGAGATGAGGGAAAGAGATGGGTCACGCGGAAAGTGTATTCCGCTCGTTCTCACGCGGAATTCACTTTCCGCGTGTTAAGTGAAAATTTAAGTTGACCGGAAAAGTGGGGAAAAGCAATTCCGTTGACTTCACTTTCCAAAGTGTTTCCAAACACTGGAAAATAAGGAAAGTGAATTTCAGGAATTCACTTTCCTTGAAACAAACAAGGCCTCAATTCTCTAGTCTACTCATGTCTTGGAAAATTAAAGAAAGTCGGTGGAAGGAGATTTTTTTTTTATACACACACACTACACTCGTTTTTAGTGAAATTTCTAGGATGGGATGGTAGACTACACTACTCCTATTTTATTATATCAATATACTATTTACTATTTGCCTTGTAAACAAATTAATTAATTTATTTATTAAATTTATATATCCATTTAAATATTATTTATTAATCGATAAAAAAAAAATCACAAACTGGGCGGGGCTTAAAGTATGTATAGATATATTCCTCTTTATTTAAACAAAAACTCACTCATTCTATATTTATTAAATTTAGATTAAACTAGTTTTGACCCATTTTTCGGGAATTATTATTTTTCACAGAAATATATATATAAGCTTTTTAAATGCATTTGTTTTTTTAAAATATATTAATAGTTTGATATCAAGTAAAAAATATAATTATAAATCAAAATATCAATACTTATATATAACGCACCATGAAATTCTTGAGTTGGTCCACTCGCACCGAGCATTTAATATATTTAAATAATGCTGGTTTATTTTTTAAAATTTGTTTTTGATTTTAGCCCGTAAAATAATTTATAATTATCATAATAAATTATAATTGTTATTATTATTATGATCAATAATGTTATTATTATTATTATTATTATTATTATTATTATTATTATAATACATAAAATTATTATTACTACTACTGCTAAAACAATAAAAATTATTACATTACCACGTGGAATAAAACAAACCCAAAACTTTAAAAAAATATGAAGCAAGAAAAAAAATCTAAAATTATTACTATTATTTGGTAAATAATGGAAAAAATAAAATTACATCAAAGAATAAAAAAACCTCAAACTTTACAAAAGAGCAAAAAATAAAATAAATGATAAAAATAAATAAATATTATTAGTTAAAAAATCATTTGTCTTGAAGATTAAATAAAAGAAAATGAAAAAACTAATAGAAAGGACAGAGAGAAAATAAGAAATATTAATTTTCCAATGATCAAAAACACAATCTAAATTCAAGAACCAATTTTTTTATAAAAAAATATTACCTCAATAAAACAGAAAGTAATAAAAACTAAAAACCAAAACTAAAAATAAGGACTATTTTAGAAATTTAAAAAACAATAAAGGAATTAAATCAAAAATTCAAAGTATAAGGGTTGAAATAAAAACAAAATATATAACCAATTTTAATCAAAGAACAGGAGCGTCCGATTAAAAAGTTTCGGCGCGTTTAGCGACGCGCCTATAGTACCCCGAGATTAAATATTTTTTTTAAAAATCAAATTACCTAAACACCCCTACATCCATTTCTTATATTTTGTCTTTTTTGTAAGTATATATTTACATATTTTCAAAAAAAATGTGGAATGCCTGAAACACCCCTCATAGGTAACTCCTTTGTTTTGTCTTATTTGAGGGTAAAATGGTTATTTCACTGTGCATTTAAAATGTGTAATTATTTGGACACCCCCTTTGACAAATCTTGATTTTTTTTCTTATTAGAGGGTTTTATGGTTATTTTACTATACACATAAATGTAAAAAAACAAGAATACACCTATTTTCAAGGTTTAAATGCAAACGCACAGAGAGTAAAATAATAATTACTCTGTTCTAGAACTGTGTTTATAGCTACAGCAAAAACATCACACGATTTATGTTTTTCTTTAATATATATATATATATATATATATATTAAACAAGAGGGATGAGATATTCCAGTCTACTTACAGAGATCAGTTAAAATGAGGCTCTAATCTGACACCTCATCGCCTCTTGTCTGTTGTCTATAATAGAGGTATTGAGTGGGCAGAAGTTGCTGACTTTCAATTCTCTAGTCTACTCATGACTGAGAAAAATAAAGAAAGTCGGTGGAAGGAGATTTTTTTTTATACGCACACACTACACTCGTTTTTAGTGAAATTTCTAGGATGGGTCGGTAGACTACACTACTCGTATTTTATTATATCAATATAAATTTATATATCCATTTAAATATTATTTATTACTCGATAAAACAATATCACAAACTGGGCGGGGCTTAAGTATGTATAGATATATTATATCATACATATTCCTCTTTATTTAAACAAAAACTCACTCATTCTATATTTATTAAATTTAGATTAAACTAGTTTTGACCCATTTTTCGGGAATTATTATTTTTCACAAAAAATATATATATATATATATATAGCTTTTTAAATGCATTTGTTTTTTTTTTAAATCTACTAGTTTATGCCTGTATTTAATAATTATTCATGTCAATAAATATATATATATATATATATATATATATAAATATATAAAAAGTTAACACGTCTACTATGTTTTTCTTAAGGCACATTATGTGTAGATGCTATTAATAGGTTGATATCAAGTAAAAAATATAATTATAAATCAAAATATCAATACTTATATATAACGCACCATGAAATTCTTGAGTTGGTCCACTAATGATCATGGCGGCACCGAGCATTTAATATATTAAAATAATGGTGGTTTATTTTTTTAAATTTGTTTTTGATTTCAGCCCGTAAAATAATTTAAAAAATAAAAATTAAAAAGATTTTTGAGCAAATATATTTTCACCTTTTCTGCTAAATATCTCATCTTATCACTATATATATCCTCCTCCATGTTGAGTTGCCACACTAGCTTAACCCTTCGGCCTTCATCACTGCCTCAAAGCACCCAATAACACCACTCAAAATCCTTCAGCTACTGAGTTTATCAATGGGGTTTTCACCGCCTTCTCCAGTGTTCTGCCTCCGTGCCATTGTTCTTCTCTTGTGTTTCACTTCATCTGTCTTATCGATCGACAGGAATGAGACCGACCGGCTAGCCTTGCTGGATTTCAAGTCCAGAACCACCCATGATCCTCTTGGAATCTTGCGCTCGTGGAACAGCAGCGTCCACTTCTGCCGGTGGTCCGGTGTCAAATGCAGCCGGAAACACCAAAGGGTGACGGTGCTGGATCTACCGTCCCTCCAGCTTTCAGGTTCCGTGTCACCATATATTGGCAATCTGAGCTTTTTAAGAGAGATATACCTTCAAAACAACAGCTTCAGACATGAAATCCCAGCTCAGATTGGCCGTTTACATAGACTGCAAATACTGTTACTGCATAATAACTCGTTTTCTGGTGAAATCCCTGCTAGTATTTCCGGTTCCTATAACCTCGTTGCACTCAAATTAGCAAACAACAAGCTGATAGGAGAAATTCCTGTGGAGTTTGGCTCCTTCTCCAAGCTCAAAAACCTCTCTCTAGCGGGCAACAGCCTTACAGGAACTATCCCTCCATCTTTAGGGAACATATCATCTCTCCAGACACTATGGCTGAATGACAATAACTTGTTTGGGAATCTCCCTGAAACTTTAAGCAAACTGGTAAACGTCAGGATTTTATCGTTGTTTAATAATAGATTTTCAGGTACCATACCTCCCTCCATGCTCAATCTCTCTTCATTGAGGTCTTTTGAGGCAGGGCTTAACCATTTCCAAGGCAATCTCCCCCCTGATCTGGGAATTTCCCTTCCAAATCTTGAATTCTTTTCCATCCATTCTAACCAGTTCACTGGGAGTATTCCTGTTTCAATATCCAATTTGTCAAAACTTGAATTTCTACAGCTAAACCAAAACAAGCTCACAGGAAAAATGCCTTCACTGGAAAAGCTACACAGGCTTCTTTCAATGACCGTTGCCTCCAACAGTTTGGGAAGTGGGGAAGCCAATGACTTGAGCTTTCTGTCCTCTTTGGCCAATGCCACGAACCTAAAGCAGTTGATTATAACGCAAAATAACTTTCAAGGACAGCTGCCTCCACAAATCAGCAACCTGTCAATTACACTGAAAATCATGGGCCTCGACAGCAATCTACTATCTGGGAGCATCCCTGATGGAATAGAGAATCTCATCAGCTTGGAAGATTTTGAAGTGCAAAACAACCACCTTTCAGGTATCATTCCTTCTACCATTGGAAAGCTTCAAAATCTAGTGATATTGGATCTTGGAGTGAATAATTTTTCAGGGCATATTTCACCCTCTCTGGGAAACCTGACAAACTTAATTGGACTTTATTTAAATGACATCAATGTTCAAGGCCGCATCCCTTCAAGTCTAGCAAATTGCAGCGGTTTGCTAGAGTTGGATCTTTCTCAAAACTATTTAAGCGGTACCATACCCCCTGAAATATTTGGACTATCCTCCCTGTCAATTAGTCTTGATTTATCTCAAAACCATTTGTCTGGATCCCTACCGAAGGAAGTAGGAAATTTGGAAAATCTAGAAATTTTAGCTATTTCTGGGAATATGATATCAGGTAAGATTCCTGGTAGTCTTGGACAGTGTAGAAGTCTGCAAGCCTTGTACTTGGATGCCAACGTTTTTCAAGGCTCCATTCCTTCCTCCTTGAGTACCCTGAGAGGCATTCAAGAATTCAATTTTTCTCATAACAACTTGTCTGGGGAAATTCCAGAGTTCCTCCAAGATTTCAAGTCCTTGGAAGTTTTGGACCTATCCTATAACAATTTTGAGGGGATGGTACCTGTTAGAGGAGTTTTCAAGAATGCAACAGCAACCTCAGTCATTGGGAACAGCAAGCTATGCGGTGGCACACCTGATTTTGAGCTTCCTCCATGCAATCTCAAACACCCGAAGAGGTTGAGCCTAAAAGTGAAGATAACAATCTTTGTGATTTCCTTGGTTCTAGGTGTGGCAGGGTTTATCACTTTTTTATTTCTTTTCTGGTCAAGAAAGAAGAGAAGAGAAAAGAATAGAAGAGAACTCACCTCAAGCCCTGATGGGAATGCGCTTTTGAAGGTGTCTTATCGAAGTCTCCTAAAAGCTACTGATGGATTCTCCTCACTCAATTTAATCGGTACTGGCAGCTTTGGCTCTGTGTATAAGGGAATTCTTGATCATAATGGAGCACCTGTCGCAGTCAAAGTGCTTAACCTACTGCGTCGAGGAGCTTCTAAGAGTTTCATGGCAGAATGCGAGGCTCTGCGGAACATCAGACATCGGAATCTAGTCAAGGTAGTAACAGCATGTTCAGGTGTGGATTATCATGGGAATGATTTCAAGGCTTTGGTGTATGAATTCATGGTTAATGGGAGTTTGGAAACCTGGCTGCATCCTAGTCTTGCAACAGATGAGATGCAGGGGATTCTAGATCTTTCGCAGAGACTGAACATCGCCATCGATGTTGCCCACGCACTGGACTATCTCCATAATCAATGTGAAAAACAAATAGTTCACTGTGACCTCAAACCAGGCAATGTTCTTCTCGATGACGAAATGGTTGGCCATGTAGGTGATTTTGGATTAGCGAAATTCCTCCTCGGAAACACCCTCGACCAGTCGACAAAACCATCAAGCTCCATCGGAATAAGAGGGACCATTGGTTATACCCCCCCTGGTAAATGTTGTGCATACAATTGTTCTGTTCATCATCATATTTCCATGCCACTGTTTCTTCAAATGCCTCTGCACGCTTTAAATTTTTCACGCTGCAGCTTGCTGTATTTCATAGCAAACTTACTTCCCATCTTATGATTATGATTGTAGAGTATGGTGCGGGAAACGAAGTGTCAGCATATGGTGATATATACAGCTATGGCATACTCTTGCTGGAGATGTTTACAGGAAAGAGACCAACCGATGACTTGTTTAATGGTCTGAACCTTCATGGCTATGTCCAGACATTTTTGCCTGAGAAAGTGCTGCAGATTGCAGATCCTACTCTTCAAATAAAATCTGAAGGGAATTCTATCAAACAAAATAGAATTCATGATTGCTTGGTCTCGATACTTACAACTGGAATCTCCTGTTCCGTCGAATCGCCACGGGAACGGATGAGCATTGCTCATGTTATAGCCGAACTATGTTCTGCCAGAAACGAGCTTCTTGGAACCTGATTGCATTACAAGAGAACGACGTGCCTAGTTCTGTGTATGCTTCACGATGATGTGTACACTATTTTACTCAGTTCTTTCGATAGATTTGTAGTTATTTTCTTTTATTTCACTTGCTTTGAAACAATAAGTTCAAATGAATCTTTCAGAATCACAAGTTACATTCATTAAATATCAAGAATGAATTCACATAGCCTTTTCTCTAATTAATGTTGCAATTTGGCATCCAAAAGTCAAATAAATTTGATGCTAAATATCTGAGAAGCATACATTGGAAAAAGAAAAATATGAGATTTTCTTCAAAGACTACTAACATTCTCAAACCCTCATCAATGTCATTCAATAGCCCACCTGGAGCTTATTACTTTCTGTGCTCTTCTCTGGCAACAATCTTGAACTTCCCTGTCTGTTGTTGCTGCGAAAAGAAGAAAAAAATCAAAAAGCCGTAGAAATACGAGATCACTCTACCAATCGAAATTTTGAATTTTTTTGTTACCTTATCCCATAATTCAGTGTGTCTTTTGCAGAAGCCAGCAACTACAGTCTCCTTCTTCCCTTCTTTATACTCGATACAAACATCCTCATTCAACCCACAAGTAACATGAAATGCCAGATGACACTTCGGCTCAGAGCAGTCAATAACACACCCTTTTCTACTCTTGCAAACATAACATTTCCCTTCCCATCTCCTTTTAGGAATCTTGGAGCAATCAATTCCTTCACGTCCATCTGGGTTTTCAAAAAACACCTCAGGAATCAAAAGTGCGCACACAATATGAGCCCACGACTCATCACGGCCATTTGCTGCGGTGGATTTCAAAGCACCGCCCTTTATTGGACACAGGCAACAAGATAAGGATGGCTGCTTGCTTTCTCTGTCGGATTTAGAAGCCAAACACGGACTACAAAACCAGTCACCATCAGGAACACCCTTTATTAAGGGATTGCCATAGCAAGTAGCGTGAACCATTAAATCGCACCCGTCACAAAACACTATAGGATCTGTTGGATCCCCATCTGTGCTTTGACAAATAGCACACAAAATACCATCATCCTCTTCCTCGTACTCTTGTTGATTGCTTTCAGAAGGAAATGTGACTTTCTCCTCTTGTTTTAAACTATCAATTGACTTATTAATAGTAGTAATTGGAAGAGGGGTTTTCTCGTTTTCCTCATCTGCTTCGACTCCTTCATTAGAAGAAGAAGGAATATACTCAACGTTGAGATCGATTAGTGGCGAAAGAGGCTTACCAGAAACTAAATCGGGATGCAGTGCCCAAACCCTCTTCTTGGTTGGCAAGCAGTAAGCAGCACTGGTAATGACTTTGGGATCAGCATCAGCAACAAGTGGGTTCCGGGACTCCTTTCGCTTCTTGCCCGGCAATTGAGAGGAGAAGGGTACATTTTCTTCGTGTTCTTGGTGGTGCTGCTGCTGTTTTAAGAGTGTGTGCCTTTTGAGAGGAGCTGAGGCTTGGAATTTGGTATCCATTGTTGATTCTTTGTCTGGGTTTTTGCAAGAAGGGAAAGACGGAGCGGGAGATTTAGGGCTTTTGAGTTGTGAAAATCTCGAATTATTAAAAGCAAATTTGGTTTGGAGGGAAGAGAGCCCGGGAAGGGAAGAACAACACTATCGAAACCTGGTTTTTTGTTTTCGTTTTCTCAAAGCTTTGTGGCGGCAACTTAATTTAAAGATTTCATTTCGAGTTAATTTTCAATTTTAATAAAGAAAACATTGAAGTTCATGCCCCTCCAACTACCAATAAGTTCTCGTTTTGGTCCCCGTAGCTTCAGAAGTTTCGATTGCATCCTTCTCTAATAACGTCCACCATGTGATCCAATTTCAGGCATCTATCACTTCAAAGCCAAAAATAGAGCTTATTTTATCTGAATTATTTTTGACATCAACATGAAAATAATTTAAAAAAACTAAAAATTTTAATTTAAAGTTAAAAAAAATCAAATTAAAACACAATGCTTTTGGCATTTGCTTTTCCCGTACTTGTTTTCACGTAAATAATCCAGAAAGTAATAGCTAATCACAGCCTACCTCCCCTCCCATAACATCTTGCTGCTCTTTACAATGCCCGCAACATTCTGTACTTTGAAGTTACAAAACCTAAATACACTACAGACAACAAATACTAACAAGATGGGGGGACATAACACAAGTCTGTAGTGGGAAGTCCATAGTTCAGACACAGAACTGAAAACATGTTCTTATCATAATTTGTCTGAAAAAGCATTTCGCATATCACCATCGACTGCTTTTCGAGTTTCTAGATGTCATTTCAATCATCATTCTGGACAGGCACACTTCGTCTCCAAATTCCGGCCAGGACACTGCCGAAGACTGAGTGGCAGACGCTTGAAACAGCACACGGTACTGCCGTGAGCGGGTTAGCAAAATGCTTCGTGGCAAGGACAACACCGAGCACAGAGTTCTGAAAGATGAACACGAAAAGTGGAGTTATTTTTCTTAATGGACAATTGGGAAAGCATAGCAGATATCAATTTCTAAATGCGAGGCATCATCCATGGTCCCGCCAAAGTTGAGAATTTATCTATTTTGATGCAGCAAGAAATTTATTTTGGCCTCCTCATGAATAGAAAATTTGCCACTTTCCCTTCAGACAAAGGATTAGATTTTGAAACATATTTCGCCCCTCCCAGCCAAATGTAAAATTCTGGCCCCATTAAAGCATCAATCCAAGGATCTGCCCCTGAAATAACCAAGGTACCATTCACAGCAGGCAGCCACAACAAGAATACCGTAAAGTTTGCCTTGAATTGGAATCTATGAGCTATTATATTATTACTCCACCGTGTACAGTGAAGTGTAGCATGTGAGTCATCAAATAGAGAACAAGAGAGAAGCATCCCTTAATAATCCTGCTAGAGTAATTATCTACCTGCATGCCAACCTCGATCGAGATGGTCCGTGATGATGCTACATCAATCCCTAGCATTCTTGAAAGCAAATATCCAAAGAAAAAACCAGATGCGTGAAGGAGAAATGCAGCGAGCACCACTTGTCGGCCAGACATGAGGATCGCAGAGGAACTCTGGGCAATTGCATTTCCACACAGAACAGCAACAGTTCCCACAGCAATGGGTGGCATCAAGGGAGTTACAATTTTAACCAGGCTCTGGAAATACTGGTTTAGAAATGCACCAACAAGTACAGGAAGCAGCACAACCTGTTTTTGTAGCAGGAAATGACAAAATTGCTCTTGAAGTTAATGGCATCAAAACAGAATCAAGGCAGGAAAATCTACCTGCATGGTTGACACTAAGAGTCCAGTGGCATCTACTGCAACGTATTGCCCAGCCAGTTTAGCTGTCAGAAATGGGGTCATCACCTGCAAACAGCATGGGAAAAGAAAGTACTATTATGGAATCATAAAAGGCAAACAAACTCCAAAGGGTACTGCAACGTATTGCTCAGCCAGTTTAGCTGTCACAAATGGGGTCATCAGCTGCAAACGGCAAGGGAAAAGAAGAATATACTATTATGGAATCATAAAAGGCAAACAAACTCCAAAGGAGGTGTTTTGCATTTTATGGACCGATTGTCAATATAATTAATGTAGCAGAAATAAGAAAAATTAAAAACTCCTTCCTTCCAAACTACATCACAGATGAACACAAGAAAACTGTATTGTACATATTTCATGAATCTAAAATTTAAACTCCTTTTGAGAAAACAAATCCATCTCCTGTAGATTTTAACTGGACAAAGAAAGGTGAGTGGATGAAAGCTAAAAGGAGGTGTCAATGCAGTATGTATAAGTGAAAAGCATCATCCTAGAATTCTTCATATGATATTGCATTTAGCTGAATGCACTGGATTTTACCAGGTAAAAGAGGGGAACATAAGGGCTAGTTACCAACCACAGATGCAAAAGTGCTTGCTGCAGTCATTAATACTGAAAGCGCCACATTTCCACTGGAAAACAAAAAGGATTCACATTTGTTGGTTCCAGAGTAAATAAGGGGAAAAAAAGAAGAAATAACTATGATTACAGCAGTAAGAATCACATACCGGGCAATATAAGTGACGATGTTACTCGCTGTTCCTGCAGCCAAAAATATTATACACCATGTTAGTCATAAAATAAGCAAGAAAAAGGATCAATAGATCATAATTCATAGATATGCATACCGCCTGGGCAGCAACCAACCAATATTAGACCAGCTGCATAGTAAGATGGCAGATTCAACAGTTTGCTCACTAGAAACGCTGATATTGGCATCACCTGCAAACCATTCACGCATCTAAGCTCTATTAGCAGTTAAAAGAAATTGATATAAAGCTGAAAAATCTCCTAGAACTGGTTTATTAGCTATTATTTTAGTGCTTTTCAAAAAATTAACAATATCATTCATTTTGAAAAAGAAGAGGTGGTATTGGCAAAAAGGAACGCAAGCAACCACACACACTCAGAAATGGAAAATGAGTCAAGTTATACTGTTCCATGAGTTGGGATGCAACTGAGCATGTCCAGACTGTATATGGACCGATTTCATTTAAGGGATGAGCTTCTAGTACTGATTCTCCAAAATGAACTTGAGATTTGTATGACAATGGCATAAAATGCACTTTTACAACACAATATTACAACTTAGAAAACCAATCTTCATACAAGGTGTCGACTTGGAGCTTCTTTGGTAGTGTTTTTTTAAAAAAAATGAAAATATTTTATTTTATTTTATTTTTGCTTTAAATTAGTATTTTTAGTGTTTCCATAACATTTTGAAGTACTGATATCAAAAATAATTTTTAAAAAATAAAAAGAATTATTTTGATGTATTTTTGAATAAAACACATTCTAAAAAACAATCTCAATCATCCTGTCAAGCAGACCCTTGTTAAATCATGAACAATTTTGATCTTACCCTCAGCTCTACTTACCAAGTATCTGATTATTACTGCGTTTCAAAAGTATTTTTGAAAAAAAATAAAAAATATTTTTTTATTTTAAAATAAAAAATTTAGTGTTTTTAATTCATTTTGATATACTAATATCAAAAATAATTTTAAAACAAAATACTAAAAATATATTTATTTTGATATATTTCTAAACAATTAAAATCGCGCTATCAAATCCCAAACAGGCTCTAAATAAAGTACATTCCTGGGCACCTTCAGCGCATAGTAGAGCAAACCAAATACTCCAGAAGTCGGAAAAGGCTTTGTGGAAAACAATGGTGACTTGATAATTCATGTTTAATTTGATAGAAAAGCCTCTCTTTCCAAACCCTAAGCCAATATGTTTCAGATCTTCCTCATGAACCTAAAGGTATAAGTAGCAAAATCTTGATCTCACCGGACTTGAAAGCCCTAAAACATAAAACACTCCATCAACCTTTTTCTAGTTAATATGAAACTCATTTAGATGAAAGAAAACTTGAAAGGACTAAAACATAAATGCTCACAGAAATTATCACAGAAACATACCAAACGTAGTCCCATAATGCTGATGATTTTCATTTAAATACAATAAATAACAAATGAATCTCTATATAATACTAAAGAATAAAGCTCATTTAAAATATTGTTAAGACTGAAGGAAACACTGGACATAAACAAACAATCACATAAAGAAAAGAACAGCTAGAGAGAGAGAGAGTTGAACAAACCGCGTACTGGAGCACAAAGCCAGAGAGCACCTCTTTAGGCATAGAAAAAGCGTTGCTAAGATCATCAAGCGTAAGTGTCATGCCCATACCAAGCATAGTAAGAGGAAGGCCAATGCCGACCCATTTGGGAGTGACCCAATTATAAGAAGTTGGTCTTAGGAGACCTAATAGGCAACCCAAAGATACCCATATCGGAAACGCTGTAGATATTACTTCACTAATCACTTCAATCCACTCCCTCAAACTTCTTTTGGAATCGGTACTCAAATCGTTTGATGAAATGCCACACTGAAGTTGGTTTGCTGATTTTCTACTGAGTTTAGGCTTCAAAATGAGTGGCCAAATGGGTTCGTTGTGCATGGTTTGTGGGCTTGGTTGGAGTTGAGATTTAAGTGAGAAGGCGAGTCCATGTGGTTTGATTCTTGTTGGATGGCTTGAAAAGAGGTTTGTGTTTGGCCTGAACACGAAATTGTTTGATGTTCCTGAAAGTAATGACTGCATTTTGCCTTCGTCTAATCTTTTCTTTCTGCTTCTCACTGTACGATTAGGATGAGTTCCTGGTTGAGAAACCCGGTAGGATTGCATTTGTATAATGCTTGATGCCATCGAGGGAAGGGATGGTCATTGGTAATCGGGACACGGCCATCCTGTCATTTATGTTTTTTGTATCTAATTTGCTTTTCATTTCCTTATTGTTATTTTTTTTTTAATTTTAATTAGATTTATTTTTTTCTTCAAATTCATCCCAAATTATTTTTTAATTTGTATATCAAATTTGGTTGTCATTCTTTTTATTTATATATCCTTTTACTAATTGAGTTTTGCTATCCACTTCATCCATAGCATATGATTTCAATTTGTTTTTATATCAAATTTGATCACCATTATTTTTATTACTATTTATCAAGGTTGTCAATTCCGCGGTTGACAATTTATTTTTTCTATTAGTACGGAATATTTCGGTTAAGGAGCATTTCGGGGTTGTATTATTCATAATTAATTAATTAATTAATTATATGAAAAATTAAAATATTAATTTAACAAACATAATTATAATTCAAGATAAATTAACTTTAAATTATATAATACAAACACAAAGTCAAACAAACATAATCTCAAAATTAGAAATATTTCCATAATTCCAAAATATTGTGAAAGTAAAATATTCTAAAATAAAATAAATATAAATCAATTATATTTGTTAATAATCTCTTAAGTAAAATGATCTAAATAAAAGAAATATGATAGGTTTGATTGAACTATAGATTTGATTAAAATTAATAATTAGAAAACAGATTTATAATAAAAGAAATATAAATCATTTTTTTCATGGCTGCAACGGCGCACCCGACGCACTTCCAGCACGTTTCGGCCAGTATTAGGCCGAAATATCAGGTACAGGCTAGAATTTAAACCGAGACAAAAATAATTTTGTTTTGTCTCGTTTTTTTTTACTGATACGAAACGTTTTGGCCGAAACAAAACGAGATTGATAACCATGGTGTTTATTTTGTTTAAGATCCTTTTTTATTTGTTTTTTTTTAATTTTATCCCCCAATATTTTTTTTATTAATGATTTTGGATCTTCTTTTTTTTTGCCTTCTATAGGTTTAGTCTTGAACTTCCGACAACATTCACAAGTTTTGAAGGTTGACACATGTTAACTTTTGTTTTTAGATTGTTTTATACAATTGATATATGTTTCAAATTCATCTTTCAATATTTATTTTTTTTTGAAATTGGTCTTCATATTTTTTTTACTTTTATTTCTATGAAGATATCATAATCTTATACCTATGGTCACGAGGTTAGTGGATTAAACCAAGTTGAATTAAATCTCTTTTTTTGTAGTTTCATTGCTTAGCATTTTTATTTATTAAGAGTTTAACTTTGTTATTATTTGAATTTGTCTTTTATGTTGTAAATTTTAGCGTCATAACCAAGATTATAAGTTTTGAAAGTTAACATGGGTTGATTGTAATTTTTTTTTGTCATTTTCTTAAATTATTTTGTTTTTAAATTTAAACCTTTGATTTCTAATGATTGATATTCATGATTTTTTTTCACTTCCCTATAACATTTAATTTCTTTATGAGATTCAGTACATTAATTTATTTAATTGTACGCATGTATAAGCATTTTAATTTATAATTGAGATTTTATTAATATTTTAGTTTAAAAAAACTATTACACTATTTGAGAGTGTGTTTTTAAAAGTGTTTTTCATTCAAAAACACATCAAAATAATTTATATTTTATTTTTTCAAAATTATTTTTAATATTAGCATAAGAGAATAATCTAGAAATTCAGAAAATAAAATAAAAAAAATAAATAGCACCTACTGTAGCAAACAAGCATGAAAAAATCAAAAAAATTTGGACCATTTCTCGATTTGTGCGTGTCATCCTTGCGCAGGGGCCATGCTAATCTTCTCTGTATCGTTCCAATTTTATCGGATGTCCCCGAAGGGACGATCTCATCTCCTCTGCTCCGCGTATAGAAACGCCACCAGGTTTCTCTAACCAGCCGATGTGGGATATCTAGTCCCGTTACGACCACGTGCTTTGGCTCGTTCAGTTCGGTCTCAACCTTGATTACGTCACCATCCGTGGGCCAATTAAATATTTGAGCCTTTTAAAAACGACAGGCAATTAATTAATCAGCTAGCCCAAAGAACACACACAAAAATTGATCACGGAGGCTGGCCTGATACCTTGATTAAAATTGGGTTTGCCCTAGCTCTTCAGCACAGCAAAAGAAGAGCATGACTCCATTTTTCTAAGAAAAAAACAGAAAATTACAAGCAAACTAACAATTACATCACTGAAACCATTCAGACAACGTTGTCAAGTTGGAATAATTTGTCTATGGTAGGAAGAATCACTCTTCCAAGCCATATATACCTTGCAATTCTCTTAATTTATTCTTAAAGTAGTCTATTATTAGAAATGCCAATTTTTTTTTAATAAAAAACAATATTAACACTAACAATTTAATACAACTTAATATTTAGTTGGGAAAAAATCAAAAATATTTTGGGATCTTATAAAAAAATTAGTCATTATTAACATTAGTTATAAGTCCATCAGAAAACTTATAAAAAAGCCCGTCTCATTAGAAAGCTCAACATAAAAGCCCATAAGAAAAACTCAAAAAATAATTTCGGTTACCTCTCAATTTTTTAACAAAAAACTGAACTGAACCAAATCGAAAATTGTTGTTTTTTACCAAATTTGGTTCGTTTTATATTTTTTAAAAAAAAATTAAAATTTTGATTTGGTTGTTTTTATAGACAAAAACTGAACCGAAATGAAAATGTTCACCCCTACATGATGGTATTGCCCTAAAAAGATCAAGTCATTTTTTTTTCATTTTATATTTAAAGTGTTAGGATTAAACTGTAGACTTTAATATTTAAAGATATAAAACTATATTGTAGAGCATATCTTTAGATATTAAAGATACAAAACCAAACGTGATGTTAAAATTAGGTTTTAGAACAATTAAGTTTTGACCTAGCTTGAATCTAATACGAGACCAATGAATAGAAACTCAATTTATAAAAAAAATTCAATCAAATAACAATGTAGCTTACTTTAAGTAAGGTGTATTGGAGTTGATGTGTCGTCCCTTTACATAACTGGCTCATATCATTGAATTTTCAAGTGACCATAAAATTAGGTGACAACTCCTCGACTCTATAATTATAATTTTATGCTTATTTGTACATCACTACAAATAATAAAATATTAGAAAATATGGATGCAATAGTAAACAATAATATGCAAGCAAAATATTTATACTTTACATCTCTTTAAAGAACTGCCCTGTTAAATATTAACTTGGAGAAAAAAAATGTAAATATCAAAAGAAAAGTAATTTTTAACTTCAACACAATTCAGTTGAAATCAAGGTTGTCAAT
Organism: Salix udensis; assembly: GCA_029204005.1. Taxonomy (NCBI): domain Eukaryota; kingdom Viridiplantae; phylum Streptophyta; class Magnoliopsida; order Malpighiales; family Salicaceae; genus Salix; species Salix udensis. The sequence goes on along the minus strand of CM055029.1, from coordinate 6,887,031 downwards.
ACCATTCCGGTTTTTCTATTAGTACGAAACGTTTCGGTTTCGGAGCATTTCGGCGTGCCGTTTCGGGGTTGTACTGTTCATATATAATTAATTATATATATATATGAAAAAAATTAAAATATTAATTTAACAAGCATAATTAAAATTCAAGATAAATTAACTTTAAATTATACAATATAAACACAAAGTCAAACAAACATAATCTAAAAATTAGAAACACAATCAAAAGTTAATCAAAATAAGGACGATTTTAAGGCCGGAACAGCACACCCGGAATGGTACCGAGACGTTCCGGCCGGTATTTGTGGAATAGGCCGGAATTAAAACTGAGACGAAAACGACGCCGTTTTGTCTCGGTTTTTTAATGGCACGAAACGTTCTGGCCGAAACAGAATGATATTGACAACCCCAGATGAAATATAAAAAAATTGAATTGACAAATAAAAATCAAGACACGAAATGAGCCTATAAAAAAAACAAAAAAGCATCACATTATTAGTGATGAAGTGATTGTTGCTGAGAATGACCCCCCCAGAAGAAAACACTGGCATGGCCAAGACAATGACCGATGCTGCTGCTGTCAAGTGCTACTGGTGTTCTTGTAGAGTACAGAAATTCAAAAGATTTGGCCAATTTGGCTGATATCGCCGCCACATGCCTCGCAACTGAGACCCACGATAAACAATGCTTTAACGTAACAGCAGGGTTGCAGCTGGTCTGTAAATTAATTATCTTACTTTTAAGCTTGTTTGGTAAATTAATTATTTTATCTATTATATAAAATCTTAAAATATAATTTATATTATTTTTTAATATATTTGCTTAAATAAAAACTTTTTGAATTTCAAATTTGCACATATCCATACTATATAATACTTGATTTTGATCAAATAAAATAAAAATGATAAAATTTGAACTCGTAACTACTGAATCAATAAAGATATGATATCATATTAAAAAAATTAATTTAACTACTAATTTAAATTATTGAATGAATTTCTAAAATATTATTTATATTATTTTTTTACGGCTATTAGGATAATAAAGATTGAAAGTCTTGTTGCGCTGCAAGCTGAGGAAGGCGCTCTTATATCCTATTTACTTTTTTTAATTAATTGCTACATGATGCCTGCGGTTTTTAAAAGGCTCAAATATTTAATTGGCCCACGGATGGTGACGTAATCAAGGTTGAGACCGAACTGAACGAACCGAAGCGCGTAGTCACAACGGGACTAGATATCCCACATCGGCTGGTTAGAGAGACCTGGTGGCGTTTCTATACGCGGAGCAGAGGAGAAGAGATCGTCCCTTCGGGGACATCCGATAAAATTGGAACGATACAGAGAAGATTAGCATGGCCCCTGCGCAAGGATGACACGCACAAATCGAGAAATGGTCCAAATTTTTTTGATTTTTTCCTGCTTGTGACTCCCTTTCTCGTCTGGGTTCTTTAGAAGCGAAGGTATATTTTTTTTAATGTTTCGGATTCTGTGATTTGAATATTCAATGGCTAGGACAGTCGATCAGTGGGTCTGGGTCACTTCATGCTAAGATGTGTTCTACAGATGAGTTTTAAGATTTGAAATGTTTGCAAAAAAAAAAGAAAAACAGAAAAAAGGGTTATGTCCATTGCTTAATGTTTCAGTTAGTGATTACAAATTGTTTATTTTTTTTTTGTAAATCAGAAATGAAATTTAGCCACTGAGTGTATTATGACAGTAGATTGTATTTGGGGCCCTTTAACTGATTAATTGAATGATTTGCAATATAGCCCTTCATCTTGTTGAATGCTCTTTGGATTTCAAAGTCATCGTTGAATTGAAACATGTGTTTTTTCTTACTGCTTGTTTGAAAGCATCAGAGGCTGCACTGCTTGAGGCAGGTGGGTCATGGGTGTGGAGAAGAATGCGATGCCAAATAGCCATCCATTTATCTGCATGTATTATTCATGGCCTTGATTCCTGTAAAATATGATATGGGAAAACAAAACTGTCGTGAAACGTTTTGGCTAATGAAACTGTTAGGCACTAAGAACTAGAGTCCACCTTAATGTTGTTGAATTTTTGCGTGCTGTTTTGTATTCTGGACCCAAGTTGTTTTGATATATTGATCTGGTTGCTTAAGTAAGAATCCCCTTTTTCTCAATTCGTGAGAAATCTTGATCTTACCTCGATAGGCTACTACTCACCAAAAGGCTCTCTGCAATTCACAGATAAAATGCAGGTATTGATTTCTGCAGTTTATGTGGAAAAATCACTTAATGTGTTAGCAGCACCATTGATTTCTCAGGGTGAGCATATCATAGAAAATCTCAGTTGAAACAAGGAAACAACTCACTGTGTTTGCAGCCTTTTAATATATTGATTAAGTTGCAGATTCGTTGGTGTATTCTTGCAAATTATAGCAGTATTTTCCATATTTTGCTTTTCTATTCTGCTTCCTCATTTGACCGTTTCTAAACTCTTATTTTGCTGAAGCACACATATTGTCATATTACTCCATGTTCAGTGTCGGTGATGGTACTCACTGTCTTTGAAGACCCGACAACATGTTGAGAGAAGTTATTAAAATGTCTTAGATTGGAATTCTTGACATGTTTTAAGCCTCTTCATCCTAAGTAAATAAACTGTCTCTGTTGCTTGTTCAAAAAGGCATGGGAGTTTGCAGTGTGGGTGCTTTGTAGAGAAGCTATACTAGGTTAAATTGATTTACTTGTTTGTGCGATATTTGGAAAATGAAAGATAAAATAGAACCCCAGATTGAAGTTTTGGCCTCAATCAAGTTGAAGATTGGAAAATGGCAGCATCCTCAGTTTTGTCTGTGTCGATCTCGTTGAAGCTATTGAAACTGATAGGAGTTTAGCTGGATTCAACCTTCAATATCATGATACATCTCCTCTGCTAATATGACCCTTTTTTGAATTCAAATGTTATTTGATTGTCCCATCACAAACCATAGATTTTCTTACTTTTTTTCTCCAAGTAGCAAAAAATAGCTTTCAATTGCTTGGACGCATCTTCCTCTGCCTCCCTAGCATTCAAAACTTTCCTCGTAAGTGAGACACAGCTTTGACTAATCTCAAACTGCAGATTGGTTCTCTTCCGGTTCAATTCCAGGTGGAAAGAAAGACCAAGTCAACTCGTTTTTGCGTTATTTTGGTCACCCCCATTCAATTATTTTTGTTTCTATACATTGCAAACTAAGAATTGCAATCTGTGTACCAATTGCATGTTCTTGAATTTCAGAGATTCGTGGATGATAATTGGCTATCTCTACAGCAATACAAGATGAGCAATCAGAGTTGGGATGGTGTGAGAAATGGCTCTAACTATTTGCTTAATTTCACGAGAGTGATTCCTCCCATTTTGCTTAGCAGTCAAATAAATTTGGTCAACACAAACCACACAGAAGGCAGGCAGGCAAGCATCCATGTCATGAATTTTCACATATCATACTTATATCCCTCGTGAGGTGCTTTAACTAGCTCAAATCGGTGAGATACTTCCAACGGCTATAACACAAGGGAACAACACTACACATGAGCAGCCACTGGACCTAACCCCAGCTAGCGGTGGACCTCACGTGAAGGTCATCACACACACCAGGATATAGCTAGCCGTTCAAAACACTAGCCAAGCTACACGCTCAGCAACCTGGCATGATAGATATCATCAGTAACACCCAGTCTCACACTCGTAGCAAACCAGTTATGGAAGCACTGTGGAATCTGGAGGATAAATGGAAGCTGACAACGCAGGAAGCTGCTATCTTTTTCGTCTGCACAGCCTCTGCAGTCATCGGGCTTTGCGCTGCAATCATGCTGAAGAGGCAGGCCCAAAGAAAGCACAGAGCAGTGAGCCAAGACCCAGGCACAGATGGCTCAGCACGGTGGCCTGAGCCGGAGCCTGGTTCTACCAATTGGATCACGATAAGGAGGGTGTTGATGGAGTCAATGAGGTGGAGTGAAGCAAACAAATGGGAGGAGGGAAGTGGTGGGAGTGCGAGTGGGAGGGGGATGCTGCCACCATCGGTTCTTGGGTTCGAAAGGTGTGAGTCAAGGCAGAGCCATAACTCGTTGTCAGCAGTGTGGCAAAGGCCTATTCTAATGGGAGAGAAATGTGAGCTTCCAAGGTATAGTGGTCTTATTCTCTACGATGAAAGAGGGCGGCTACTTGATCATTCTCTCACATCATCTCGTAAAGAGAATATTCACGAGGTAAATAAAGGAGCATGCATGCATAGAATTGATCTTTGTTTCTTTCGAGCAAGGTTTTATTTGTTAAGTAATTATCTTATCTAAAAATTTAAATTCTTAGATGAGGTTCCAGGATATAATTTATATTATTCTAATCCATCCTCTCAAGTAAAAGCTCTTTAAACTTGAAACTAATATACAAGTTCACACTGCATTGTACTTGATTTTTATCAAATAGAATGAGGATGATGAGATTCGAACTTGTGACTGCTAGATCAATAAGACTTTAATATCATATTAAAGAACCATCTCACCTAAAAGCTAAGCTTAAGCTCTTAGGTGAAATTCCAGAATATAATTTATATTATTCACAAAAATTTATTCTCTTTTGTTTCATGTGCTGTAGGAAAAACCAGCAGCTGTTCTGAGAACTTCTCTGAAGGATATGGCAAAGCCGTAGTATTTAGGTGTAGGAAAACCTACACAGATGCCTGTAACCAAGACATGCAGGAGAGTGATTGTGAGGAGCTTCCAATTGGAGAATTGTTTCCCAGTTCTATTCTGCAATACAATGCTGCAGTGCAGTACTGATAATAAATAACATTTAGAGGAGAAAAATAATATGAAGAGTAGAAATGAGGTTGTTAATTACGGGTTGTGATAATAAATTATATATTTTGGGTTGGCGGAAGCATAATGCTTTGAAATATAAGATCTTTTTTTTATGATCTAACAGTGTGTAGTAGTTATTATTGTATCCACAATGACTTATGAGTCACCTAACTTTTAGCTTTGGAGGTTGTATACTCCAACAGAAATTCTCAATTAAAAGACATAAAAGATGTTTTTTGTTTTGCTTTGGAAAGAACAATGATGTTCAAGATTACAATCAGAAAGGAGCAACTGATGAAACGAGATTGAAACACATGAGGCCTTCCAATTCCTCACATAGTGGTACAACCAAATATTGAAATAGAATGATCAGAAAAGTTATGAACAACTGAATTGAAGAGGATGAGGGGGGCAACAGGAGAAGGGGCAACTTGGAAAAGCAGTCCTCAATAAATGGACGACATCATCACTGCGAAAAAATATTCTCAAGACCAACGACTGCCAAACTAACGCTTCTTGCAAGAACTTCTGCAACATATCTGGAACACCGCGAGCAAAAGTGACCAGCAAACAATCCGGTAACCGTCTCAGCTAACACAGCACCAGTAACATGAGGTTTATGAGCTGCTAGACCAGCCATGGATTATCCTGCAGAATTATGAAGAACAGGCCTACATGTAAAGCGTTTTCGTACATTTGACATCAGAAAAATATATGATCAAGACATCAACAGCTGACGAGATTATTAAAACAGGAGATTCAGGCAATTAAAACTATGAATTGACATCCCTTGCTCTACCATTTTGGAAGTGGAGGGAGAAATCAAGGATGATACTATTGGTTCACACAACTTTTCTATGACTAGACAGAGATAATGATCCCCATAAGAGATGAGCGAGCAATATAATGTGATTTCTTTTCTGCTTTCAGCAGTTCAATGGACTTTAGACTACAATGGAGGTAACTCTTTCCTCTCTTAAGCGGCTTGTCTGGTTTTTTTTTTTTTTTAAGCTATTATTTTTATTCTCTCTCCCTCCCTCCCTTTCTGTGTTGATGAAAACACAAACAAACACAAAAATGGAGAGGTAGAAGCCAAAAAAGACTTATGACACTTAATTATCATAGTTTGATGAATAAAACTGTCTACATGCCTCTAATAATGTGACTCTGCTAAGGAATCTGCCTTCTTACTACAGTTGCTGGTTTATTTCTATAGGATTGTGTTTCTCATAGGCCTCCTTCAGCAGAAGCGGTTTAATAAAGGAATCCTCAGGCAAAGCATGTACTAGATGATGTACATCAACCCTGGTATGGAAAGCATAGACAATGCAAATAGGTTTAAAGATTAAGGCAAGAATAAAAATTATGGATCCACACACCAGCAGTTCACATTGGATTTTCATCGCCAATGTGTATACACACACGCTACAGTGACTAAATAGCATGAATTAGGATATTTCACCCATTTACAAGCCCACCCAGGGCTTTCCTTGTTATTATTTGATTAGGAAGTTGGATAACAAACCCATTTAAAATCATTCAGAAATGCAGAGAAGTTCCATCTCCCATACAAGAGAAGTTTAACATGCCCTGGCACCCCAGTATTATATCAACCAGGCATAAAAAATGTTCAGTCTCTCATAAAAGAGAAAAGTATCACACAATTAGAAAGAACAAAACTATTGAATTGATATCAATTACTCCTCACCTTCACATTCCAGCATGTTAATTTATGCATGCGAAACTATCAAGGGTTCCATAGAGTCTTGTGTGGATTTCTTCTTGTAGTGGAAGTATAGGGTTAATTGGATAATTCCCAAAATGGTGCCTATGCCATTTGGTACCTGCAATTTAAATAGGAAAAATCTTAGTCTTCAGCGGGAAAATTTATAGATACAAAAAATGCATGCAGAGCACAGAGACAATAAATCCATTCAATACAGCTACATAGTTATGCATGCTGGAATTAATCTATGCTAAATACGGAGAAAATTATAACTGCATGCACATCGAGCCTGCCATATAAAAATAGGAAAAAGGGAAAACATAAAGGTTGGTGGCGGAGAAGATAATGAATGTGCCCGGGGGAGCTTACATAAACAAAGGCATCGAAATTCAAAAGTCCATACAGCAAGAAAGAGGTGCTCATCAGGAAAGTGGAAAGGGAGAGATAAAATGGCATGAATTCAACACTCTTTGTTTGGATCACCAAATTCTGGAGACATAAGAAAAGAGCGATTCGAGATTAAGCGATTTACGGTAAATTGTTTATTGGAAGGAAATACTAAAGTTAATGTTATTTATTTACTCACAATTATAAACAGCGGGGAAGCAAACATTGATACGAGAGAAACAACAGTCAATGAGCCAACCAAGATCCAACGTATCATTCGATCACTTATTTGCAAGCTTCCTACTGCTATGATTGCAAATAGGCTGAACACAGCTAGCAGCAACACTAACGTCCTGACCTGCTAGCAATAATTGGAAGAAAATGCAAGTGAGTGACCATGTGGAACCCAGAAGATGCAGATAAGGTTTGCAAACTTGAAGGGATAATACCTTTATTCTTCTCTCAGCATATATTATAAACAGGATGGTGTAGGCTAATTGAAATACAGCACCAAATGAATTGACAGTGACAAGCAAAAGATTATCAGCAGATACGAGGGGCGTGCCGTACCACATGCAGATCAGGCAATTCATGAGTGCATATATATATGGCAACCCCGAGAACTGTTCTGTTGATCGGTTTCTGATGATTCTCCTGTATGTTGGTCTGAGAGTTTCAACAACAACAAAAAAAAAAATGCTAGTCAAGGGGCGAATTACAACAATCTCCGTGGTCAACGAATACCTAGAACGGAAGAAGAACTTACATGGGCGATACAAACAGCCCAAAAGCAAAGATATTCCCTGCAGCAATTAAATAGTACTGGCATCAGAAACAAAATTCTCAAACTGGGTTCCAATTCTGGGTTCTCCCTCTAATTTTACATGACAAAATACACTCGTTTCATAGTTCATATCATGTAATTTGACATATGTTTCGAGTTCCCAACTGAGAATTGCAAGCAGCTACACAATCCTTAGTCGTCAACCAAAAGGGCTGACACATTGATTAATCATAGATATACTATCCAATGTATGCATAGAATTTAGGGTAAGAATCAAAAGAGAGAAAGAGAAAGAAAATCACCGGCGATTCCTGCTGCATCCTTGCAAGTAGTCCAGACAGGATTAGAAATAGAGTCACTCATTAATCCCTCCTTCACTAAACAACTCTAAGCTCCCTTTGAACACCAATTCAATTATAATCTAACCAACGAAAAACTAAATTGAATCACATAGCCTTCTTGTCTTTGTCTCTTAAAGGAGAAATAAGAAGCATCTGTCTTGGATTTTATTTTCACGTTTTTTGAATTCCAAGACTCCCTTTTTTTATTAAACAGCCATGAGCCACCCAACTTGTCTTCCTTCAGACAAGGGATTGAGCTGAACTTGTTGCTCAAATGTAACGCGTTGATTTTCTTATTTTTAATGATAATAATTTTTATTATAATTATTTTAATTAAGAAGGAAGAAAGCATGAATTAAACCATTAAGCATTTAGCTTGATTCATGGACTCAATTGAATCAAATAATTTTTTTTATTAATTGTTTTAACTCAAATATAAATTAGAGAAAAAAATAGCCTCGGTGCTTGAGCCTTCCAACCCGGCCTGCACACCTAGGCATGTTTTTACTTTTCTAACTCTTAAATGAGGTGACTTTTCTAACAGAGAGAGAGAGAGTTCACTTTTATATTCATATTTGGGCTAGTTTCGTATTGGTCCCCTTATAATACTCATTTATCAATTAGATCCCTAAACTTTATCTTGTATTAATTTGGCCCTCAATCGGTACAGAAATCCGCGATCATTATGAAATCTTCCCGTGAATATTTGATCTTTTTTTTGAGTTTGAATTGTCATAAAAATTTATTATTTATACGGATATTGCTGGAAAGTGGAAAGCAATGGATAAGTCCCTAAAATTATTTGAAAAAAGAAGAATTTAATTTTGATTAACATGTAAATAAAATCATGAACAAAAATCATATTTTCAAGCCCCAAAATGAACTGTCTATAAAATATTGTAAAGTCCTACTCAGGACTAAAATCACTATGACGTGCCGGATAAGTCAACTCTTTATTTATATAAGAAATGCACAAAACGTTATAAACACCCAATTGAACCAAATCAAATGTGTAAAATCTTGAGAAAGCCGTATAATAAATTAAATATAAAAATAAAATGTATGCTTGCACGTCTGATCATTAGCTTTAAAAAACATGTAATAATGTTCTAATCTTTGATCAATAGCTTTTGCTTCAAGTTTAGATTAGGAGGTTTATTTGGGTGCGCTTATTTTTTAAATTAATTTTTATTTAAAATTATGTTAAATAAATAGCATCAATTAGGAAATTTTCCCCATTTACAAGCCCATTCATTGTTATTATTTGATGAGGAAGTTGGATTCAATTTTTAACACTTGAAAGTATTAAAGTTTATTAAAAGAGATTAAAAGGTTTCAAACATGTTACTAAAGAATCAAAACAACATTATTATTATTTTAAAATAATAATGGATTAATGTTTAAAATTTGACTAGAACAAGTTAGAGTCAACTAGTTGAATCCATAGAAAAAAATTTATTCAGTTTGATGGAATAATTTTACGAGTTTTTATTATATATAAATATATCAGTTACAAAAAAATAATGAAAGTAATTAGTTAAATTACAATCGTTAATTTATTTTACGCAACAAGCAATGTGATTGATGATTTTGTTTTAACTATCTTGGTAATAATTTAATTGGTAAATAGTAAAATCACAATTGATTAAATTGACCAAAGATATATTATTTGTTGCGTGCAACATATTAATGGTTTGTTGGTAATTTTTTAACTACTTGACGAATAATTTATTTGACTGATAACAAAAATGCAACCGATAAAATTTATCATTTTTTTCTTCATATTTTTTCTTTATATTAAAAATATTTTAGATAAAGTAGATTAAATTAATGTGAGATTTCTAAAGAAAAATTAGTTTATTTTTTTTATATACATTCAAAACGTTAATATCAAAAAAATATCATAATATATAATTATTATTATCATTATTCTAAATGTCCTATCTATAGTAAAATAAATACATATAAAAACTACGTAATCTTCAATTTTTTAAGCAGATTATTTAACTCATATGGATAGCATTTGTTTTTAAAAAAATAGGACCATTAACAATTTTGTTATATATTCAAAATTTTGGTTCTGCTAGTGGCGAAACACATGACAATTTTTATATTAATATTGTAGATAGTTTGACACATTTTTTCAACTTGTCTTGTTAATGTGTGGTTTCATTTTTTTTTTCACGTCATATGAGAGCTGAAATATCATAAATTTAAAAAAGACACATGAGTTATTTTTCAAAAAAATAACACTGACCAAATAATTTATGTTACAATTCCTACAGATGTCATTATAAATATTATATACAAAATTAATATTTCAATCATTATTGGTTATACTATCGATGACACCATAATTATTGTTAATTTTTTTTTTAGTTTATAAGATTTTTTTTTATTATATTAAAAGTATTTTAGAACACTTATCATAAATTATTATTTTATTTTAAGAGAATAAATAGGTCATATATATATATATATATTAGTATGTTAATATTAAACAAATATAAAAATATATACTTAGCCTCATATATTTATAAGAAAAACAATTGACAAATAATCATTATTATTATTTTAAATGTCTCACCTATAATAATGAGGAATTTTGACAATTAAAAATATTAACAAAAAAGCAATAACCAAAACAATTGGAAAAAAAATTGATTACATTTTAAAATATTATTTGACCTGAAGAATTAATAAAAAATAATTAAAATGGAAAAAAAGACTAAATATCATTTTTCAAATGATCACCAACACAAATTAAAATTTACACATTAATTTTCTTAAAGAATCTTGATAACAAAGGAAATAAAAAAAATCAGAACAAAAACCAAGAACATGCATATATAAGCATGAACAAAAATAGCAACAATTTCAGAAATATATATATATATATATATATATATATATATATATATATATATATATATATATATATATATATATAAGAATAAGCAAACAAATAAAATAAATGACAAAACAAATATATTGTTAGCCTTAAAAAAATATTTTCCATTTTTTTTAGAAAAGAAATATTAATTTTCAAATGATTACTATCACATATTAAAATTTAAAGACTAAATAAAAAAAACACCCAACAAAAGAGAAGATAAAAAAAAATCAAAACTAAAACAAAAAATATATATACATAAGCATGTACAATTATAAGGATTAATGCATAAATATATAAATAACAATAAAAGAAATAAATTTCAATAGAACAATTAAAAACATAAGGGCCAAAATAAAAATAAAAGATATGATTGATTTAAAGTAAAGGATCAATTTGACAACAATCCATGCTTCTATACCAAAAATATTAAGAGATTTTCAAAAAATTAATTAAAAGAAGAGGGACCGAAATAAAAGTGCAATATATAATGAATTTGAAATGAAGGACAAAATTAAAAACAATACAACTTGCCGCACTAAAACGATTAAGAGATTTAATACAAAACCGAGGTTATTAATTTATTGAGGTTATACTGTATATAATTTTTTATATGTAATAATATCTATGTGTTTTTTTTTAAAAAATATATTGTCTTATAAATTTAATAAATTATCGTTTATCATATTGATATGCAATTGAGACTAGCCAAGAATATTTTTTAGTCAAGGTTATATTGCATGTCATAAGAGCACATGCTAATTGATGCAATTAAAACAATTTAATTTTCTATGCTCAACAATATTTTATTGGAAATATACCTTTATACAACTAAAAAAAATTGTTATTAATTATATAGGTGGAGCTTTCCAAATACATTAATTATAGGTCCCTAGAGCATATGTTAGAAATGTTAGAGTGTAAATGAATGCATATTTTGGAATAATGAAAGTATATTCTAGAATATATATATATATATATATATATATATATATATATATATATATATATATATATATATAATGGTAATATATGGTATTTGAAATGTGTATATAAACCTGTCAAAAGTACACGGTAAAGGTGTGCATATATATTGAACACTAAATACATTTGAAATTCATTCTCCCTCTCTTTCCATTCTTCTCTCTCTTTCTCTGTTCTGAGTATCACTCTATTTCTTCTTCTTCATCTTTGTAATTCCTTTGAATCTCTGTAACTTCTCATGATTTCAACATGGTATCAGAGCTTATAATGCTCACATAGTCAAATTACAGTGGTCTATTCATCTTGCTTCCACAAATTGATTCAAGAAAATCTTCTTTGTCGATTTACTATTCTTCACCAAAGAATTAAAATTTTTTTCTCATTGAACAATCGTTGTTCTAATCTTCTCAAGTCAAGACACTCCTGATTGCAATGTCTAATTAAACAAATTCTTCGTAAAAATCTCCTTTGCTATACTCTCTCTTCTGTCAACAATGGTGACAACTGCACAATTACAAATTCTCCAATCTCCGATCACGAACCTTATCTCTACAATTTCAACATTTGTGAATGTGAAATTAGATGATTCTAATTACCTAAACTGAAATTTTCAAATTCAATTACTGCTCGAGATCAATGGAATTTTTGGGTTTGTGGATGGATCTCAACCGTGCCTTCTCCTTCTGCTGTTGCTTCTGGTGAATGTGGTACAAGTGTCCCTTAGTCTTCTTCTTCTGTAATTGATTGTGATGCTATGATGATTTGGAAAATGCATGGTAGGGTTGTAATGCAACTCATTACTTCCACCTTCTCTCCAATAGTTTTATCTTGTGCTATTGGTAGTAATAGTTCTAGAGAATTGTGGATGAGATTGAAAGAGCAATTTTCTACCGTATCAAAGATAAGTATTTTCCAATTGAAGTCTAATTTACAGAATAGTAGGAAAGAATCAGATAATATTAATCAATATCTTTTGAAAATCAAAGAGGCGAGAGATTATTTGATGACTGCTGGAGTGCATTTTGCTGATGAGGATATTGTCATTCTAGCCTTAAATGGTCTTCCACCTGAGTATATAATACATTTAGGTGTTTAGTTAGGGGGAGAGAAAGTGTGATCACTCTAAAAGAATTTTGTTCTCAGCTACTTGCTGAAGAACGAATTATTGAGAACATTGTTCCTGATAATTCAACATATCTCACTGCCATGCATACCATTTCTAATGGTAGTTATAAACCTCCTGGGTGATATTTTAGACCAACCCGTGGTCAAAATAACTATAATTCTTATTAAAATGGTAGTTATAGATCCTTTAATAGGAGTCGAGGCAGGGGTAGGTCCAATTTAGGCCAACAAAACTTCTTTCAGAGAACACTAGTTCATGCTAAAGCTCATGCAGTTCCAACCTCCACACTTGTGTTCTTGGTTCATACTCTGCATCTCCATATACTCCCTCCACTTTACTGAATGTTACCATATGTCAATTGTGTAGTGGTGAAGGACACACTGCTCCAATGTGTGGTCTCAGAAACTATGAGAGGTTTAAGTGTAGTATTTCTGGCAAATTTAATCACACAACCTGGTTCTGTTCTTACAATGAGAATGGTCCCAACTTTATTGGTAGTACTACAAGTGATTCTTCATCTCCTCAGCAACATGCTTTGAATGCTATGCACAATGTATGTCTATCTCCACAACAATCCTCAGCTCAACTGCAAGTGTGGATTATTGATTCAGGGGCCACCAACCATATGACTGCAGACTTGTCCAATCTATCTTTGAGTTCCTCTTATCCTGCAAATGACACGGTGCAGATTGCTAATAGTGAAGGTCTGTTGGTGTCTCATATTGGTTCAGCTCTTACCCTCACTCAACCTCAGCTAATCAAGTTGAATTCAGTCTTATTTGTTCCTAAATTGACTCAGAATCTTTTATCAGTTCATAGAGTCTGTTTGGATAATAATTGCTATCTGATATTTGATGCCTTTTGTTTTTGGATTCAGGACAAAGTCACAGGGGGATCATGTATAAAGGACAGTGCAGTAATGGACTCTATCCATTCCCTCTTGTGCCTCCTTTTGCTTGGATTCCCCTCAACTCTCCCATTCAGGCCTACATTGGTCAGTTAGTGTTGTCTTCCATTTGTCATCATAGGTCAAGACACCCAGCAAATAAAATTGTCAAGCTAATGTTACAAAAAGAAATATTCAGTGTTCCTCAGACACTGATCTTGATGTCTGTGTTAGTTGTTTACCGAGCAAGTTTTCTAAGTTTCCCTTTCAGTTTAGTATTCATACGTTGTAATCCCTTTTCACATTATACATAGTGATCTTTGGGGTCTTTCTCCAAGTGTTTATGTTGATGGTTATGAATTCTATGTAATTTTTGTTGATGATTACTCACGGTATTGCTGGTTGTTCCCTCTTATCAATAAGAGTGATGTGTGTTCTGTGTTCACAACTTTCTATCAATATGTTCACACTCAATTCTCTAAATGCATTCAAATTCTTCAAAGTGATAGGGGGGGAGTATGTTAACAAACCATTGAAACATTTTTTTGACACTAAGGGTATCGTACACCATAAATCTTGTCCATATACTCCTGAACAAAATGGGTTGGCTAAACGTAAGCATAAACACCTTATTAAAACAACAATAACTCTCCTTTAACTTGCTAAGTTTCCCCTTTCCTTTTGGACTTATATTGTACACACTGTATCTTTTTTAATCATTTGAATGCCTTGTGCTGTTTTACATCACAAGTCTCCCTTTGAAATGTTGTTTGGGAAAATACCCTCTGTCTCATATCTCAGAGTATTTGGTTGTGCATGTTTTCCTTTACTTCATCCCTATCTTCAACATAAATTGCAACCACAAACCATTATGTGTGTATTTCTAGGATATGCCTCTCAATATAAAGGGTATATATGTTACAATGTTTCTAGCAAGAAATTCTATATCTCTAGACATGTTGTGTTCAATGAAAATGTGCTTCCTTACAAAGACTTGGTCACACAGCTTGCATCCTCTAATCCATCACCTATTTCTTCTACATTGTCAATTCTGCCTTTTATCACAAACACTAGTATGGTTTCATCATCTCCTCCTCCAATTCTACCTCCTGTCACAAATACCAGTATGATTTCATCACCTCCTCTTCCAACTCCAACTCCTGTCACAAATACCAATATGGATTCACCACCTCCTCCTGCTCCTAGCTCATTGAATTCACATGACATTTCCTCATCATCAATATCATCATTGTCTATTACTCTTGCTCTTTTGTCCTTCTCCTCCATACCTGTGGCGTCTGAATCTATTACTGAAGGTATGCATCTTAACTCTTCGTCTACAGGGGAGACTTTTAATCCTGAGAAATTATGTGTGGTTCTGCATATTCCTACTATGCAGACACGTAATAAAAGTAGGGCTTTGACTAGACGGTCTTGTTTGACTGCAACTCATCAATCCAGTGCAGTAGTCATGTCATTGAGTGAACCTTTGACCTACAAATTTGCTTTAAAAACTCTAGTTTGGTTTTCTGCTATGAAAGAGGAGATCATTGGTCTGCATTCTCAGGGTACATGGCCTCTTGTTGAATTGCCTCCTCATAAAAACCTAGTAGGGTGCAAATGGATCTTCAAACTCAAGAAGCATGTAGATGGTTCCGTTGCTAGACATAAGTCATGTCTGGTTGCTCAAGGGTTTAGCCAAGAACCTGACTTGGATTATGGTGAGACTTTCAGCCCTGTGGTCAAACCAACCACTATTCAAATTGTGTTGGCTCTAGCTGCTCATCATAACTGGAAATTGCAACAATTAGATGTAAAGAATGTCTTCCTTCATGGCATTCTTTAAGAGGAGGTAAACATGACTTAGCCACCTGGATTTATAGACTCGGTGCATCCACAACTGGTATGTAAGCTTCATAAATCTTTGTATAGGCTTAAACAAGCCCTTAGAGCATGGAATGACAGGTTTACTACTTTTCTGCCAACACTGGGATTTAAGCACACTTATGCTGATTCATCCTTATTCGTTAAGTCTCTTGATCATGGCATCATAATTTTGCTAGTATATGTAGATGATATTATCATTACTGGCACTGCCTCATGTGAAATTCAAAGGGTTATTGACTCTCTCATTGCTGAATTCAAATCACAGATTTGGGTGACTTACGTTATTTTTTGGGGATTCAAATTTCTCACACTCATATTGGTTTAGTTATGTCTCAGTCTAAATATATCACTGATTTGTTGTGCAAAACTGAGATGTCTAATGCTAAGGCCTTCCACACTCCTTGTCTTCCATATCAACGATTGTCTAAAGATGATGGTGTGCCATTTGATGATCCCACTATGTATAGGAGTATTGTAGGAGCTCTGCAGTATTTCACATTCACTCGTCCAGACATAGCATTTGCAGTTCATCAAGTCTGGCAGTTTATGTAGAACCCCATGGTGTCTCATTTCACTGCAGTTAAACGTATTTTACGTTATCTCAAGGGCACTATCAGCTATGGAATGAGGTATACTCATGGTTCTTTAGAACTTAAAGCTTTCAGTGATGCAGATTGGGTAAGAGATCCAAACGATAGAAGGTTTACTACTGGCTTAATCATTTTCCTTGGATCTAATCCTATTTCTTGGTCTTCTAAGAAACAACATACAATTTCTAGATCTTCTACAGAGACAGAATATAGAGCATTATCATCCACTACTGCTGAAATTGATTGGCTCAAGCAACTGTTAGTGTTTATGTGTGTTGCCATTGTTCAACCTCCTATTCTCTTTTGTGACAACCTTTCAGCTATTGCTCTGTCCTTTAATCCTGTTCAGCATCAATGAGCTAAACACATTGAGATTGATGTGCATTTTGTTCGTGAAAGGGTGGCTAGCAATCAGCTCTTTGTGCAATTTGTCTCCTCCAAAGAATAATTTGCTGACATTCTCACAAAAGGGCTAAGTACTCCTCTATTTCAATTACATTGCAGAAATCTCATGCTTAGTGTATCAAAGCAAGAGATTGAGGGGGATGTTAGAGTGTAAAGAATGTATATTCTGGAATAATGAAAGTGTATTTTAGAATATACATAATGGTAGTATATGGTATTTGAAATGTGTATATAAAGTTGTCAAGAGTACATGGTAAAGGTGTGCAAAAATATCGAACAATAAATAATTTTAAAATTTCATTCTCCCTCTCTTTCCACTCTTCTCTCTCTTTCTCTGTTTTGAGTATCACTCTATTTCTTCTTCTTCATCTTTGTAATTCCTTTGAATCTCTACAACCTCTCATGATTCCAACAAGAAAAACTATTAATTTTGTAATTACACTGATTAACATATGCATATTGAAATTATTTTCATCTATCTAATAACTTTTCAATAATTACTTTCCCATGACATAACTTTAAAATCAGAAACAATATTTTATTTAAGACAACTTTTTTTTTATTAACGTCAGTTTTCACGCACCTCGACTAATTTCAAGGACACTGAAGTTAACAGTTATGTAAGTCTCTAGCGGCCATTATATTAGCAACCACGGGACACCCTCGACTGATCCCACGGACGCTGAAGTTAATGACCATGTAAGTCTCCATAGGTCATCATGTTAGCAACCACGGGACACCTCGACTGATCACACGGACGCTGAAGTTAATGACCATGTAAGTCTCTAGAGGCCATCATGTTAGCAACCATGGGACACCTCGACTGATCCCACGGACGCTGAAGTTAACACTCATGTAAGTCTCCAACGACCATCATGTTAGCAACCACGGGACACCTCGACTGATCCCACAGACGCTGAAGTTAACGACCATGTAAGCTTAAGGACACCTTGATTGATCCCATAGACACTGAAGTTGATGATCATGTAAGTTTCCAGTGACCATTATGTTAGCAACTATATAGCATCTCAACCACTCCCACAAATACTAAAGTTAACAATCATATAAGTCTTTAATAATTATCATATTAACAATCATAGAACTCAAACCCGAGAGCATAGAGCACCGACTCACCTATTTAAGACAAGTCTTCGTTGTCCAGTGGGGTTTCTCTTTGGTTAGTCCAAGTCATTTTCAAGGTGAGTGAACACTCACGCTTTAAATATTTCATTCACCAAAAAATAATCTTGAAGGCCTCTCTGCATATTTTAAACTGAGAAATTTACTATCCTAAACTATGCATTAAATGCCTTCATGAATGGTTTTAAAATTGGTAACTCGAGTTAACTTCAAGTAATGTTTTAATCATGATTTGAAGGGTTGATTCAATTAATGTGTTTGATTGATAAATAAATTGAATTCAAATGTGTTCTATTAAGATAAATTTTAATTTATGTTATTTTGTACACTGTTATGATTGTTATCATCTTATTTCAGTAAAAATTAATAAAAAAATAGATAAATGAATATTTTGAAAATGTTAGTTTTATTATTTAGAATTGTAAATTAAAAGGATTAACTTCTGATTGATTTTTCTACTACTTTTTAAAATTAAATTTATTTGAGATTCAATTTTTAACACTTGAAAGTATTAAATTTTATTAAAAGAGATTAAAAGGTTTCAAACATGTTACTAAAGAATCAAAACAACATTATTATTATTTTGAAATAATAATGGATTAATGTATAAAATTTGACTAGAACAAGTTAGAGTCAACTAGTTGAATCCATATTTACAACCATGGGAATTGAGTTTATTATTATTATTATTATTATTATTATTATAACCTAAACCTGTCAAAGTTTGAGGTTAGTTGAATCTCTAGCTTTAAAAATAATTCCTCGAACAAGGTAAAAAGACTTGAGATTTGCAAGTTGCAGGAGCCGGCAGGCCCGCTTTGCTTCGTAGTTTATGACTTTATGCTGTGGGTTTGGGGTCTCGATGTGATTTTCATAATATATATATATATATTCGGTAGCAACAAATTCACCGGGCCTTTTTGAGGTCCTGATAGGTCATTAAATACGCACCCTTTTTCTTTAATATTTGAACACCAGACCCTTTATTAATATTTGATCAAAAAAAAATTATGGATTTTAATAAAAATAAAAATATATCATATCACTCTCATTATTGTTTTTTTGATCTCCAAACAACAATAAAAAATAAATGGTTGGCGCTAGAATGATTTTAGCTCAAGTGCTAACTATATTTTTTTATTCAGTTTGATTTTTTGTTTTTTTCTTTCTAGTTTTATATATTTTTTGAATCTCATCATTTAACATTAAGATTATTGTGATTGAGATTCATAATTGTGTTTTTTATTTGTTTTCAATGAAGTTATGTCAATCACAAGACCTGGGTAGCGAGTTAACCCAATTCACTTAGGCTTTTTTTGTTCTTTATTCAGTTGATTTTTCTTTGCATCCTTTAACATTGGGTTGATTAAGGATTACATTTTATATTATTTTTTGTTTACTTTCTATGATTTATTCTAGTTTAATGACCTAAACATGTTAACTTAGGTTGAAAACTAGACTTCATAATTTATTTTTCTTTGTTTTAAATGGATTTATCTTGGTTATTTTTTTGTCCCTTTTAATTGCTTTTTTTTTCTTCCAATTATATCCTTCAACATTAGATTAAAGTTTTTCTAATTGACTTATCTATATTTCATAATTTAAAAATGAGTTCATTGCAGATTAAGTTTTATATTTTTTTTTTGGTTTTTTTTTTATAAAGTTATAATAGTCTCATGATTATGGTAGGTTAACATAAGTTGACTTTAACTGTTTTCTTATTTATTTTTCAATTTCATCCTTCAAAATTGGATTGATTTAGAAATCGGTTTCATAATTGTATTTTTTAGCTTTATATGGGGTTATCTTGGTCTCATGACCCGACCCGGGTTGATCCAGGTTATTTTTTTTCTTTTTTAATTGAGTTTTTTTTCTAACTTTTATCATTCAATATTGTATTGATTGAGAATTAAACTCAATAAAATAAAATGATTTTTTGTAGGGTTATTATGGTCTCGTTAACTAGGTTGAGGATTTAGAAGGTGAACATGAGTTGATCCAGGTCAATCTAATATGTTTCTTTTTAATATTAAAAAAAACAAATATTTTCTAGAATGCTTTTTTAATAAAGCTTTACTTTTAGTAGTTTTTCGAGTTAGCTTTGAACTAGATAAGTCAACCGGGTTACATCAAGTTATCCCCCATATGATTTAAAACATTTTCTACTAGAAACATGTTAGTAACACCTAATTTTTTTATATACTAAAAAATTAATCTAAGTTGGAATATAGCTTAAGGTAATAATAAAATTTAATATTACATTTAGATGGAAGACTTATTTGAATAGCAAATAATATGTAGAAGGGTCACATAATAATAATAATAATTGATGGAAAGTCACATTAAGAAATCTTTTAAGCTTGTTATCCTATCAAATTTAAGAGTAGTTTCTTTCTCTGGTTAATGTTCTTGTACATCCTTGTATTTTTGTTTTAATATTTAAAGGTCTTTTTATTATTATTTTGTTGTATTTATAACATCTTTCTATGTTATATGAATGGTACCAGTCATGTGGTCTGTGTTATGTTGTAGGTCAAAGGTCAAATATATTATTTTTTTAAAAATAATAATAGTATATATAGGTTTTTTCAATATATCTTTGTAGTTTAAAAAATTTAAGTTCAAATAAAACATTTTATGTATACATGTAATCAAATATATTAAAATTATGTGAGTTAATAAAAGAAAAAAAATCATAAACTATAACTTAAAAAAAAAAATTACAAACATGTACTTAAAATATTTAATCTCAAAAAATAAGATATTTACCCCCTCTGTGTTTATAGAAATAATTTTGAATTTAAATTTTTATTGAGCAATATTAGAGATCGACAAAAACAGTAAATTGATTGACTAAAAGAAAAATCATGCAACGTTACACATATTAAAAATATTTTCTGAAAATAAATGTTTTTATATTAAAAAATAAAATTCATGTATACAAAAGATAAAATAAATTACAAATGAATAACAAAAAAACTCTTTAAAAACTAAATACATAACAAAACAAGATCATTATCTAAAATATATATCTAAATAAAATAAAAGAGAAATGATATTAATCTAAAACTAACTAATTTGTTTTTAAAAAAATATATAAAAATAAAAAAAAGATAGTACTTTACAAAAAAAAAGACAAGATGTTTCAAAGTAGGAAAGTCTGGCCAACTCGCTTGGCCCATTTTGTTAAGGCCCGCATGACAAAGATTTTTTTTTATCTGTGACAAATTTGTTTAACAAAAATATAATAGAATGCATCATGTAATTTTTTCCATGGTGACCGAAAAATCAAGGTTTAAGTTCTTTTGGATCTAAAACTTGTATTTCTATTATTTTAAACCTAAAATACTTGCAAAACACTTTAAAAATCACGATAAACCTACCCATAACCTCAAGAAATTGCTCTAAAAACCAAAATAAACCTGTAACCAAAAATTAACCTGAGCTTAGATATGGTATTTCATGAATATTGAAGTTAAACAAAAACACTTAATATGAACTTCCCTTCATCAAAAAGAATAATCAGACACAAATATCAGCTATTTTGTTAGCCTAAATTCGTGTTAATGATATATTTCTTTTTTATTGTTGGAATCTAGTCACTTATCTCTGTCTCTGAACTAGTGACTAAAAAATAAAAAAAATAATTTTTATACTAAAATTGCATTTGAAAAATATTGAGTTATCGAAATTCTATAATTTGCATGATTTTGAAAGTTAAAGAACCAAAATGCATCTTTTACTAAATTTACGACACATCACTCATTTTGACTTTTATTTTGATCCCTTTTCTTTTAATCTCACCCTCTTGCAAGAAATCAAAATCAATTGTCTTCAATTAGGACTAAAACGCTAGAGAAAAATATTTGAGTACCAAATTGAAAACAAAAACATTTTTTTTTTGCACAATCCATCCACAATAATATATGAGAGGATGAACAATGGAGCCTCACACAGTGAAAATCTTACACCTTTTAGATTAAAATTCTGCACAATCCATCCACAATAATATATGAGAGGATGAATAATTAACCTCATACAGTGAAAATCCTACACCTTTAAGGTTAAAGTTATTTTTTAGGTCATTTCATAAGTTACTACCATTAATGCTGTTAAATAATAATATGTGTTAACTACTAAAAAGTATGCAATATTTTTCTAATGTATATTTTGGACCTTAATTTTTTTGAAAAAACTTTTATTGGTCCTTATATTTTATTTTTATTGTAAATAAGTTCTTTTATCCTCATATTTTACTAAAGTGTTTTTTTTTTTAATTTCAATTGGATGATTTTATTTTTGTACTAGTTTATGCTCATTGATATTTTATGTGAAAACAATATAGTTACATTTTATATTTTAATTCACTCAAAAATATATCTTATTATCAAATAAAATAAAATAAATTTAAAGTTAATTTTTAAATGATGCCATCATACATTATTAGAAGATCGACAAACAATAAATCTTGCTATGGCTTGGTACTAAAAAAGGGATGGTTATTAATGACATTAGATATCTTTATCATATCGATTTTTTATAAAGAGGCCTTCACGGTTTCATTTTTTATAATTGAGTCGTTGTGATTTTATTTGTTTGGCTGTAGAGGTCCCCTCCACTTGTAGGCAAAAGTTTCATGAGAGGCACATTTTGAATTTCTATTGGTCGTGAGTATAGAAAACAAATGTGATGAAAAATTCAAATAATAATAATAATGAACAATTCAAGAAAGCTATTAAGAAAATTCTATTTTATTTTACTTACATGCATATAAGTTGTATTACATTTCTTACAAATTAAGAAATCCAAAACAATGATTAAAAATGATTTATTTACTTTTTTAGATTTTTTTCATATATATTATTTTATTTTTTTTGGTAATGTCATATATATTATTTAATTACTTGTGTATTTACCAAGACTTTCATGAAAATCATGGGGAAAAAGCATGGATATGATATGATATACGCACGTGAGTATATCATCAATTGATTCCTAATTTATTCCTTTATTGAATATTAGACAATCTTTTGATTTATATTATTATAGTATGTGATTAATGTTAAATTATGCCCCCTTCCAACCTTGCTTAAATTTTGCCATCCCTCTTTAGTCGAAATATTCTACATTTGTTTTGGACAATGTTAAATTGTGAGGTCCAACCTATTACATGCGTATTCACAAGAAAAACAAAAATCTATGTTATTTATGAGGAAAAAAAAAGAAATTAAATTATCATTTCTACTATTTTATTATTACAAAAAAACCTTGTTCTCTTACAAATAAGAATATCTTTTTATGTTGCCGCATGATTAGTAGAGTTTCTAACTTAATTAAGTTGGCAAGGCAAACTAGTATCTTAATTATTTGTATTAGTTATGGAAATCTAAAAAAATATATCAATAAATATGATTAGCATTAGATGCTATGATTATTTGTTTAAATTCTATTGACGATGCTCAAACCTAAAACCTCAAGCTTGGTTATTTAAATAACATAAGACATAAGACATTATGTTTATAAAATAAAATATGAATTTATTTTTTTCTTAGATAGTTTTAAAAATGTACTCCCCATTAAGTGATTTTTTTATATTTGTGTCTAGAGATGTACCTTAAATTTAGATTCAAGAAACTAATAAAAAAACATTCCTTTTTAAATTTACTAAATTTAAAAAATATTCTTGAATTATGTTTCTTGCAATATTTATTTTGTGAGCTTAATGAAAGGTTTTAAATCTAAAAAATTCAACAATAAAATATGCAAACTATAAAAAAATATTTATGAATTTAGAAACATTTTAAGGAGTTGGGATATCCATTTTGATGAGATAGTCAAAAAAATTAATTTTATTAAAAATATGGACGATATTTTTGTTTATAAAAAGGTTAGTGAGAGTATAATCATTTTCCCAATATTAAATGCAGATGTAATATCATTAATAGGAAATGACATTTATTTATTCTAGTTAGTAAAGTGTTAGGTGTATAAGAGTTTCTGCATAAAGGATATGAGAGAAGCAACCAATATACTAGAAATAAAGATTTAAATAGATTGATATAAAAAGGTTACTTGTATTGTCCTAATGTATATACATATATAAAATGCTAAAATAATTTAGCATGAAATAATCTTAAAAAAGATTCTCACCTATTTTGCATTTGATACATCTCTCCAAGAATATAAGATTCATAATATATATTATGATATGTATAAGACCAAATGTATCATATGCTTTGAGCATAATGAGTACATGCCAATTTGATCAAGATGAAAGTCATTAAAAGAAAGTTAAGAATATTCTTAAATACTTAAGAAAAAATAAAAATGATTTTTAATCTATGAAGGAGATAAACTAATAACTCGTAATTATTTGAATATTAGTTTTTAATAAGATATTGAAAATAGAAAATCCAGTGTTGTTATATTTTACTTTAAATAATAATGTTGTGAGTTTAAAGAGTTCCAAATAAGAGACTAAGACAAAGTCTACAATTAAATTTGACTGCACCTCTATATTTAAAGAGATAAAAGAGGTTGTTTGGATCATGATGTTTATAACTAAATTTGGTGTGGATTTTATAATTGTTGATCCAGTAACCTTGCACTGTGATAACAATAAAACCATTACACAAACAAAGGAACTAAGGTCTCAAAAATGATTTAAAGATATACTTATACAACTCCATTTGATTAAAAGAATTAAAAGAAGAAAGATGCAAATATAAAGTGAGTATCTATTAAAAATAATCTTTTAGATCCTCTTATCATCAAGTACAATGATATGATACTTGATATATAAGTGATTGGTTTTCGTAAACTTGGGGGATTGTTAGTGCATTCTTGTAGTCAATTGATTGGTTAAGCGTGACAATAACTTTGTTTATGTAAATATATTTAATTTATTAATAAAAACTTATTTATATTTTATATTCATAAAATATTTTATCAAATGAAATAATATTTGTTTTATGAATCTAGATTAAAGATGAAGTCATTATGATAAAATATTTTGCAAAGAAAATGATAAAGTTGTTATAATTATTAAAATCTTTTTTCATGAAGAATTATTCCTAAATGTACCTTGTTAATATTTTATTAAGACTGAATATTAATTAGAGTTGTTGAGACTTGTTCATATTATATTGTTTTCTTTATGAAAAGAAGTTGTTGTTTTTATAAGTTGAAGTATAAGGAATGCCAAGAATTAATATGAATATGCTTATTGAATGACATTTATATTTAACCGACCCGTATGAAATTATTTATTGGGTATAACATAAACTATATAGAAGTATTTAAGTAATCAATTAAAACTCATCATCCTAATTAAATTAGAGAAAATTTTCAATATATTCTCAAATAGTTTTGATTGTAAGTCTTACACAAGCGAAATGAAATTTAAAAAGAGTTCCAAGTTTTATTAAAAAAACTCAATGGCTGGTGTTGAGAATAAGCATGATTTGACAAAGTAGACACACTTCATATTATAATACATAAATCAGAACATTGTTGATGAATGAATAATAATTACACTGAAAAACTGGTCATTAAAAGATTAAGTCAAACCACTTATGATTTTTTTTAATACTTGGTGGATCATGATAGGTTTCTAGATATTATATTTGATCTTTAAATATAAATCAAACAATTATTGAATTGATAATAAATCAATTATTTTAACATTATTTTATTTAGAATTATGGTTTATATTATGATCGATATATTAAAGAACCTAATGGGTCACATATATTAGATTTATTTATCAGAAATTAAAATAGAATGATTAATCAAGTATAACTTGATTGTAAATAAATTTTAAAAATTGACAACTACAAATTAATTAATAAAGGAGATTACAATTCTAAACCTATAAACAATCAAGTATGAACTTGATTGAATACATTTCTAAAATAAGTCTAAAATAATAAATATGATATTATTTAAGACACAAATTAATATTTTTGATTTTTATAAGCTTTTTAGATTTCTTTATAAATAGAAAGTTATGCCTATTATTTTCTAAGGTGAGTTTAATATAGTATAGAAATATCTTAAACTTAAAAGAAAGCTTGCACTCTAGGGTATAACAACATCTCTCTCTTAAAAGGGTTTATCTCTCTCTTAAAAGGGTTTAGGAGACTTTTTGATGGTAATTCATGTGGATTAACATTAAAGGATAAATAATTAAATGATTTGTGGTTTGTGACAACCGAGACTTTAAGCAAGTATTCAAAATAACATATGATCTTCAGGTAATTTCTGTATAAAGTCTAAAAAATCTTGATTTATCTAATGGGATGTTTAAGACTTTAGATTTTTTTTAAAAAAATATTTTTTTTTTTGCTCGTTTATGTCTTAAGAAACCCAACAATATATTTTATCATAAATTCCTAATATTATTTATTTATTATATTTTGTATTATTTGTTTTACAAAAATACATTTAACCATTTTAATTTCCAAACGTTAATTAGTTTTCCACCATTTCTAAAATACATTTTTATAAGATCAACTGAATGAAACAAAAAATAAGAAAGACAAGGTGAAGATGATTGAGAATTCAACAAAAATATTTTGCTCTTTCAGCATGAGCTTTTTTATTAGATTTAATGTATTTCTAATACATTAAAAGTGTTTATATATATATATATATATATATATATTTGTTAACCCTAGTATAAAAAGGAAAAATGTCTCCTATGGTTAATAAGTCATTTGTATTGGAATCTGATAAGCCTTACATGTTCATGATCAATATCACACAATCGAATTTGGATAAAAAAGGCAAAAGGTCAAAACATAAAAACTTTTGTTATCTAATCATTAGTAGTAATAAACTAAAACTGTATACCAATTGGGGGTGTAATTAGAATAATTATAAATTAAGGGATCAAATTGTAATTGCATCTTCTCCAAAACTGCAGTCCCGCCGCAACGCATGCAACTGCAAGCACGTGCCCGTAGGAGGTAACCCATCACTGCACACAATGATTACCTTCTACGTCTATAAATAGAGCATGGAGAAACCATGCACAGGGGAGGAGAAAACACACTGACGAACACACAGAGGGTGAACACACTGAAAAAACACATGAAGAGACCCGGGAACAGGGGAGAGCATAAAATAACCAAAACCAACATTGTCCTCCTCAGCTCTGGCAACAACAACACCTCCTCATGACCAGCCAACAACGACGACAACAACAACTCCCTCTCTCTCTCTCCTTTTTTCCCGCAGCAGCTCTCTCGCTCTCTCCCCCTTCTCCAACAGCAGCCACAACTAGCAGTAACCAGCAGCAACCACAACCAGTAGTAGCTAGCCACCACGACCACCCTTGTCACCTTCCTCGGCACCGACAACCTCACCGTGACCTCTAGTAGCAGCAACCAACTCTGGTGAAGCAACATCAACGAATTCCAACATAGACCAACCAACTTCTAGAGTTTCTCTCGGCCACCACAGGCCACCAATTTCGACGCTGCCACCACTAGCAGAACCACCTCGACCTCCTATACCTGACAATACCACCAACCAGTAACCTCCTCTTTCTCCTTCACCATTTATAGTTCACTGTGTAAGTGAAAAATATTAAGTGAATTTATTCACGTCATACTGTTTACATGGGTGAATTTTGTCCAGCCCAACCTAGAGTGTTGGCCTGAAGTGGCCCACGTGGCTAAGTGTTCCATTTTGTCAGGTCTCGTCTAGTTTGATTTTATATATATATATATATATATATATATATATATATATATATATATATATAAGTATAAAATTGCATTTTCAAGAAAAAACAAAACATGTGCTGTTTTTGTGCATACGAACAAATTCTAAAATTTTCATAAGCATATTTTTAATAAATTTTTTTGCATATTTTCTCTTTTAAAAAAAAAACAAAAACAGGATATCATAATTAGTTTATGATTATTCATTAGATTTCGTCCAAAATATAAAAAAAAATCAACAATCTTTTTGTTCATTTTAGTTGTAAACTTTAATTATCAGGGTGTAAAATCACATTGTAAAGTACACCATCAATATTAAAGAACAATAAATGTGGTGTTAAATTTGGACCCTAGAACAGTTATGTTTCTGGCCCAATAAAGTAGAGACTCTCTCACAAAAAGAGATCTACTTTGAGTCGTAGGAAAGACCAATAAATAAAAAACTAGCTTAGGAAAAAACAATCAAACAACAATGCAATTTGCCTTAGGTAGGGTGCTCTGGGGATAAAGTATCTTCTACTTGCACAACAAGTCTCTTTACCTAAACTCTCGTAGACTAATAGATTTTCTAGTAACTTTAATACTACGTGACAACTTCTAAAATTTATAGTCATAATTTTATGGCTATATAACCCTCCTTTTACCACTCACCATCTCCCTTCCAGATATACGGGGCGTGAAGCGCGAAAAAAACCGTTGCGACACTACTTTAACGGTCACTTAGCGGTTCATATAACTTTGAGACTAGATAGAAAAATTACCAATGTGCAACCTACCCCATGCTCTCTGACATGTGTTTATAGGTGCAAGTAGCAACACTAACATCTTGAAGAAATCATGGCCAAACATCATCCTGATTTGATCATGTGCCGGAAGCAACCAGGAATTGCTATTGGACGCCTATGCGAGAAGTGTGATGGAAAACGTGTGATAAATAAAAGCAGAGAAATAATCACTATCAAAATTTATTTCTCTGCTTTTATTTATTTTTTAATTATTAAAGAAAATAAATAACCCTAATATTTATTTAATTATCAAGAGTCAGAAGAACTGACATGCGTAGTTGAAGTCATCACTGTAGCAATAAATGAAAATTCATTGGCAAATTATAAGAAATAAATAGGGAAAATATAAAATATAGAGAGATAGCACATTGCGGAAACACTCGATTGTTTTACCCTCTTCTATAAAAACAAAGCAAAATAAAATTATTCAATAGTTTCAAATTACACAAGCAAGCACATCTGCTGGTTCATGGTTAAAGAACCTAACCCGGTTTAAGAAAAAGAAAGGGCATAACCTCAGTGTAATTACTTGTGGTAAAACACTCAAGCAATACATAGTGATTTCCCCATTCCATTTAGAGTATAGATAATAAAATAATAATATATATATATATATATATATATATATATAATTCGTTATGAGCTCTATTTCAAATCCACAAACACCACAACTAATTAAAAAAATCAGTTGTTATATTTTATTTCGGTCCTTATTCTTTTGATTGTTTTTTTTCATTACTGTTATTTTTTTGGTGTTGAGGTTTTAATTGTTTCAATTTTTTCCTTTGAAATTGTCCATATATTATGTTATTCATTTCGGCCCTTATTTTTTTTATTATTATTATTAATTCTTTCAATTGTTTAGTTTTTTTATATATTAATTTTGTTATCTATAAGGTGTTGAAAATAATGATAACGATAATGCGTATTGTCTTCTTAAAAATATGTTAAACTAATTATATATTTTGATATTTGTTTCATATTAATACATTAAAATAATATAAAAAACCAAAAAAAATCTCTCTAAACATTATTTAAAACTTCACAAATACCACAACTAATTAAAAAAATTAGTTTTTTATAATACAATGTTGATATAAGCAACACCAATAAAAAAATGAGCTCATTTTTTTTTTGTCTCACATTAATTAATTTCAGTGTTTTTAAGTCACACGTTAACAAAACAAGTGAAAAAAAACACAAGGATAACATATCATTGAAAACAAAATATTCATTGTAC
The DNA here is from genome assembly GCA_029204005.1 of Salix udensis. Lineage (NCBI taxonomy): Eukaryota > Viridiplantae > Streptophyta > Magnoliopsida > Malpighiales > Salicaceae > Salix > Salix udensis. Next base: position 6,857,322 of record CM055029.1, on the reverse strand, counting down.
ATGCAAAAGAGAGAGTTTCGCTCTACTTTCACGCCGCCAAAGCTAACCTTATTTTGTTTTTTAACGCATGTTGTATTTAATGAAAAGATAAATAAATAATAAAAATAAAAACCAAAATTAAGATTATAAGTACATAAATACAAACAAAAAATATGAACTATCTCAGAACGACCAAAAAAATTAAAAGAGTCGAAACTAAATAAAAAATTAAAAGAATAAGTGCCGGAATACAAAACAAAAATTAAATAAGAGTATTTTTTTATTCTAATTTTAAGTAATACAATTTCAAATAAATAAGATAAAAAAATTAAAGACAATATTAAGGTACAAAAGTTTTCCAAATCATTAATCCGAGATGTTGGATTTGAGATATTATATGTAGAGAAGTTGCAAGAGTTTATTCTTAATAAATATAACATCAAATTATAAATTATTTGAATTATTATTAGGATTGATGATGAAACCAAAAAAAACATTAGCAACATTAAAAAAATATTATTTAATCTGAAGAGCACATAAAAATAATTAAATAACAAAATTAAGAAACAAAAGCAAAATTAGTAATATTATCATTATGAATATAATTATTCTAATAGTTTGAATTATAAGAAAATTTGTTATTATTGATATTCTAAATATTATTGTATGAGTTATTACCATAACCATAAGCATCATAGTCATAATAAATTTTAGTATTTTATAAGTTACTATTATCGATATTTTCAATATTATTTTATGAGTTATTGTTACTATTAGCATCATAGTTATTATTATTATAATAAATTATTATTGATATCATAAGCACTACAATCATTATAATAAATTATTATTGCTATCATCATTATCATTGATATTCTTGTTTAAACAATGAAAATTATCCCTAAGAAAAAAAAAAAAAACATGTAACTGTAATTTTTATGTGAATTACTTAATAAATACAATGTCGAATGATAAATTACTTTGGTTATTATTCTTATTGTTGTTATTATGTTTTAGCGTAAACAATAAAAATAATTTTTTAGCATAAGCAAAAATATTATATATTTTATTTTTTATTTTGGTCTTTATGCTTTTAATTTTTTGTTTAGTTTCAATACTTTGATTTTTTCGATCCTTCTTATATGGTCTTTATTTTTTATCATTTTGTTTTTTCTTAAGGTTTTTTTTATTCAGTTTAATCATGAAATTTTAATTTATGTTGGTGATCATTTTAAATTGATGTTTCTACTTTTTTTCACTTTGTTATTTTTCTTTTGTATTTCGTATTATTTTTATTTGTTTTTCAAATCAAGTAAGTTTTTTTTTCTCGTAATATTTATTTTGGTTTTAATTTTTAATTTTGTTGTTTTTGTTTTCTCTTTTATTAAAATTGTTATTTCATTTTTTTTTTCTGCTTTGACACTTTTTTTTTTTATTCTACAAATCAAATGATTTTTTAAATGCAATAATATTTATTTGGGTTTTGTCATTTAGTTTGATTGTTTTTATGTGCTATTTGAGTTTCTTTGTTTTTTGTTTTGTTCTTCAGTATAATTTTATGGTTTGAATTGTTTACACAATGATAATAATCTTAGTAATGATTTTTTATAATTGTTTTCTAGTTTGTTCTTTTGTTATAGTTTTTTTTATACTTCGGGATAGTTTAATAATTTTATTATAATCCAAACAATTATATATTCATAATGATAATGATACTAATTTTGTTTTTGTCCTTTAATTATTTTTATTTATTCTTCTAATCAAATAATTTTTTTTACACTGCTAATATTTCTTTTTAGTTTGTCTTCAATCATAATAATAACAATAAAAAAATTAGATTTATAAATTTACGACAATCAATTAGTTTGATGCAGAAAACAAATAATTAATCCTTATGAGATTTTATCAATATCAATTTTATTATTTGCCAATTAAAGCAAACCTAGAGTTTGCTGGAAAATAAATAACTCATCTTTAATGAATTTTATAAATTATCTACTCATAAATCTGTTGATACAGTTGTCTTTGATTTTTTTATCTTATTTCTGTAAAATTATTTTTCTTCATAATTAATTAAACACAAAAAAACTGTTTAATAAATAATTTTTTTAACATTACTTCAAAAAAAAAAATTAGGCTAATTATTATGACCATACATATAATATTATTAAAAAAACACTCGAATTATTTGTTTTATACTTTAAAAAATTTAATTCTCGGCGCAGTGCAAACGACTGGTATCACATTAAAAAAGAAGATCGAACAAAATCCTCCCAGTCAAACATTCCATAATGGGATATAGAGATTTTTTATGCTCGTAATTTGCCTCTCTTTTTTTTCCTTTCTTTTTTCCCGGATGGATGACTAACCGTCCCCTGCCTGTAACGTCCAGTCCACGGTAAACATGTGACTCTGGTCTGTCAATAACCTATAACTGAATGTTAATTTAGTCATTTAAAATTACAAGATGGTCCTCCCCCTCCCCCTCCCCCTCCCCACACAGATTATATATATGAGCTCGCCTTCATTCTTTTCTCTGCCAGACCATTTCTTTGGACCGATTTTCCTTCATTCTGTCTCTCAGATCTCCATTTCAAATCTGGGATTCTCTTGATCTTAACCGCTGTTGGATTTGTAAGCCATCTTGTCACTTGCTTCTGTCCACCTTTTCTTTTTTGTTTTAAAGTTTTCTTTTTTTCTTAACTAAATTGAAGCATGGTCAACGAAAGATTTAATCTTGGTCACTTCTTGTTGATTTCAAGCTGCTTACTCTATTTTTTTGTGATCTGGGTTGTTTCTCCATTTGGTTAGATCTGCAATAAACGTGAAAAGTTTCTGTATTTTCTGTTGCTGTGTAGTAGATTTGGATGATCCACAATTGTTTCGATCTGGATCCTTTGTATTAAGGAAATGTAACTTGTAGCTATTGTTTCGGATTCATGTTTGGTTTGTTGAAATTGGTTTATGGAGTCATTCATTTACTAGAAACTTTTTGCGTGGATCTATTATGTATTGCTGTCTTAATTACTATATGATGGTGATCTCTCTTAATTTTGAGATTACTTTTTGGTTCGGTAATTGTTGTTATGTTTTACTTTCTTGAGATTTTGATTTCATAGATAACTGAAGTTTGAAAGTTACGTACTTTGTTTCTTTATTGCTTTAGATTTAGTTGAACTGCCGTAATTCTTCATCATATTTTAACTGGGAAAATGAGAATCATTTTGCATGTGGTATATCGGTGACTACCTGAACCTATTATATAATTACTTGTTAATATTTTAGTGTTGATCTGATCATTTTGGATGTGCATTCACCCTAGATTACAGTCAGATCTCGTCACTTTTTTTTTATCTTCTCTTTCAATGCTTTGCTTACTGTGAGCTGTGGTAGTTGGCTATTGTTTTTATCCTGAGATAGATCCTTGTGGACCCATCTATGATTGCATTCCTTTCTATTTTAAATCTGGGCAAACATTGTTTTCTTGAACTTACTGTTCCAGGGTTAAATTTGTTTTCTTTTCCTTGTAGAAGCTGTTTTGGCATGGCGACCTATACTCCGAAGAACATCCTCATCACGGGGGCTGCTGGTTTTATTGCATCCCATGTTTGCAATAGGCTTATCCGCAACTACCCTGATTATAAAATTGTTGTGCTTGACAAGCTTGACTACTGCTCGAACTTGAAAAACCTCCTCCCATCTAAGTCATCTCCTAACTTTAAGTTTGTCAAGGGTGACATTGGAAGTGCTGATCTCGTCAACTTCCTTCTGATAACTGAGTCAATTGACACAATTATGCACTTTGCAGCCCAGACCCATGTTGACAACTCTTTTGGTAACAGTTTTGAGTTTACCAAGAACAATATTTACGGAACTCATGTCCTTTTAGAAGCTTGCAAAGTCACTGGTCAGATCAGGAGGTTCATCCATGTGAGCACGGATGAAGTATATGGGGAGACCGATGAAGATGCTGTCGTAGGAAATCATGAGGCCTCTCAACTTCTCCCAACCAACCCGTACTCTGCAACGAAAGCTGGAGCAGAAATGCTTGTTATGGCATATGGCCGGTCATATGGGCTGCCTGTGATAACCACTCGTGGGAACAATGTTTATGGCCCCAATCAGTTTCCTGAAAAATTAATCCCAAAGTTTATCCTCTTAGCCATGCAAGGGAAGGATCTTCCCATCCATGGGGATGGTTGTAATGTGAGAAGTTACTTGTATTGTGAGGATGTTGCTGAAGCTTTTGAAGTCATCCTTCACAAGGGAGAGGTTGGCCATGTTTACAATATTGGGACAAAGAAGGAAAGGAGAGTGATTGATGTAGCCCAAGATATTTGCAATCTTTTCTCCAAGGACCCTGATACAAGCATCAAGTTTGTAGAGAACAGACCATTTAATGACCAAAGGTACTTTTTGGACGATGAGAAGCTGAAGATTTTGGGTTGGTCAGAGAAAACTACATGGGAGGAGGGGTTGAGAAAGACTATGGAGTGGTACACTCAAAATCCTGACTGGTGGGGTGATGTCACTGGAGCCCTGCTTCCTCATCCAAGAATGCTCATGATGCCTGGTGGGAGACACTTTGATGGGTCTGAAGAGAACAAAGATGCATCTTACATCTCAAACAAATCAATTCAGACCCGAATGGTGATTCCAGTTACAAAAGGAGGCGCTGGCTCTCCTCGAAAACCTTCTTTTAAGTTCCTCATCTATGGCAGGACTGGATGGATTGGGGGTCTGCTGGGGAAGTTGTGTGAGAAACAAGGAATTTCCTTTGAATATGGAAAGGGGCGCTTGGAAGATCGATCTTCACTTTTGTCAGATATTCAGAACATTAGGCCTACCCATGTTTTTAATGCTGCTGGGGTCACTGGCAGACCTAATGTTGATTGGTGTGAATCTCACAAGACAGAAACCATACGCACCAATGTTGCTGGAACTCTAACATTAGCAGATGTTTGCAGAGATCACAACATCCTGATGGTAAATTTTGCTACAGGCTGCATATTTGAGTACGATGCTGGTCATCCAGAGGGTTCTAGCATTGGTTTCACCGAGGAAGACAGGGCCAATTTCATTGGTTCTTTCTATTCAAAAACAAAGGCCATGGTAATCTTTTTTCTTCTAGACTCGTTTTATCTGAAATTATTTTTCCAACAGTAACGTATTTTGTTCTGAAATTTCTACCAGGTCGAAGAGCTCTTGAGAGAATATGACAATGTGTGCACACTGAGAGTGAGAATGCCAATATCATCAGACCTGAACAACCCGCGCAACTTCATCACAAAAATTTCTCGCTATAACAAAGTAGTTAACATTCCAAACAGCATGACTATCCTGGACGAACTTCTACCTCTTTCAATTGAGATGGCAAAAAGGAACTTGAGGGGTATATGGAACTTCACAAACCCTGGTGTTGTGAGCCATAATGAGATTCTGGAGATGTACAAGAACTACATCGACCCCAACTTTACATGGGTTAACTTCGACCTGGAGGAGCAAGCCAAGGTGATAGTTGCCCCCCGGAGCAACAATGAGTTGGATGCGTCCAAGCTGAAGAACGAATTCCCTGAGTTGCTGTCAATCAAGGAGTCCCTGATCAAGTATGTTTTTGAACCCAACAAGAGAGTCTAGGCCAAAGATTCAGCTGCAGATCATATCTTGCGTTGCTGTGCCTCCGAGTTCAGTAATTATATTCTAGTATTTTTGTTCTTGGTATTTATTGTTAGATTCATATCATGGTTTCTGCCATATTTAGAGAGTAAGGAGGTTGTTTCTATAACTACGTAGACACAAACATCTCAGTTATTTATATTGGTTTTTATTCTTGTTTGCTCAGCTTCCTTTCGAAAGCAAACAATTATAGGTTTTTAAAATCTGTAGTCACCTGCGATCATGCAGGTGGGCCTGTTATTAGACAAATGTTTTGCTGTTCTTAATTGAACACAAGCACTGTCTTGCCATGTTCAGGAGTTATATGACAGAATTTAATAATATTCCCATTGCAGAAACTGTTGTCAGCATCATTTCTACTACTTGGAATGGCCAGTTCATTATGCTCTTACATCCCTTTGACACTTGATTTCATGGTAAGATTCCAGTAGGGTAGAGATGGAGGTGAGGGCGCGTTGGGCGATGACGCGGGATAAGAGATCGAAGAGTCTAGAAATTGTACACATCTGTCTGTCTATTAATTAAAGCTGTCCAGTTAGGTTGGAGGGTGAAGCCGCGTGGGGCGATTACGTGGGATAGGAGAGGCAGCCATGTGGCCTGGTTTCCACTCCAGGACTTTAAACACTCGAGAAATTCTACATCTCTCTTACTGAGATCAATTTAAATAACTCTAACATGTATGTCAATATCAATATAATTTATTGACATCATTAACTATTTCAGTCTACCCTAAAATAGTTAATCATATTTTCTTTTAAATATTCATGAAATTTGTCGTTGTCAAACCCTTGACATTATTAGCCTTTTTCTTGGGATAGCTAATCAGTGTTAATATCAATTATTTATTTCCATTATCTAGGACAATTATACTAAAGTTAGTTAACTACAATAACATCATTAGTCTCCTGAAACTAAGACCGAGCAATTATATATATGTAAGATGTAGATATCAATATAACTTATTGATATCATTAATTATTACCAACCAGAATAACTAGTCAAGTTTATTTATATATTTATTTTCTTATTTCTTCCCCACGTTAAAAATATTTCTCTCTCTCCAATAAGCTATATAATTCAAAAGTACATAATTAGTTATATTCATTAAAAATAAAAGAGTATATATAAAACACCTACATGCCGTAGAGGATTGACTTGTGTTTCCTTGTTGCTACTGTATAACTCCTGTGTTCCCTCCAATATCCACAAACACAACATATTATCTCATTGTTAAATTTTTATCTCTCAATAACAGTTAAATCAACAGATTTTCCTTCGAAAATTCCCTTCTTCACTTTTGTGTTCCCCATTACACCTATTACAGTCATTGTTCTTTATTTAGTCATAACTTATTTATAAATTTCGGTTATACATGACTTATTTCCTTTAAAAATTAATACACAAATTGCACATCTCTTAAAGGAAGGGAAATTCAATTTTTCCCTTAAGATATCCAATATTCTCAGTTCTTATATATATATAACCTAGGTTTTTTGGGGGGCAAAATTACTGTCATTGCTCTAAAATAATTTTAATATAATAATATGAGTAATAAATCTTATAAAATAAAAATTTTGTTAAGGTTTTTTTTTAAATATTAACATTTTAATTTGTTTTGATGTTCATTTGAAAAATGATATTTATTATTTTCTTTGTTGTTTTTTAGATTTTTTTAATTTATCTTTAAGGTTAATTTTTTTAAAAAAATCTACCTATATTTATTTTTATTTTGTCATTTATTTAGGTTTTTTTCTTATAAATATGTGATACTACTTATATATTTTAATATTTATTTAATATTAGCACCTGAAAATATATATATATAGACAGAAAAAATAACCTAGGATTTTTGAAAAAACAAACAAATAATATAAGTGTTCTTTAATATTTTTAGTATAATAATATGAGGAATAAATCTTATAAAATAAAAAAATGCTTTCTAATTCTAATTTTGTCCTCTTTTGTTTAAGGTTATTTCTTAGAAATATTTGATTCTTGGATTTGAGATTATTTTTGTAACTTACAAATAAAGTGGGTAGAAAAATTTACCTAGGTTATTACGTACCACTGTCTCTGCGTTTCGATTACACAGTTCCTTTTAAGCGGGGAAAAAACTCATTTCTAACAGATTTGATCTATTAAAATTTTATTATTTAAATATTAAAATCATGAATTACAACATATAAAAAATCAATTAGTTTTCTACATAAAAAAAAAAAAGCTCAGTGCATTGCGCGGGCAAATAAACTCATTTAAACTAAAACAAAAGATTGAAGTCCTAAACAAAATTGAACATGTCAAGAATGCGAAGGTCTTAAGAAACAATACAACGTTACAAGTATAAATATTAAAAATAGTTATAACAATAGGAGGGATAAAAAAAATACTTAAAATTATTTATAAAAACTTTTCATTACCCATTTATTTAACGAGTATAACATCTAAATTTTGTTTATCTATCCATAATCATGAATAGATTACCCAATAATAATATCTTTTATTGTTATCATTCATCTCCCTTACTGAGATCAATTAAAATAACTCTAACGTGTATGTCAATATCAATGTAACTTATTGACATCATTAGCTATTTCTACCCTAAAATAGTTAATCATATTTTCTTTTAAATATCCATGAAATTTGTCTTTGTCAAACCCTTGACATTATTAGTCTTTTTCTTGGGATAGCTAATCAATATTTATGAAAGTGTTAATATCATTTTTTTTCATTAATATCATCAACTATCTCAATCTAGGAATAAATTATCAATTTTAAGATTATTTATTTCCATTATCTAGGACAATTATACTAAAGTTAGTTAACTACACTAACATCATTAGTCTCCTGAAACTAAGACCGAGCAATTACATATATGTAAGATGTTGATATCAATATAACTCATTGATATCATTAATTATTACCAACCAGAATAACTAGTCAAGTTTATTTATATATTTATTTTCTTATTTCTTCCCCACATTAAAAATATTTCTCTCTCTCCAATAAGCTATATAATTCAAAAGTACATAATTAGTTATATTCATTAAAAATAAAAAGAGTATATATAAAACACCTACATGCTGTAGAGGATTGACTTGTGTTTCCTTGTTGCTTATTGTATAACTCCTGTGTTCCCTCCAATATCCACAAACACAACATATTATCTCATTGTTAAATTTTTATCTCTCAATAACAGTTAAATCAACAGATTTTCCTTCAAAAATTCCCTTCTCCACTTTTGTGTTCCCCATTACACCTATTACAATCATTGTTCTTTATTTAGTCATAACTTATTTATAAATTTTGGTTATACATGACTTATTTCCTTTAAAGATTAATACACAAATTGCACATCTCTTGAAGGAAGGGAAATTCAATTTTTCCCTTAAGATATCCAATATTCTCAATTCTTATAACTTGCCGAAACTGCCAACAAAATTGGTAAGCCAACCTTTCCCGAGAAATTTACCCATATCTCGAGTTCCAATGCACCAATTTAAGGTTAGTTTCGTTTAAATATAAATTCTTGGATATAACTCAAATGAAGAAAACGTTCCTAAATTCTATCATTTTAAAGGTCTAATTTCTCATGGAAGTTAATGAGATGAATTTGTCTAGATTCGTTAATGCATATACATGATCACAAAACATCATTAATCCTAATTTACCCTCGTTTTCCCTCCATGACAACTATTTCCACATTGTAACTAATTGATCACAACAATTTTCAAAGAGAATCATAAGTTATTCCATCTTAATTTCTCTTCGTAAAGGTTGACCTCCTCATTACTCTTCTTATTGAATTTTTTCGTGATTTATCTACATGATTTTACATTAAAAGCAATCCATATCATCTTAATTTATCTAATCATATGCAAAATACATTATCATGAATATACTTAAGAGCCCTACTTGATAAATTTCAAAATTAATGAATGAAATCTTTATCGGATTCAAATTAAATTCATAATCAAGTTTATGGATCCTTATCGGAAGATAATGTGGACTTCGATTCGTAACCATTTGAAAAAAAAATATTCCACCCTTTATTACTCAAATTAGTCCCCCCTTTGTTTTCTAATATTTCATCACTTATTCTCTTGCTAAAAGCCTTGCCTAATGTTTCTCCTCCCATCTATTGACCGATTCTTATCTAAACTTAGCTAATTTTGGTCTTTTTCTCTTTGTTTTTAGGTGAAAAATTCAACTTTCTCTCCCCTCCTTTTATGTTGTAGCTGCCAACCAAAAAGAAAAATGAGGATATTTATAGTATATTTTAATTATTTACATAATTGATCCCATTTACTTTTATTTTTTACCTCATTTTTTTTCTTTTACCATTTGAGTTATACCTCTTTTTTATCTTTTACAGTTTTCCCTTAACACTTCAATTCATTTTTTTATTTCCAAATTTAAAGAATAGTTTATCTCCGAGGTTTACAATAATAGCTTAATTTCATATATAATATATTCTTGAATATTAACTAGTTTTACATAATTTCTCACCAAAATAAATATAACCAATGAAGAATTTGAATCACGATCTCCAGATACCCAAGACAAACAAAATGCACCTACATAACACATAGTAAGTAAGAATACAACTTTTAGTATATGCGTATATATGTTATCTAATTGTTTTTCCTAACTCTAAGAATAAAATAGCAATAAGTATTCTTTCATTAAATTTTCAACTTGTACCATAATTTCCATTTATTTCATTCCTTTAAAGATTTCTACATCTCCCCTCATTAAATTATACATGTGTGGTTGTTTTTAATCTATGTCCAAATAACCAACTTACTAATATATTATAATAGTTATCCAAATCGCCAAATTTATCACATGTTATTCTTAGATGTTGCAATCATTACCATTTGCATGTTGATGTCTACCATTTTGGTCATTTTAAATTTCACACTTTAATTTTCCATATTTGTGTTGATTAGATTTACATATGGATGTTTGTTGTTGTGATCAATTTCTAATCACATAAAAATTATCATTGTAGCAATCAATTATGATATGTGTGTGTGTGTGTATCATTGTGGTTGATTACCAATCACAAATATATTAACAAAACACATACAAATATCTTACCTTGTAAACAAGATATCTCATGATAAGCAATTATAGACAACAAAAACATTTTTTTCATAAAAAGCTAACAATTATAAGAGAATCTTAAATTATTAAAAAGGCAAGGGTGTAGCCCATACCTTGAGCTCCTATTATATAAGCTCTCGAGAAGTCAAATCCCACTTTGTATGTTTCTCTTACAACTCCCAAATATAAACTATTAATGCATGTTTAATCATAGCCATCCAACCATTTGTCTAACAATTAATTCAACCCAACAAATAATTGGACACATTTTCAACATATATGAGGACAAAAAAACATACAATTCATCAAATTTTAACATCTCCATCATTCCAAACATTTAAATATATTTACTAAACTTGTATTAATCTATTTCTTCATAACTTGATTTTTAACCTTAATTTTAAAAATAATTTAACAAAAAAGTGAACAAATAGTTTTAACACATTTATGTCATTTTTCAATGTCTTTTTCGAATGAATCCAAAATTCAAGATTTTTCTTTCCATGTGATCAACTATTAACACATTCATTTTAAAATATTTGTTGTTGCCTTTTTAAAAACAAATGCAAATATAAAAAAAATAAGAAATGAAGAAAAATGGACAAAAGAGACCAAAAACACAAAGCAAGAAAACAAAGGGACCAAAATAAAACTAAGTTAATTGGGGACTTAGTAATTGATAGGAAGAAACAAAATCAAATTGCATCTAAATAGTAAAAACAAATGGACATTAAAAAATAGCCTAGAGAAGAAAGTCATTAAAACAAATAAACACAAAAACATAAAATCCCACACATTTTTTTTAAAAAAATATTTTTTACAAACAACCATGCATATATAAAACTTATAATCTCCTAAATATGCAAAAATATTATAAAAGAAATCATAAAGTAAAAAAAACAATGTTAATAATTGGTTTATATAGTACAAATCTAACCCTAATAAACTTAAACTTGATATAGGTTGTAAAACTATAAAATCCCAAAATAACTAATATAATAAAATAATACTTAGCCCAAAAAACCTTTAAATGTTGTAGGCCCTAAAATAAACTCAAAGATAAATAAGTTATAGCTCAACTAGTTAAAATTAGAAAAGTTGAGTCTTACAATCTACTAGCAGAATTGAATGTCACCTTTAAATGAATGGTTCTATATTTTTTTGAGAATTTATAAGGTCTACCATATTTTAATGAAAAGTTGTAGATGTTTACTTTCCAATGCAACTAGGGTTGCATCAAAATTCATTTTGTAGCTCCAAAACTAGTAAATTTGAATATTTGTTTTCAATATTTCTATAATGTTTGGATTCTCCCTTACAAGTCTTTCTTGAATATTAATCAAATTAATCAAGGCTATCGAAGTCTACCCTAGTCCATGTATCCTGAAAAAGTCCATTAATTACCTCTTTGAACCTCTTTGCTTTAAATCTAATGATTGGGCCTAATAAAATCCCAAATGGATTTTTTGGTGTTGAAGAGGATCACATCACATTTCACATGTTGTTAATATGTGTATCAAGTTTAAAAGAAGTCTAGTAAAATTTATTGTTAGTCCGTGAAATATATATTTTGTTATGTTGGAGGTAATATAAATGTTGGTCTAGTATATAATAGGGGTAGTAGCATTAGAAGCAATATTTAGGGCTTTGTAGATTTAGATTATGATGGTGGTTTAGATAAAAAAAAAAAAAAGGTCACTCCAAGTTATGTTTTTACTTTTAGGGTTTGGTATTAATCAACAAATAATGTTTTAATCCATAATTGTTTTGTCTATAACAAATGTTGATTATATGAGAGGTTCAGTTGATAATTTTGGTTTGTTACATGACTTGAATGTATACAATGATAGACTATATGTTATTCATTTATCAAAGAATTGGATGTAACATAAAAAAAAACTACACATAAAGATGGCAGGTATCATTTCATTCTAAATGATATTAGTGAAGTAAATTGCTACAACTAAAAGTATTGTAGTTGTGTTGACAAAATATATCTATATAATTAAGTTCAATCATTACTTGTATTTGGTAGTTTAGCATAGTACTTGAGAGGTGTTTGGTGGAGGCAATCAAATAGGAGTTCAAGTTTCATAAATTGACATAATTTAAGCTAGTATAGAGATTTATTAGGTTTGTCTTTAATTATAAGTCCAAATAACAAAAAAAAAAGTATGTACTTAGTTCATATAAAACCCTAAAGTTTTTATATTTTACAGTAAGACTTATTTATTAGTGTTTTCATTCTCTATACTTTGATTGCTAAAGAGAGGTGAGAAAAAGAGAGAGTAAGGTTTGGATTACTTTTGAGTTTGGGGTTAGAGACCAATTTCATGTGATACGTGTAATTATTTATTTTTCATAGTAGATTTCTCTATTCATCTGGCTATTAAAGCGAGTCTAAGTTGTTGAATCACATAAATAATTTTGTGTATGATTGATTATTGACTATGCTTGTTGAATCACATATGTCACCTTATTTGGCATTATTAATGCAATGAAAAACGCATGTATAATAATTTAGCTACTGCTCACCAAGCTCGATTTCTCACTTTTGCCCAAAATCTAAAATTAACTTGAGAACTAAAATAAGATTAAAAAAATAAGAGTTATGTTATTTATTTAGTCATAATAAATTGTATCGAAAGATAACTGTGTTACATCATTATGTAATGACAATACATAAAAAGTCACATAAATATTAACTTGTCATGCAATTATTCTATTGGTTTTTATATATCGTATTTGCACCCAGGCTCAGTGTCTGACTAGTCCTTAAAGGTCGGTATCATTGTTTTTAGGATTCAAAGCACATATGCAATTCATAGGATATCAATACTTCTTTAATGGAAAAGAGAAGGTATCACAACTCTTATACACACATGCACTAGAAGAAGCTAACGAGCCTCATTTTCTAACATAATTGCTCTTTTGCAAGTGCTCGTTCCAAAATTTTGCACAAAAATAAACATTAGGGACAAAAGAAGCAAAAGAATGGAAATGAAGATACAAAAGCTGCAAGAGTTCTCTTCCTCAGATCTTTCAACAAAGGTCACTGTAGTGAATTGCTGCTCTTTTTTTATCTTTCTTGTTTTTTGGTTCGCAGTACGATGCCCTTAGTTAGAAATATGCAAAATACAGGAAAAGATTCAATCTTATTCAACTTGCTTTTCTCTGTTACAAGCACGGTATAAATAGCCACTTTTACAAAGCTCTACTTTACAGATCCTATAGTTTTGGGTAAATTGGCTAACTATATGGAAAACTATTTCTATCAGGATACAATCACATGTTTACAAGGATTCTAAAGATTCTAAAATATATTTCTACAACTAATATTAGAGATACAATGGAACTTGAATACTGAAAATCTAACTCGGAGATAATTACCCAAACTTATCAACACTCCCTCTCAAGTTGGTGCGTAGATGTCACTAATTCCTAGTTTGTTGAGATAGTCATTAAAACGCTTGGTTTGACAGTGCCTTGGTTAGCATATAAGCAAGCTGGTGTTGAGATCAAACATGAGGAACTTCAATTAATTTCTCTTCTAGTTTCTCCTTGATAAAATGCCTATCAACTTCAACATGTTTAGTGCTATCATGTTGGACAGGATCACACATTGTCTTGTTATCATAATATAACTTCATAAGGTTGATTGGCTTAATCTATAAATCTATCATCAGATTTCTAATACACAACAATTTTTATATAGCCTTAGCCAATCCTCTATATTAAGCTTCGGCACTGGATATAGAAACTATCTCTTGTGTTTTATTTCGCTATGTAACCAAGTTCCCATCCTATAAACGTGAAATAACTAGATGTAGAACATCAATCTTGAATAGACTCAGCCCAATCAGCATCTATATAGCTGTTAGTATCCAAATTGTGAATAAAATTCCTTTTCCTAGAGATGATTTTAAGTAGCGTAAGATACGAATGACATCATTTATATGTTCTTCGCTTGCAGAGTGCATAAATTAACTAACCACACTCAGCACATAAGCGAAATCAGGTCGAGTATGTGCAAGATACATTAATCTTCCAACCAACCTCTGATAATGTTCCTTGTTACTAGGACTTGATTTGAATCACCATGTAGTTTCAGGTTTTCTTCCATAGGAGTGCTAGTTGGACTGCATGTTGTTATACCAATTTCACTTAGTAAGTTTAAGGCATATTTTTTTGTGATAGAAATACCTTTTTTTTTTATCTTGACACTTCAATTCCAAGGAAATACTTCAATTCTCCAAGGTCTTTCATCTAAAACTCACTTGCAACATGCTTTTGTAGTCTTTTCCTTTCTACAGGATCATTTCCAGTCACTATCATATCATCAGCGTACACAATGAGAGTTGTGATTTGTTTTTCATTATGCTTCACGAATAATGTGTGATCTGAGTTACTTTGCATGTAACCAACTGCCTTCATAAAACTTATGAACCTTCTGAACCACGCTCTAGGAGACTGCTTCAAACGATATAGGGATTTTATCAACCTTAAGACCTATTTATTACCTTCAGTTTGTTGTTTACAGCCAAAAGGCAATTCCATATACACTTCTTCTTGAAGAGTTTTGTGTAGAAATGCATTGTTTACATCAAACTAATGTAGAGGCCACTCAAGATTTACTGCTATATATAGTAAAATACAAACAATACTAATTTTGACACTAGTGAAAAAGTCTCCATATAATCAATTCCATATGTTTGAGTATATCCCTTGGCGACAAGTCTTGTTTTACACCATTCAATAGTCCCATCAGCTTTGAATTTAATGGTGAAGACCCACCTACACCCAACAGGTATCTTTCCTTTCAACAAGTCAACAACTTCTCATGTTGAGTTCTTTTGAAGGACTTTCATCTCTTCATTCATTGCCTCCCTCTATCTAGAATCGTCAAAGGCTTCCTGCACACTGTTAGGAATAGATACAATAGATAATTGATGTACAAATGTCATTTTTTCTTTTGACAATCTATAGTAGGATACATAGTTATACATAGGATATTTAAATTTATTGTGAAGGACTGTTTCATAGCTCACCTTGGGTTTCCCTCTTGTGATTCGATTAAGTAGTTCTTTTAGAGGTTTAGATGGAGGTACAAGAGACCATCCCCTGTGAGGCCACGCCCCTTCCTATCACGTGGGCACATAACAATGCCTTCCCCTTTTAAATGACCTTGCCCACAAGGTCAGGGAACTCTTTTTCCAAATCTGCATATACCACCCATGAAGCTTCCTCTGCTCCTAAGCCTCTCCATTTCACCAACACCTCAGTCACTGCCTTTCCCTTCCTCTTCGTCATTTTTCTCCCCGCAATCTCCCCAGGCTCTGGATGAACAGCCACATCTTTATCAGTGGGGGGTAGCGTCACCACTTGTTGGTGCCGTTGCCCCAGTTTCTTCTTCAAACACGACAAGTGGAAGACAGGGTGGATTTTTGACTCCGGTGGTAGATCCAAACAGTAAGCTACCAGTCCAACTTTCTTCAGCACTTGAAAGGGCCCATAAAATCTGGGAGACAGCTTCATATTCTTTCTTTGAGCTATTGACTGTTGCTTGTAAGGTTGCAAATGGAGGTAAACCTAGTCCCCTTCCTCAAAATTTCTATCTGTATGTCTGCGATCTACATACTTTCTCATTATTTCATGTGCTTGATGCAGGTTAGCTTGGAGGATGCTAAGGATTTCATCCCGTGTTTTCAAGGTATTTTCCACTTCTTGTACCCTTGTGGTGCCTGGTATGAATTGCATTAATTTTGGGGGGGGATAATCATAGATTGATTCAAATAGGGTTAGCTTAGTGGATGTATGAGTTGATGTATTGTACCACCACTTTGTTAGTGGTAGGTGTTGAGACCACTCCTTGGGTTGGTCCCCTATGAAACACCTTAGATATTGCTCCACCATTGTTAAGACCACCCCTTGGGTTGGTCCCCTAAGAAACACCTCAGATATTGCTCCACCATTTTGTTCACAATCTTTGTCTGCCCGTCCGCTTGAGGATGATAGACAATTGAAAACTTTAACGCAGTGCCTTGTAATTTAAACAACTCTCTCCAGAATGAGCTTGTAAAAGTAGAGTCTCTGTCTATGACCATTGAAGTAGGCATGCCGTGTAGTTTAAAAATGTTGTGTAAGAATACTTGAAGAGATTCAATCTTATTCAGCTTGCTTTTCTTTGTTACAAGCACAGTATAAATAGCCACTTTTACAAAGCTCTACTTTACAGATCCTCTAGTTTCGAGCTAATTGGCTAACTATATGGAAAGCTAATTCTATCAGGATACAATCACATGTTTACAGGGATTCTAGAATATATTTCTACAGCTAATATTAGAGATAAAATAGGACTTGAATATTGGAAACCCAATTTGGAGATAATTACTCAGACTTATCAACACCCTTGCTTGTGTGAGGCCAGGGTGGGCACACCAAAGTATTCTAGGCTAGCTATTGATGTTACAACATTCGAACTGTTTCTGTTGCCTCGCCAATCTTGCCTTCAAAAACCACACCTTGTTCCTGGACTTTTGAGTTGCCATTTGCAGGCGAGAAACATTTCTCAACTTCAGCATTACATGTCTCACGTAGATGCATTGGCTAATTTCATTAGAAAGGACACAACATCATCTGATGATCCGAGTAGATATCGAGCATTTGTGCGAGTTCGACCGACAGCACAGGAGAAGTAATTATCTCCCTTGAGATCAAGCACGTTCCATGAAATCTTTTCCGCGGATGCGCGTCGCCCACTCCCACAGCTGTGGTTAGCTGTTCTCTTCTCGGGATTCAGTGAAGGTCGTTGTGCCTTACCTTGAGATGATTTAGGCGCGCTTCTAATGACAGGGAGCTTCATAGAAGGTCGTCTATCACTGGGTAGTTTTAGTCCATCATTTTGCTTGCTCCTTGCAACTGCTAAGCCATCAGAAGGGAGCTCTGGCTCAAAGAAGGTGTACACATCTTCATCCTGATGATCAAGTACATGAGTTAAAAATGCATGCACACCGAGTCAATAGACGCGTTTTCCATTGAGCAGTATAGATGAGACAGAGACAGTTAATTTACAAAGAACTTAAGGCCTGAATTGAGAACAAGTTTTGCAAACAGTTAACAGTCAATTAAAATTCCAGAAAGTGTTATGTGAACAAGGCAAGGCCATTGCAGGATCAGCATGACTAGAGGATGGTCTGATAGATCTGACATCTGAGGTTTATGTGCATCCTATCAATGACCAATACCATATTTGAGAGAATTTACATATGGAGATGAAGAATGGTTTACATGAATGCTCGACATTTGAGCTTAATGAGCCATTTGAAGGGCAAAAGGTACTTCGTATATCTTGGGATTAAATCTAAGAAGGGTTTTAAGACAGATGATTTAGAAAGCATTGTCGTTGCTGTCATATTGAATCCTCGAGCAAGTTTATTCAAGCTGCCAACAAAAGGAAACTTTTGCACATGATTATCACATTGGTTATTTAGTCATTTCAGCTTTCCGACTTAATAAAATTCACAATAATTTCCATTTAGGACACAGTACAAGCCTATTATAAGCTAAATCAATGTTCAAAATAAATCCAGCATGATCGCGACTTGTTCAAGTACATAGACCAAGTCTTGAAAACCAACATCAGATTCAGATTTTGGTCTCCCAGTATTCTGCTTAATATTGCTAGTGAGATTAAAGTAGACGAAATTACCTTTCCCAGAAAATGGCCAACGCATAGGACATAATCAATTGGTGTTGTCATGGATTTACTATGGACAATCTCTCCCAGTATACGATCAATAGCAGCACCCTGAATAAATACAACTGTCATATACAGAACAAACAAACTTTTGTACTAGAAAAAAAAATTAGTGATGTCAATAATTTTAATAATATCAATCATACTGTTACCTTTGTAACACCAACTGCTCGAACCTCAACTGATCGACTCCCTTGGACCACATCAACAGAGGCATTCGAAATTGGGCCTGTCCAGAGGTGTTGCAACATATCCCTTGCTTGAAGCCTTCCAAATTCAACATCTACAATCATAGTAATAATCAGAATAAAATGACAAGGAAGCAAGCGGAGATAAATAAATTTGAATGATTAACTGGTCCAAATTCCAAAAAGACACTAACCTGCATACTTGTAATTCCATACAAGTGATGTTTCACAGAGTTCAAAATGTGATCGGGGAGTTCGTTCTGTGAAGTACTCAAAAACATGCTGAAAAGAAGTGAAATGTGTTATATGGCTATAGGCAAGAATGGAAGATTAAAAATGAAAATTATTATAACAGAAGCACCTTCACACTGTCAATCCATTCCATATTTAAGTGTTCTGGCATTGTTGTCATCCATTCTCCCTTTGTAAGTCGCAAAAACATTCCATGCTCTGCTGCCAACCACATGTCATACTCTCCAAAGTTCTGAGGAAGAGAACACTAGGTTTAGACATTTTCATAACAAGGTAAATAGGAAATTAATGTGAAATAGAGAAAATACATCATCTAATGTTTTTTGATCACTCCCACTGAGAACAACAATCGTTGTCTTTCGATCACTGCAAAGTGCTGTCAATGCTTCTTTTAACTCTGGGTGCAATTTCAGTTCCATTTCTTTAATTTGGTCAGCTCTTCTCCCAGGAGTGTCTACTGGTTCAGTCAATGTTGCATTGAATCCCTGTTTTGTACACAGCAATCATATGAAGGAAGAAAGAAAGCATGAAACATTTTTAAAAGAATTAAAATAAGGTGCTTAAAACATATATTAAACTATGATGGAAATATTCCAAACTCCACGTTAGGGTTTCAATATCATGCTTGAAAGAAGAAAAACACATCTTTAAAATGACAGGCAACTCCCATTTAATATGTTCCACGGTTATGCTTTGTTCAGAAAACTAGCAGAAATATTCATGTCATGAATTTATTTTGTATGAATTTAATGATTATTGAGGCAATGGGTGATGCCAAGATGATTACCATGTAATTGAGAAAATTGACCTTATCCATCACTGCCGGGCTGCTTCACTCAACATAATTCAGATGCAATTTTTAATACGGTGCTAGTAGGCTTTAAGGCATGGAATAGAGATAGAAATTGGCTCTCTCTCCAAGATCTAGAATTTTAATTTTCAGCTAAACCTTGAGTGATTTAATGTTTTATTTAATTGCATTTAGCTTGGTGTGTGTGCGCGCACACGTGTGTTGACTCAGCATATTCCTCAACAACTTGGGATACAGACTACAATTAACAGGCTAAGAAAAAATTAGAGTGAAGGACATGAATGAAATTCTTTCACTACAAATAGATTGTCTAAATTCCTAACAGAACAAAATCGCACAAATTCTATCATGTGTCTAAAATACACTTGTAACAGGATTTCTTATTCTGAGCCGAGACATTGAATTTTTTTCAAACTTTAAAAGAGCAGACCAGTACTTATATATGTATAAAAAGCAGCATACCAGTATGAGCAATCGATTAGTAGACTGCAAATATCGACTAATTGCATCTTCTTCTGGAAGTGGAGGTGGCACTTGCTTGGTCCTTAGCTTTGCCTCGATAACTGTATCATCCAGTTCACTGTAAAGAAATTATTCAAAAATCAAAGTTTAGCACCACAAGCTGAAAGTTGAGAAGCTAGAAATTTCTATTCTTGTTTTCATAAGACTGCAAAATATCAAAATAGCCACATTACATATTAACTTTTCATATAATAGTACCACACATTTGCAGGTTGAATTATGATTATTAGCAATATGATACATGACAATATTTGCTAAACAAAAACACCAGAAGATTTTCATTTTCACATACTCAATGAGGACTATTCATCACTATTTAAAAGTTATTGGTACAGATCAATTATTTTCAGTTTTACTTCATTCTACACATGTGGTATGGTCATTTATTAACATGCACCAACAGCATTCAAAAGTAATAAACTTATTAAAGGCCATAATATTGAAATCAATTTCGCTCATCCAGACTTAATCTATCCTACTTCTTCATAGGTGTTAAAGAATAACTCTGCAAGGTCTCCCGCACAACCTTATGCGGATGAAAAAAGAATCCTTCTCTGTGAAGCAAGAAGCCAGCTTAGCGAATATCAAGAAACACAATTTCTCAAATTCAAGTGCATAAAGTCACAATAGAAGTGTATTCTGATGCATTGTGTCAGAGAAAGAAGGTAGTCCTTAGGACAAGGTTATGGTAGCACAAGGGGGTTGCATTTAATAGGTTTCTTCCATGCTGTGAACTCATAAGACCACTAATTACAATACAAAAATAATATCAACAACCTAGTTACCTATATCCAAAAAGGATTTAAGACCTAAATTACTTTAGGTCTTTTTCTCAAATATAATTTCTGCTGTTACAAGTGTACCTCACAAAAGTTTCAGCCCATTCTTGAGCAGTGTGGGTTGTCACATGGACAAAGTTGTGGCGATGTCGCTTCTCTCTATCTTCAGGGGACATAGTTAAAGCTTGTAGTATTGAATCAGCAACTTCAGTGATGTTCCAAGGATTCACAAGGATTGCTCCAGCACCTAGAGATTGGGCTGCACCTGCAAACTACAAAAATACAAAAAAAAACCTATTTTTTTAAAGACTGGGAGATTTTAATCCATGAAATACAGATAGTAATTATTCAAATATACAGCTATTGACAATTTATAATATATGATTGATTTTCATTCCAAATCAATGCAGAAAAACACAGCATCAAGGTTTGGTGTGCATGGAGCTTGTATTTGGTCATCAGTAGACAAAATAACTCTACATGTATTGCTGAGATAAAAATCATAGAGCTTCACTACAGAATCCTGCACATGTCAAAATCATATACTACAATTTAAAAACCAGGTCTTCTGCCTATGAAGTTTGTGGGAATTCCAGTTTCATTGTTTACCAAATTATTTCACAGGAGGTAAAAACAATTGTCATATATTTTGAAAACTAATACATGTCCTCCATTAGTTATTCGAAAGGAAACTTTAGTTCACTAACTTCAACATTAAATTTATTTTCCAAGCAATTGGTGACTATGAAAGTTGCTGCTTGTTGCTACATGAGAGAAGGTGTCAGATCCAGCCATGTTGAGCCAAAACATTAAGGCAATAAAAGGAAACAAGAGATCCATTAAAAGATACAACAATAGTTACATAAGAAAGACGTTTTCGCACTTGCAAGAGATAAACAACATCACAGATTTTAGATAAAATCTAGACATCACACATTTTAACTCATCTGTAATTACCTCACTAAGAATGAGCACACCTTTCTTTGAATCTTGGCATGCTACAAACTCATAGCTGACAAGATTCATTCCATCCCTCAAAGAAGTCACTAGAGCAACATCTGCACAGGGAGAGAACAAACATTATGGGGAATGACAAATTATCATCGGCAAAACAGATCAGGTTTCTTGTATGTTCATTCCATTTCAATAACAGTACCATTAAACTAGTGAGAGTTCCACTTTTAGGAGAAAACATTGTGGATTTTCACTGTGATTAACACTGTCAACATTCGGAGACAAAATTCTAGTACTTGAAGTTTGCCCAAAGTCTACTATGAAAGCATTGACTGCTACTGACACTCTGATATTAATACATTGTCTGATTTCAAATCTTCTAACTTCATGAATTGACTGTAAATCCGACACCATGTGGTACTCTAGAACAGATGGCATACTTTCATAGTCAATTCTTGGAAGAATGGCATTTCACAAGTAATAAGAAGATGAGACTCAAAACATTAAACAATAGTATAAAATCCTGCTTGGAAATTTCCAGATAGAGCAAATAATACAGAAGGAAAGGCACATATTTAAATACTGAAGATGAGCAGAGTACAATATGGATGTGTAAATAAAATAACTTGTGAAGAAATAGGATTTCATACAAAAATATTTGCTCATAAAAATATATACATACATGTGCGCACGTGTGCTAGTGCATGCATAAATGCATGTGTTCACTCCATTTAGAAGAATGTGTGTGATATGGCTGTTCAGATGAACATTGTCTTGAACAAACTCCATATCTCTCCTAATAATGAGCTAACATACAAGAGATGCAAATGTGTTCGGAAAAGTTTACAGGAACAAAAACCAAAGTGATGTCAATTTAGTATCGTCGTGTCATAGTCATTGTCTTGGGTTTAGATAATATTCATGTAACAATTCTTGATAAGTACAATGTAATGCACAAAGGATATGCTACTAAACACACACAAGCACAGACGGTGCACAAACACAAATTGATGTCTCAAACTGATATTATTCTAGTTGCATTGCACTTCATAAGTTTCAACTTATTATTTAGCTTTTATGATTATTTGGCTTTTGAAGTCATTCCCCACTCAGATTATATATATGCAGCTATCCAGGAAATATTTGCACCCCCACTTGCATATCCATTCTGTTACATACAAATGTGTTCAATATAGCTTTTCAGATAAGCATCATTTTAAACAAGGATTCTGTTGTCGTCCAATAAATGAGGCAGCATCTAACTGATGCAAGAGTTTGAAACAGTTTATAGGCTGCAGTTTGAATAACCAGCAAGGATGTGAACTTCAGTATTGGCTGTCATTTCAATCTTTACCTTGTCATTATTTTTTTTGTTATCATTATATTTATAATTCATTATTATCATTGATAATTTAATCTGCAGTGCTTCTGAATGATGGAGAATTTGTTCTGTTTGATACTTTATTGCCACATAGCAAGATTTACTGTGGAAATGGTAAGAGGGATTAAAAAATTTAAAATGACTGGTAAAGGAAATGGGGGGTTAATGAAATAAATTCAGAAGAGAAACTTGAGAAAATTAAGGAAATAAACATCCAAATCCAAAGATATAGCACATGATCAATCTATAGGTAAAAAAGTTTTCAATAAAACACATTTGTGTGCTGCCCATACGCACATAGCCACATAGTAGTTGCCAAAACAGACACATTTATCTCTTACATGGCAGCTGCACTTAAGAAGATACGTATCGATTGTGGGTAAAAGCTTAAGTTAGAGATAAGATTTTCTTAAAAACAGGTCTAGAAAGGTCAAATTAAGGGCATTATGATTAAGAGTCTTTTAGTGAAACCATATTTGACAACTGGTAATAAGAGCCACTAATATTGGCTGCTCCATTGTTTTCAGTTGGAAAAATAACAATACGGTTAATCTTATGCATAAATAGAAAAACTATAAAACAATGAAGATAGTAGGAAAACCTGAGTTAAGAGATGAAAAAATTACCAGTAACTGCATATAAAGCACACAAGGCGTAGAAGTCCAGAGAGCGATCCTGTAAGCACAAAAGAAACTGCTTCAGGAATTTCCCATTAATGATCCCCAGATGCAAGATTGATTCATTAGAAGATGACTAAGATAAAACAAGCCCTTTTTTTTCAGGAGCAGGGTAAGAATATTTAAAGTTGTTCTAATACTACAATAAAATACCCCACAGGCAAGCAGAAACCTAACCCTAGTCTTCAGATTCCTCTTATTTATAAACCACCCAGCTCAAAAACTGACATCTTGTTGTCTGTTTTGTTATTTTTTCTTCTTTTTTTTCCCATACTGTATTGTTTTGTTGAGACCTGAAAAAAACTTAGCACACAAAAACTGTTGTCTCTCACATAAAATCCTTTTGTTTTCTCCAAACATTTTCTCTATGGCTCGCACTTCAGTTGGACGTAGAATGTAAGAACATTCAATTATGTTTGGCTATAGCTTCATATGCCAGGATTTTCCTTTCAATATGAGGGCCAAATGCCCCTTTGGCACTTCCTTTTTTTTTTTTTTTTTGAAACAGAGATCTGAATGAGTTTAGATATGAGGCACAATGTTTATGGTGGGTAGCTCTTTTATTTCACGTATTTGGTTTAGACACAAGTAAATTATTTGAAATTATGATTTGATAGAAATGGTCATGATAACATGTGTTGCTATCATCATGTTGAATTACCACATACAACTAATATTGATTTCGTACAAATGTTCAAATGTTCTGGTGGGGACTCTCTTTGAACCAACAAGAATAGATTTGCAGCCCTAACACATCGCTGAAAACGAGATCAAGATGCAGTCAATGATAAATTTACTCCTTTCAAATAGTAATTTGTCAAGCAATCTATAATGCACCTCAAAAATTACAGTTATAATCCAACATTGAGCTGAAAAATAAAAAACATACCAGGTGGTGTATTGGAACAGCAGTTAATGTTCCAAATCTGCCATTAATGCGTCCAACGATTTCATGGACCTGGCTTGTAAGTTTTTGATCTGTGAATATAACAAGAAACACTTGCTGATTTATCTTTTTCAAGAAGGCACAAAAGCTGTTTGGAATGCAACACAAGGCTAAGAGTCAATGATCTGTTTTCATGGATGAGACAGAAACAAGCACATCAAAGTCAATAAAGCCTGACGTTGCTGATATAAATACACTAAAAGACAAAAAACAAATTGATGCACCTCAAAGAAAAATCAGAAGAAATGAAATTAAGGAAATCTAAACCCAGTTTGTTAAGTAACCAACGAATTTATCAAGGAAATAATAACGAGTTATGAAACAAGAAACTACTACAAAATGCTAAAACTATTAGTAAACTACATCTTTATCAGGAAACAATCAAGAAAACAAAATAAAACCATTCTTCCAGGAGGATTTTGAGTTATCTCGTAAGTGTTACTAACTTCTATAAGCACCTAAGATCAACAACTCAATAAAGATAGTAATCTACCTACCCTTGTATATATATTAGGGAGTATTCTCTTATATGCAGTTTTTCCACTCTCCTGTGTCCTTGTATATTCATGTTTTCTCTCATGTCAGTTTCTAATTTTAAAAATTAATGCCCCTCAAACCAAAAACAATAAACATAAAAAAATTATAAGTTAATTTTAAAAAGTCAATTAAACTAAGAAATCCTAGAAAATAAAAAAAAAATGAAATATAAAGAATAGAATTGAAAAAGGTAGAAAAGTTAGAACTTGGAGCATCCCAAAAAAATGAACTAAATCATAAAAACTATAAAAAAACATTGAAACTAGTGAAAAATTTGATAACCCGCTTCATGTAAAACCTATTTTTATAAACTTTTTGGAATTTTCCTTGCCTTTTCAAAAAAGATTTTAATTTTTGAAAATTAAATTTTCATTTTTTTCTAACTTTTAAAAAAGTATTTTTCTCTATGATTTTAGGACATTTTCCTTCAAAAATTGAAAAGATTGTATGAGAAAAAATACAAATTTACAAGGGCATGCGAGAGTAAAAAAATCCTAATATGGCATTTAATATGTCCAATTTATTAGGGTAGCTAAATAAATTGTCCCCAACTCAATATTTTGCATGTAGCTCGTGATGGGCAATAACCTCGTGTAATTGTGGTATGATGGCATGCTCAAGAGTTGAGATCCAGCTTTCATGTTCACATTCCTCATTTTCCTTCAGAGTGCCATCTGAAGGTCTGAGCTCACTCTAGTTGTAAGGCCTGAGGTGAGGGTTTCCATAGAGACCTTAGGTTCAATTTACAGTGACCTCCACTATAGAGAAAAAATGAAAAAGAAAATACCAAAAAAATATAAATGTAGCTTCTATCATTTAGGAAAAAATAGTAATGTAAGCAGTGCAATTTGGAACATTTTTTTACACATAGGACACAACCAGTGTTAGAAGCTAAGATCCAACTTGATTCCCAGACCTTTTCTTTTGTAGCATTTATTGTTTGGGCATATGGGACAATATAACTCTTTAAGACATAAATTCCATAGAACAGTCAGTTTGAAAAGCCAACATCATGACTAAAATATTCTTGGGGGTCAGAAATCATACACTCAGGAACATCTGTTCGTGTTGGCACAGCAATCTGCAGTAGAACAACTTTATCACGCCAGATAGAATTCTCCTCAAGAAATTTTTCAAATGCAAGAATCTTCTGTGGAATTCCTTTAATCATATCAAGGCGGTCAACACCTAGCATTACCTGTTAATTATAATAATTTCAGCAGGAATGAGATAGTAGAATATAATCTAATGACATGATTTGTGCCAAAAAGGGATGACAGTGAGATAATTACATGAAGGTTTAACTCTGTAAAGATCAGAACAAATGACCATGAAGGTTTTTAAGGAGAAGTGCTCATTTCAGAACATGCTAGTCCTGGTGCTGGAGCCTGGAGCTAGTTAATCATTTTACAAAATATGGGTCAAAAACAGCTGACCACTTTCTTCTTTTCTTCTTTTTTTGCCCCTCAAATATTTTAGTAATGAGAACTGAATGTTCAAGTGTTCATGGGAAACAAAATTCAACTGACATGAAATAAAAAAGAAACTCAAATTATGTATGATTTGGCAGCTGGCACTGGAGGTGCTCCAAGTTTCCATGGCCAACAAAAATCAGAGTTCCCATTCCATGCCTATTACATCTGTTTCAAGTACTTCAAAACATAAAAACATGCAATAAATGCCATGATCATACTTGAAAAACTTATAAGTTTCAACTACCATATTTTAGAAAATGAAGAACTTAATCAAGTAAGGATCAGATCTACCTTTCGGCCAGCAAATCTTTCCTTCAGTTCTTTGATGTGTTCCTGGACTTGAGGGAGTTCAAGAGCTCTTATGAACCGATCTGAATCTATCCCAATGGGAAACTGATTACAAGAAGATGAAAGAGCACGATTAGTATAACAGAAGTAGAACCTTATTTGCTTATGCTATGATGCAACACCAAAAAGCATGGCGTGGCTCTGTGAAAAAAGGCAAGGGGAATTCAAATGAATAATTCTATTCAAACATACCGCAGCAACTCGAGTCAGCCTCCCTTGATCCTCAACACCTTCAGGTGTGCCCTCTAGCCCAAGAATACGAGTACAAGCACTGACAAAATGTCTTGCATAGTCATAGGTATGAAATCTGGAGGAAAAATTAACATGTTAAGTTAAAGACGTGAGTAATAATAAGTCTTAGCAAATACCGCAAGAATGCTCTTACATCTGAAGCAAAAATATCCAAAAGGAAAAGGGGTCATACTCATGTTACCATGAAATTAATTTGCAGTATCAAAAAAATATTTGTGAGTTTGAAAGCAATTCCTGTTATATCCAACCACCAAGAGTGGCCTCTAAAACCAAATGATTTAATGTCAAACTAGAGATAACCCTAGTTCTGGATTCCTACCTATCCAAACCCTGAACACAGAAACATATTTCATTCAATAATGCTAGATTTAAAGACCCTACATCAAAATGTTCAGAGAAGTCAATTATTTATGGAATCATTTCCTAAATTACTATTTTTTCTCTAGCTTCCCTCATTAACTGTAACCATCAAAACTCAGATGAAGTTCAATCTGATCATTTCAAGCCTAAATGCACAACAACTTTTTGTTTGCCTGCCAAAACAGACAAACAAACAAGTGAGATGAATAGACAAGGGATCAATAGGTTTCACTTGCACTTGTCTCTAAATAGACAAGGGAGTTCATAAGACAAACAGAAATAAAGTCCCTTACATTAACCACAAATACAGTGAACACGAGATACTAACTCAGGTGGAGGATGAAATTTTTTGAAATGAATGAACTGTTCTAGCTTAAGTGAAGTTCAAACAATAATAAATCCATTCGTTTTCCATTGTCAATATTTACCGTATCAACAATACTAGCAAAAGCTAAAATGGAATGCTATGCTATATATGATTTATGGGACTTGCATTACATAAGTGAAACTTACCCAACTAAATCAGCTGCAAGAACAGAACGTAATAGGTCTGATCGAGATGGCAGCGTCCTATGGATTTCAGAAGAAGGAAAGGGTGTGTGGAGAAACCAGCCAACTTTCATATTATTATTGTATTCTTTAAGGCATTTTGGGAGGTACATCAAATGGTAATCATGGCACCAGACAACATCACCCTCCTCATAGTGCTGATTCACCACATCAGCAAACATTTGGTTTGCCTTCTTATATGCAGCAAACTGAGACTGGAAACTTCTGGTCGTGGCAAGTCGATCTTCTTGTGGAAGCCCAAGGTAATGAAAGAGGGGCCACAATATATTGTTGCAGTAGCCATTATAATATTGATGAACAATCTCTTCGTCAAGGAATACTGGAATACACCTCTGCAATAATTGAAGAACAGGAGATAATCAGAAACTTTTGATTTGTTAGGTATAACATGCGAGAATGAGCAAGTCGAGAAAAGTTCAAGTTCAAAAGGTTTCTAGCACAGAAATGTTTCACCTTTTCAGCCAAAGCTTTAGTAAGCGCCTTCTGGCCAACTTCATCTGGCACATTAACTCCAGCCCAACCAATCCATCTCGCCTCAAACTCCTTCACACCTTGGTTAAGGTTGTCCGAAACGCATCAGGTACATGATCACAAGAGGAATAAGAAAATGCATAAAGATAAAATACAAAATTAAGTAGAGAACAAAACAGACGAAATACAGAAGCCTGAACAATAGGAATGAATAATTTCAATGACAAACCCAACTCGAGTATTATTAGTCTCAATTACTTTGGGGTCCACTACATGAATTGTTATCCCCATTCCATTAAATGATTATAACAAAAATCAATGTAGTAAATATTTGAATTGCTTACCTAGAAGAGCAGTTACTAAGCCCCCACCACTTATCTCCAAAGACCATGAGTCTTCACCTCTTCTAACAGCAGATACAGGTAGTCTATTAGCTACCACCAACAGCCGTTGCCTTAAAGGCCTGACATCCAGCTTTTCATATCCCTCTGCGATAGCTCCTTCCAAGTATTGTTCGATAATTGAATTGTTTAAGCTGTCACCTTCTCGCGTGCGCAAATCATTTTCACATGGTTCAGTTCCTCTATGGTTATCAGTTACATCATTTGAATAGGCAGACCTGATACTTCTCCTTCGCTCTCTTATCTTTAAGAGCCGTCCGACACGATCTGAGCTAAGGGTAGAGTTACCGTTGTACTGGTTTCCAGGCATACGCTCACTTTAGTAACCCAACCTCCAATCACCAATTTGGTGGGATGATGGTGCTTTTAGAGCAATTGAGTCTCCTACATTTTTGTTTGAAAGTAAATTAAGTGCTCAGTAATCCCTATAAGCCACACAAAAATCTCAATCCCAGTATGTAAGAAACTAAGAGTACTAGATCAAAATCACTGACACATCTTAAAAAAACAGAGTGAAACACATTTCTATGGATGTATAAAATCTAATTATCGGGCTGAAATAAATGGCATGAGCATCTTTAGCATATTCATCAAACAAGACAAACACAAAATGACATAAGGGCAACGAGAAAGAGATAAAACAGAGAATGGGATCCACAGAATAGCACTGAAGCAACAAAAATGGGGTCTACAAAAAAAATATCCTAGCTATTTAAGCCCAGATATTTGAACCTTCTCATTCAAAAAATAAACCTCAAATATCCAAAAAAGCATCACCACCCTTTTTTCCAGTTCATGCAAGCAAGATTGACAGATTGGCAAAGCGCGGACAGGGAAAAACATAAGATCCACAGAAGCAATTCAATTCAGCACACAAAAATAAAGCTCCCTTTGTTTATTTTCACTCGGTTGAAAAGGCAAACACATTGCATGGAAAGACAGACAACAAAACACTTCCTCCAACTTGCAAACCAAGTTGATCATAAGAACACTAACACAAGTTGAAAAGTATTCAAGATATTCCAAACACAAAACATGAATTATAACTCAAACAAGAACCCACCTAGGCAGGCAATACAAGAACTGGCCTGACAGTTGGCACCAGACTTTTGGGATTAGAAAAAACAAGGACTCGGTGCAAAAGACTGATCTTTTCACTCAATTATGAGCTATATTTGGATTTATAAAGATGGGTTTGAAGGAGGCAGGGGGGGAGGGGAGGGGGGGAGAGAGAGAGAGAGAGAGCGAGATGAGAGAAAGAAAAAGAAAAGGAGCACAATATCCCCGTGTAAGCTTTTTATTATATGCATAAAAATTCAGAGCCATGCAAGGATTTTGTTTTTTTTTTAAAAAAAAAACAAATTGTTAATATCATCAAAAGGTATGTGATTAATTAAAAATTCGAGGTCTGATTTTTAAGGAAATAGAATTTATTACTAAAAGGGATTGATATTATTGTAGTTTTTTAAAAGTGTTTTTTATTTAAAAATATATTTAAATATTGTTTATTATTATTTTAAAAAATATATATTTTTAATATATGCACATTAAAATAATTTGAAAACATTAAAAAATAATAATTTAAAAAATAATCTGAAATATAAAAACAAACCACCTTTACAATAAATAATATATTATATTTTCTACATCAATAAATATTAACTAATATTTTGTTAGAGATAAAGGTTACTAATGTGTAATATTGACCATTGGATAAGTATTCATTATTTAAACAATCAATGCTAATGATTAAGAAAAAAGTTATAAAAAACCTTGAAGAATATATATATATATATATATATATATATATATATATATATATATATATATATATATATATTGTATATATTGTATTATAAGATTTTAAAATGGAGCCTTATTACCTTTATTCAATTATTATATGTTTTAAAAAAAAACATATTATTGTACTTTTTTAATGTTTAGCATTATACTCTAATTATGGATTCGATTTTATTAACCTTTAGAATTTAACATTGATTGTTATTTGGAGTACTTAACTGATATGCCTATTGTTGGAGTTTTCAATTATAATACCTATTATTTTTATTACTGATGATATCTATTATATTATTCTCGTTTTCGAAAATTGTACGAGCAAATTTACTGCCGGTTCAATGGTAAAAGTAATAAATTAAAAAAAAAAAAAAACTTGTGGGACAAAATAATTATTATTATGAAATAAAAGAATTGGAGGTGCCATCATTTTTTTTCTTTTTCACTCAAAATTGCACAAATTATTTTGTGCCACACACACACAATCTAATTGGATACCCAAAACCAAAATAACAAGAGTTTTACCGTAAAGATAATCTAATTTAATTAACCTAATTATTTTTTTAACTAAACACTCGAACCCTTCAATCCAACATGTATGAACAACAAATCAAATTATTTAATGCAGGAAAAAAGACTCCAGACTTCGCGTTCAAGCAATTAAGCAAATGGGTGCTTTAATAGTTGCTAGCATACTTGGTCATTGTTCCATAATTTATTGTTTATTGAGAAATATACGTAAACAAACTGCTATATAAAGAAACCAGCACAAGTACCATGACAAATTTGATTCATGGAATGATGACGCGTGACCTTCACTTGTAATGATTTGATTCGAGGATTGGTTCAAGCATGTCTATTTTTATTTTATTTTATTGTTTTTACCAAAATGATATTATTAAAAAAAAAACTTAAATCGATTTCCTAATCCATGAAAAATCATCCCCGATTCACAAACTAAGCTTTTTGAGCGAGGTCGATGGTGCCTCGTACTTTCATGGAAACTTGTCACGTTTTAAGCCCACTGTTTTCCATATAATAATTATTAAAATCACAAACCCTGCTGTTAACAAGTATATCTCTTCAAATATTTCCTATTCCATTCGTTTTTTAATTCAATAATTGAGAGGAAAATCCTCCGAGCTTTCTGCTGCTTACCCAAGCGAGTTTCATTGCAGGATTTATTTTCAACTATTTTATATGCACGATTTTCTATTATAAAATGTTGATATTTTGAGGGTTAGAATTATAAATCTAAGAGATGGGTGTGGTGATTTCTAAGTTTATATTCTAGGACTAATACCATCCTCTTCTAAATACACCATGAAGACGTGAAGCTTGAGGTCTTGAAATCTTATGAAAGAAGATTGTCGCAAAAACTTAATTTTTATCGTCGGATAAAAAATGATCAAATTATCCTATTTATCATGTAATTATTATTGAAGGAGTGTTTTGAGATTTAATCCATAAAATTGTTATTTTATTATGCTATTAGATCCATATCCTACGGCCTGAATTTTTCCCGATCCAACAAGTTTAGTTTATTGTTTTTAATTTTTTTTCATGGTTTACAGTCATGGGACACCCTGAGGTTTGCTGGCTTATTTTTTATTATTATTATTGTAGCAGCTACAATTTGTGATCTCAGGAGATATTTGACAATACTTGCACACCTTCTATCAAATTCAAATTTGGTGTTTTTCCACTACAAAGGAGGTTTAGGATTTATTAGCTTCATGCTATCCTAACTTAGATATATCTCATCAATATCAACTTTTGAGTACGTTTCATGGGCTTGAACAGTAGCGTATCTAGAATTAGTATCATCACTTTTTGACTAATAAAAATGTGATAATATATAGTGGAATGACAATGATGTGTGTGTGATTATAAAATTGAAAATGGTGATAGCAAGCATAAGAAGGCGGCAATGGTAGTGACAAAGGTGGACTAATCATTTGGTAATGGTGTAATGGTAAGAATGGCAAAAGGGGCACCAACGATGGAGAAGAGATTACGATGGGGGTGGGGGTGATGTGATGAGCTGTTAGTGGTGAAATAATATTAATAATGATGATAATAATAATATTGAAATTAAGGTGATAACAATGGTGGGTGGCAATGATAATTTTCGAAGTTTAAGGTTAGTTTTCTTCCAAGAATCATTCTCTTATAAAGTAGGAGTATTTAGATTAACAATACTTTTAGATATTTTTATATTGATGTTAAAAAATATTTTTTTTTAAAATTAAAAATATATAATTTTAATATAATTTCAAATAAAAAAATACTTTAAAAAATAATTATTATTATATTTTCGGATATCCTCTAAATATAATCATCTTTAAATATGATTCCTACAAGCAAAGTTTAGAACTCATAACCTCTTAACAAAAATCTAAAGTGAATTAAGTGCTAAGATCTTTGCATGTATATATCTAGCTAGTATCGACGATTTCAACGAGAGATATATAAATGAAACCCATGACTGAGTTGTACCTGTGAGGTGCCTAACGAGAATGCATTTCTATAGTTCAAGTAGGCTAGTTAGATAGCGACTATTGCCAAAGTCTTAGAGCACTGTGCAAGCTTTTCTACCAAGTACCTAATCTGCTACTAAAGTGTGTACTGTTACACTGTGAACTTTTTTACGCCCCTTTACTATTAGATTCGGATTTGAGTCTCGTTATAATAATAACGAAAAACCCTAATTCAGTCCCTCATTTCCCAAAACATAATTCCTATTTTCATCACAGTAAAGATTCTCTAATTAAAACGATGTCAACTTCAGCCAACCAGATCCGCACATCCGAAAAGATTATTGAACTGTTAAAAAGGAGAAGGCAATGACGGTGGCCTGGCCAGCCACAGGCTAATTAGGAGGTTGTATGGGTTGTTGGGAAATGAGTTTCAAAAACATTTAAAAAAAAAAAAACATTTTATTTTTATTTTTTATTTTAAATTGAAAAATTCTATTGTTTTTAAATTATATTTATGTAATGATGTCAAAAAAACATTTAAGAAATAAAAAATATTATTTTATTTTAATATATTTCTAAATTCACTCAGCTGAAAATACATTAAATGCTCTAAAACGTGGTTAGCTAAGTGAGTGCTATCCAGCTACCCCACCTATTCTATTGCAGGTACTAGATGGGGGGAAAGTCTTCTGGGGGAGAACAAGAAAAATCGCGTTGTTAGACTTTGACCGTTTTTTCAGAAAGCACCAAGAACACGAAAGTTTTTGCTGGAATTTGTTTCTCATCCAATCCCTATACAGAGCAAAGGCTAACGATGATATATCGGCTAATATTCTGCAATTATTAGCAGCCAACTGCTAGATATTTACTTGCCATGCCGCCCTCTCTATTGAAGACAAGAATGCCTAGTACTTTCTACCAGGGAAACTTGTTTGGTAAATACAAGTTATTTCATAAATAGAGTTTATAAAAGCTCATCCGAATAAAATCAAATCACATAAACACATAAATCAATTGTTAAATTATATAGAATATAATTTAGTTTCACCGCTTAAATGTTAAAATCTTTAAATAGAGAGTTTTTTTTGTATTTTCTAGAAATAACTTTATTATCATCTTAAAAATATAAAATAACCTTTTTATATTTTTTTTAAATATAAAAGTATTACAGTAGTTGTCAGGAATTTAAATTCCTAATAAATAATAATATGAATATTTGGTTTTGAATTTATCTCGTCATAAGCATTCAATCTCATTAGCTGGGTTTTTTAAAGTATGGTGATCCCACATACACAACGACAACTTTAATTTTTCCTACTCTGAATTTTCAACTCGGAACATAAAATTTGAAAACTAGACTCCGGTGCATATTCTAAGCATGCTCAGTGCAGACAAATGCCTTCTTCAAAAGGAAATGCGCATGAGAATGAGAAGAACAGGTAGAGCGGATGCAATCAAGATGACATCAATAATCCAGTAACCAATCCATGAGAACAGAAACTTGGATCCTAATAAATATGCCATGATTAATTTAATTGTAATAGCATGTTCTGAGAACGTTTACCTTCTTAATTGACCTGTTGATGCAGAGGGAAACTTTTTCGGTCCGAGAAGCGACAGCAGAAATATCTCTAAATTATTATCTCTATGCCTCGATTGATCGAAGTATTATCCTTCCCCGTCGCTCGTTTGAGATTGAAGTCCTTGAAAAAGAGCCATGATACATGTGATTAAATGAATGAATAGGCCAGGTAAATGCAAACAAAACCAGATATTGACAGAAAGATACTCGGCAAGAAAATTGTTGTTTTCTCTGCCAAACAAAGGCAAGTGGACGTTAGTATCATTGCCGCTGTCAGAAACTTGGGATTCTCGAGGAGAGGATCCCGTGAAGACCAACAAAAGCCTACCTAGACAGGAATTCCCAGCAAACCCATGAATTTCTCACACATGCTAGAGGTTTTGTGCTCAATTTTTTTTGGGTCCCGCTAGGAAAGATACCCTCACCCCTAGGCCTCATGATCAGCTAATGAGATGATCGAAGCCATTCATTTGTAACTTGCCCTATCAATAGTCAATTTTTGAAATTTCACTGTAAAATCCCAGTTCTCAGCTGGACAATCAACAAAACGGTAAAAAAAAATAAAGGGTCTAATGTCAGAAAGGCTTGCTGGACAATAAATGGGGGACGTGTGTATTTGCAAGAACTTAAATGTCACTTGTTATATGAGCTAATCATCTGGTGGACATAAATGGCCTAACATTTAATTCCTTAAGTTTTCAGCTAGACTATCAATTTTTTAGAGCACTTAGGATTTTTTACCATGCATTTCAAAAATATTTTTTAAAAAAATATTCTATTTTAAATTAATTATTTTATATATTTTTAGATCATTTTCATTTGCAGATATTAAAAATTATTTGTTAAGTACAAAATATTTTCAAAAACAACCACAGTCAGAATATCTTATACTATCATATAACAACCATATACCAGCTTGATTGTCAAGTTGACAAAAGGAGGTAAAATTTTGTAATTATTTCCATCATTATCTTTTGGCTTTAATCGCTTTGCACAATCCCTTTAGGCAGACTTCATGTATCATGAACATTAGAACAACATTTGTTCGAAGAAATTCTGATTTCTTCTGTTTCATACTTTCATGCATTTATTGAGTACTGCGTAATGCCAATTAATTATTTGAGGACCAGTTACATGATCTGGGAAGCTGCAGCAAAGCCCTTTTAACTAAAGTTGTCAATTTTATTTTGGTTGGTAATTTGTTTTCTTAATTAAAATAAAAGGTTTTGATTTTTAAGTATTTTAACATGTTATTTTTGGGTTATACTTTTTATATATATATTCACAAAAAGTTAGTTTAAATTTAAAAATAAATTATTTAGATTTGTACAATTTAATCTAAAAAAGACACAATAAAATAATTATATATATATATATATTCAAAAAAATAGTTTAAATTCAAAAATAAAATTATTTAGAATGATGCAATTTAATCTAAAAAAGACACAATAAAATATTTTTCTAAACAAAAATATGAACATGTATAATATTACGAGAATGTCATCATCAATCTCACAAGGTTATTACATTCTCTAATTGCTCTGAAATTTTAATATAATATATATAAATATATCAAAAGACTTCTAGTAAAATTTCATCTCAAACTAACAGTTAGATTAAGAGATATGATTGATATTGTAAAATTATTTATTATTTTTAAAAAAATACTATTTGGCCGAAGCAGAACAGACGGAACGAAACCGGAACGTTTCGGCCAGTATTTAGCCAAAAAATCGAAAATAAACTAGAATTTAAACTGAGATGACAATAATATTATTTTATCTTGTTTTTTAACTGATACAAAATATTTTAATTATTTCATCCAAAATGAAATGAAACCGACAACCCTGCTTTTAATAATCAAATGTGAAAACATAGAAGGCAGAGCATCAACCGAGCAAACTTGTAAGAAATTTAGAGTTTTATTTATAGGACAGAATGGATAAAATATATATAAAAAAAAAAAACAGTATCTTTATTTGATAAAGATAATAAATAACATTTATTTATTTTCAAAATTTAGAATAGCTTAAAAAAGTCAATGTTTTTTAAAGAAATCACGGATGCACTTACGTGACTTTTTAAACTATTTTGTTTAATATTTTATTTTGAAGAAAAAAAACCATAGTAAACCTCTTAATCAATGAACCACCGTTGGACTGGGATAAATATCAAGGAAGGGTTTGATTAAAAATATACTTGAGATTATTTTTTAAAATAATTTTTATTTATAAATATATTAAAATAATATTTTTTTATTTTTTAAAATTACTTTTTACATTACTGTATCAAAATAATTTAAAAACATTAAAAATATTTATAAAATAAAATAAAATACTGTCAAATATAGAATGACAAGCGGCTACAAGCAAAAATTGACTACTGGTTGACCTGACACAACTCTCATTTATTATTTTTATATTTGCAAGCACACCATGTCCTCCAGAGATCGGGATTTGGGACTTACTGTGCCATGTAACGCCAAATCTCTGCCAAGTAACACCAACACTCCACCCAACATTTGGAATCATGAGTCATGACTCGTCATTTTATCTTTCCATTTTTTTTTAAAAAATGAAATTATTTTTTATTCAAACAATATATTAAAATAAAAATATTTTTTAAAAAAATTATTTTTAATATCAACACATGAAAATAATTACAAAATATTAAAATTTTTAATTCAAAATAAAAAATAAAAATAATTTTTTTAAAACATTTTTAAAATGTAATGTTAACACTCAATAAATTGGGCATGACTCGCACAGTAATTTAACAATATATAAAGAGTTAATATTCATAGCTGAAAAATAAATGTTCGTTTGGAATAGGGTTAAAATTATTTTTAAAATATTTTTATAAAAAAATATATTAAAAAAATATTTTTTTATTTAAAAAAATATTTTTTTTGACAATAATACAT
The DNA here is from genome assembly GCA_029204005.1 of Salix udensis. Lineage (NCBI taxonomy): Eukaryota > Viridiplantae > Streptophyta > Magnoliopsida > Malpighiales > Salicaceae > Salix > Salix udensis. The sequence continues at coordinate 6,819,102 of CM055029.1, read as the reverse complement.
TAAAATAATCTAAGAACACTAAAAAAAATAATTTAAAACAAAAACAAAACTCATACTTTTTAAAAACATATTTTTTTAGTGCCCGTTTGGCATTGTGGTGCGATCCACGATTGCCAAACGGCTTATCCGTTTTAATGTTTGGAAAACAAAAAACGGCGTTTCAATTGATGGGAGAAAAAATTCACAGAAACGTCGATGCATGAAAAGCTAATATTAGGTGCTTTTGTATCTGTGATTCGTTTTTTGTGCAACGCCGATTGTATTTGAAGTAGAAAATATTACCGTTGAAAAATAAACCCTACCTTATCCTCACGTCTGCGCCTCATCCCTTCCTCTCCTCTGCACAACACGGGTCGTTGGGTTGATTTGCATGCAGAGAGCTGCATCAAGCTCTCGTCGCAGATCAAGCTCTCGTCGCAGGAGACGACGACGATGGCCACAGCGGCAACTCTCTCTCCTCTCCATGACGACAGACACGAGACGACAACGACACAGCTCTCTCTCCACGGCGGCAACTGTCTCTCTCTCTCTCCACAGCGCTCTCTCTCTCTCTTCACAGAGGAAGCTTCCGATGCTCCTCACGGCCACCACAGGCCACCATCTCCAACGCCACCAACACAGGAAGAACCACCTCGTCCTCCTCTACCCATCGTTATCGGCCGTTGAAGCTCTCGTCGTGGTCGGTGAACAGTAGCACTGCACGGTTCACGTGAAGAAGACGTGAACAGTGCAGCGCACCGTTTCACTCTTCTTCTGCATGTGTTAGCTGGGGTTGGGCTGCTCTGCTCTCGGCCCAGCCCAAGTCCAGCTAAGCTGGGCCGGCCCATTTAGCATGGAAAATATGAACGGTGAAGGTTTACTTGGAAAATATTGTTGGTCAATTTTGGAGACTAGACCACATGCATGTGTTGTGTGTGTGTGTGTGTGTGAGATAGAACAGGATAGCCAAACAAACGTGACTTTCATCTTCACTTTCCGATCTCAGTTTTCACAGCAACGAACATGGCATCATTTAGAAATTGAAAAAATCAACCAGTCAAGTAAACCATAAGCCATAAGTGCTGGTAGACTACGCCTAGAAGGACTCAACATGCGCTAAATATGCTTGTTTGATCATGCTATACACACACGTAGACAAATACAAGGTGAACATATGTGAGATTAGAATATCTCATGCGTATTTGATTGAATCTGTAGGAAAGTTCTCGATCATGAAATTAATCAAAGCAGCCAAACATATAAGGAAAAGAAATAAAGCTCAGTTTCTGAAATCCATAAACAAAGACAAATAATTAAAAATTTAATTGAAGACTGAGAGGAAGCCGAACCAGGATATGCGTAAAGATCGATGATGATCAGTTGCTTCGATGGAGCTCTGAGTTCCTCGGAGATTCCTTTGATATATAATGGCTGCTTACGAATCGAGAGAGAGAGATTTTGTTAGAGAAACTGAGAAAGAGACTGAGGAATTAAGTGAAAAGGAAGATTTATATACTAGGAGAGATGATTCCGTCAGGGTGTGTTTTCTTTGGCGGGCACCAGGGAGAGAGAGAGAGAGAGAGAGCGAGTGGCTTTGTCCACTGGTTTGGACTTTGGAGGGAATCTGTTCCATTTTTTTTTATCTGTTTTAAATTTATGTGCCACTATTTTATTTTATTTTATTTTATTTTGTCTTAAAAGTACTTTTAGTCTCCTGCTTTTTCATTCCCTCTCATACCACATTAAGATTTTTTGTTTTAATAATAATGTTTTAAAATTTAATTTTGATATAACGATTTAAAAATACCAAATAATTAAATTAAAAGAATTATTTATTTTTAAAAAAAAGAAAAAAAACTCTTAATAAAAATCATTATTTGCATGTCCCCAAGTTTCTTTTCTATCCTTATTGAATTTGTGCCTTTCTTAGTGGTAAATTGCAATCACATTCTAGAGTATTCTAGATAAGTGTAACATTCCACCCTAAAATTTCTTCAATGTAAAAGAAGGAATGCTAAGATGACCTGAGTATATTTTAAAAAATATAAATATAAATATAAGTTGAGTTATTAGCTCTATTAAATTTAATAAAATGATTTAATTTAAATAATGCTAATAAAATATACAATAATAATAAATAAACATATCGAGAAAAATTGACAAGGTAAAACAATTATGATGCTTATTGAAAGCAAACTTGATAAAAATACGAAGTTTAATTATCAAACAATTTAATATTAAACAACAAAATTGTAAAAAAATGAAAAAAAACTAAATCAACTTAGGTTAACCGCTAACCGGTAAGTCTAGACACAAGATTAGAATAAATCTATTAAAAAAAAAGTGAAAAAAAATGAAGATCAATTCCTAATAAGTCAAATTTTGAAAAAAATGCTTTTAAAAAACTTAAACAAACTTAAAAAGATCAAAATCAATCTAGGTTAACTATTAGAACTATTGACACTAGTCATGATCATGGAACCAATTCCATAGAAGACAAAACCTAAAAAGGATGCATTAAAATTCTAAAACAATAAAATGATAAGAGTTTAAATTGTAAAAAATAAATAAATAAGAATTAAAAAAAACAATAGAACTAAATTTGATATAAAATAATTTGGAATCAAATCTTGAGGGATGAAATTAAAAATAAAATTCAAATAAAAAAGAAACGACCATGAAAATAAAGATAATCATATTTAATATAAATAAATAAATAAAAATAAAATGACGAGGTATGAAATCGAAGAAAAAAATCAATAAAAAAAAGATAAACAAAACAAGTAGTATTAAATAAAACCAAATTGGATAAAAAACAAACAAACAAAATTACCCTCAATCAACTTGTTAATAACTGAAAAATATTTTAAAAATAGAAAAATATTTATGGATGCAAACTTGACAATGTTTTCTTTAAAATGTGATAGGGTCTATACACTAAATTTTTAAAATTTTAAGGAACCAAATTGACCTTGTTAGCCTTTTAATATAAAAAGTAAAACAGTTTTATATTAAAAATATATTTAATAAAACTTAATTTTTTAAAATATATATAATAATAAAAAAATTGATTAATGAAATTTTTAACTGAGATTTTGTTTTGTGAATAAATTTTCAAATGGAATCATTTTTTTTTACTGTAAACATATTTAGTTAAAAATAAATTTTGATTTATATAAAAAAAAACATGTCATGAAATTGAGTCAAATTTTAAATTAATCAAAAGTTAAAATTTACAACTTGAACTTAAAGATTATGTTATACTTGATCTCTTATTCAAAAAGTCATTTTAAATAGTAGTTACCAAATAATTATAATTTAAAGCCCTTTTAAATTATTTTTTCACTTGGAAAACAAATTATTAATTAAATTTAAAAATCATTTTTCATAAATCATGCTAACCAGATTCTCAATCTTGTAATAAAATCTTATTTAATTTACAAGTTAGTTTTACCAATAATGTTTATGACTTTTCAATGAGTTAAAAGTGAGAAAATAAATCAATTTACAAAATTTATACCAAACAGAACCTAGAAATTATTTTTCTTCAATAACTTATAAATTGAATAAGTAAAATGAATTTGAAGTTGTATATTGTATAAAAATAACTAATAATTTATGTTAAAATGTTGTAATTTTAGTAAATCAAGATCTTAACTCTATTTTACAAAAATTAATATTTTAATTTTCTTAAAAGTTGTTTCT